>JAODLD010000046.1:8627574-8646537 GCA_026781065.1 Mormyrops boulengeri
CGCCGGGGGTCTCTCTGCCGGTCACTGGGGGTGGGGGCTTGGGCCCGGGGGTTGGGGTGGCCGGCACTGGGGTTGGGGCGCTTTTTACTGGGGTTTGGGGGTAGGGGAACGGGGGATGGGAGGTGGGGGTGGGGGATGGAAAGATGAAGCTTTTGCAAAAAGGCAACAAGCAGGGAGAATATGCCTGAAGTCCAGTTTATGTATTAGAAAGTGAATGAATGAATATATATATTAGAAAGTGAATGAAAGTGTGGCATCATGGTCCGCTGGTCTGCTGCTGAAGCATTTTGTACATAAGCTAGATTAGGGTTCGGCTTATCAGCGGTTATCACAGAGGTGTGGCTTAGTTGAATGCTCCAGTTCAAGTCCCAAGAGCTGTTCTGCTGTTGTAACCTTAAAACAATATATTATAATATTCATCTGTGTTAGCAGGTTTAAATTACAGCCACTCCTCAGTTAATAACCATTCACAAATATTATGGTAATAAAATAAGATAATTTTCCAACCAATGTGGACCTTTATGACCAAATTTCTTATGCCTGACAACAGAGAGAGAGACCTTGAAGTGGATTGTACAAAATGTTGAAATGTGCACTTCATGAAGGATAAAAGAAATTGAGTATGGCCAGCTGGAGTCACAGTCACGGTCACGGTCACGCTTAGGCTACTGTGATTTTCACCTAGCGACTATTTTGCTTAATGACCTGGTTGTTGGAACGAAACTTTGTCGCAAAACAAGGAGTAGTTGTACAGGTGCCTTTGGATAAAGTGGTTCATTAAACAACAGATCAGTAGTGGTACTTCAGCTGTTTTACTTCTGTATGCTTTCATATTTTATAAGCACTTTTCCCACCAAAGTTCAGGAAGTAAAGCATTGGTTCTGAGTTCCTGGGCCGTCTGAACCGGGAACATTTGTAGTTCCTGGCCACTTTCACGTGACGCTTTCCAACTGCACAACAGAAATTGTGACCTTCATGCTGATTAAGCAAGAGATATAAAAAGCTCATAGGATAAAACTTCACATGTAATTTTATATGAAACTACACGGACCACCCCAAATCAACTGAGGACCGAGTCCTTTTGTTAGTTATTTGTTAGTTATTGGGTGAATCAGTCACGCAGTCTGAAAAATGGTAGACAATATTTTATTTATATTTTATTTATACAGACTGCGACATGTTTATAATTAATTATTATGTCTGGCCAGCAGAGACATCTTTCAACTTTCAACCACAGAATAAAAAAAACAATATTCTGCTAGCAAGTTTCACTGCTGGCATCGATAATATTAGACAAAAGTAGATTGGTTATCGATCGAATTTTCTGATGCAGAAATATGTAGATGCAAGCAAATAAGGTATTCATTAAGGCATTAAATATAATTGAGATTCAAAAATAATTCCATCTGCTCTGTTTTTGCTCTACTACTTCTGCCTCTTTTCCCCACGCTTCTGCATAACTTCCAAGTTAGTGCCAGTGTTTGTGGTTAAACAGCAAGCTCATCACAAAAATGCCCACCCCAGTAGTTTGTGGTTGAACAAAAAGTACCTAGTCCAGAGCAGAGACTAAAGAAGTGCTCTGGTCCTACTTCTGAGGAACTAGGCCAGAGATTATACAGAAGTTCCTGGTTCCAGAAAAAAAGTTTCTCATTATGCATACTTGTGTTCTTGTGTACCTGTTTTACATCGGTAAAGTTCCCAGATGTCATTCTTGCTCTGTCCCAAATGTCAAGGATACATTGATTGCATACTTGCCAAATGACACCAGTCCCATGATTCATTGCACCCCAAGTTCATTTTTGGGAGGCAAGTTAGGAGGACCGGTCTTGCCAAGACCATAAGTACGATCTTTGCGTTCTTGGTAATGAGAAGCACCCCTTGTTCCAGAAAAAAGTTCCTGTGGTGGGAAAGCATCTAATATGTATCCAGGAGTCTCAGGCTGTGTCCCTGCCTCCCTCACATCTAGGACCACCACAGCCGCCTCTGGAAGTGCAGGTCCAGTGTGCACAGGTTCCAGGCGTGCTCCAGGTGCGATGGAAGCCCCCACCACTCACATCCAATGGAACTTCAAATGGAGCAAGCGTAATTGGCTACGCCGTCTGCACGAAAGGGCAAAAAGTAAGGCCATGGTCGATTGAGGTGATGGTGAAATCTGAGGGTTATCCATTCTATTGAGGCACATTCTTAATTCCACGATCCCGATGCTCATTGATTTTGGTTTGCGTGGCCCCATAACCGTTGTTGATCTCTTGCGCCCCCTAGTGGAAATGAATGCACCTGACAGTTTTACAGTTAAAGGCTTCAGCCAATATTCCCGAAATTTTACTGTTCAAAATATGTTCCTTGATTTTTACCAGTTTTTTTTTATTATGTATAATTGGTGATTTGTCAATAAAATATCTTCCAGCTTATTGAATTTTCTTTGAGAAGAGAAAATAAAAGCCCGGGTTATAAGCCTATAGCCAGGGTTAGGGTATTATTCACTTGGGGCTCTTGTTCTGGTCCACCTCCCCCAGCGGAGTTGTCTTTTCACAGATCGCTGAGGTGATGTTCCCAAACGCAGAGTACGTCTTGGTGGAGCTCAACAGGATACAGTGTCTGGAGGCTCGGGAGGTCATCGTCAGGACACTGTCAACACAAGGAGAGTCCCAGGACTCTTCTGCCGCCACCATTCCACACAACCTCCTGGTGCCTCCTCCACCCCCGCCTCAGCACCCCCCACTGCAGCAGCCCCAAGTCCTTCACCCCCCACCCCACACACCACGCCCTCAGGTGCACCCCCCACCCTACCCGCAGACCTACCCTCCGTCCCANNNCCAGCCGCAGATCCAATCAATGCCCCGGCCACAGTCGCACACGCTGCCTCAGCCATTGCACCCGCCCCACCAGTCACCCCTCCCACCCCTGCAGCCCATGCCGCAAACACACCCAAGGCCCAAGCCGTTAGCAAGTGCCAGAGAGAGCGAAACCAAAGAGCCGGAGGCAGGCGGGACCCAGCAGGGTGCCAGGATCAGCCCGTCATGGGACCCGGCGTGCCCCCCCACCTCGATGCCCCCATCACACGGTCACGCCCTCGAGCCCCCCCACATGCAGGGTCGCCGCTCGCCCTCCCCGCAGAGGATCCTGCCGCAGCCCCAGGGCACCCCCATCCCCAACACGGTGGCCAAAGCCATCGCCCGGGAGGCCGCTCAGAGAGTGGCCGAGAACAACCGCGTGAGTAGGGGGAAAGGGGGTGGAGCAATCACGTGATTGGTGGGTGCGATGGGAGTGGGGGGATAAGAAGCCCTGTGATTGGCCATCAGGAGTCAAAACACAAAATGACAAAATCAGACTGAAGTGGAAAATGGTGCCACTTCAAGTAAGAGAACCACTGTCTTATGATTATATTGCAGATTGTGATTGGCATTAACCTGTATAACAAAGAGAATAATATTATGTCCTGTTTATTTTTATTGGACCAAAGGTGTATTGTTTTAGAATGTGAACTAGATAAAATGGAGCTGGATGTACTGCAGTGTGAACCCATTAGATGTCACAAGCATATGGTGCCATGTTAAGAGGGTTTTGGTTTAGGCACACAGCTAAGGTGGAGGCCTTTGCTGGAGACCAAGCTGCCCACCAACCCCCCCCTTAACCCACCGGCCAGGTGGAGAAGGGGAACATTTTCAGTGAGAGGAGTGGTGCCGTCCACCCGCTGAACTCCGACGAAGAGGAGGACGGCTACGAGGTGCTTCGAACCAGGAGGCGAGGGGCGTCGGTCGACGACTTCCTGCGAGGCTCAGAGCTGGGTCGACAGGTAACCCGCGGCATTCATATACTGTGAGAATCTCCAACGGGCAAGAACGTCCACCAGGGGGCAAGCTGTCTATTTCAGCATTGTTGTATAATGACTGAGCTGTTTATTTAATGATAAAATATTAAATATGCATGCACATGGGCTCATATATGTACACACACATACAACTGTGGAAAAAATTAAGAGACCACTCTATATTTTTAAACAAACCTGCATTTTAAAATCCTGGTTCTGCTGGCAGAAGGCTACGCTGAGCAGCAAGTTGCTTCCAGGTTCGAAATTGCTAAGACAGCAGTACACAAGAATAAGGTGAATTAGGAGACACTGGGAATGTCCAGAAACCAGCCAGGTAAAGGGCGGAAGTGAATTTCTAATGCAAGAGAGGACAATTAACTTATCTGACAGTTTCTCATGAATCATAGGGTGACATCAAGTGACCTTCAAAAAGAATGGGAAACATTAAGTGCAGTGAAGTGCACTGCTAGGACAGTTTGTATCAGAGCTAGAAGCAGGACTGAAGTCCCATATAGCAAGGAAGACGCCTTTCATTAATGAGAAACAGTGAAGATCCAGGCTGCAGTTTGCAAAAAAATGTTTCATTCACAGATGCATACCCATAAATTGAGAAATGTGTGAATCAGAAAATTGTGCTGTGATTTCTTAATGTTTTCCACGGCTGTATATATACATGATTTTTACGTTCTAATAGTTCTGGATTTTTTGCTAGTTTGAATTACCCAAAGAGCTATTTCAGAAATGTGGGTTGCAGTAGGTAATGTGTGGCTATAAACTGAATGCTCATGTTCTCTTGCTTTTACTATGTTTACTGGTAGACATATAATAAATAATGTGGCACTCCGCCTAGTGTCATGTTAGCTGAACTGCACCTTTTGCATGACAAGAACTGCAGCCAAAGACCGTGAATATCTGTATTATAGATGGTCAGATAGAACAAGGCAGTTAAAGACATCAGAGCACATGCACTCTTGGTACTTAAACTGTATTATCACAGTAAATTGTGCAGCTCCTAAAATCAGTAAAACTTAAAATGTTAAAATGATGGAAACATTGTACAACCAAAGTGCAGATTTAACACTTAAAAAGGTGCAGTACAGTACACTATATGTCTAATAAACTATTCAATAAACAGTAAAAGCAGTTATTGTGCAGTGCACTTATTAAGGAATATGAGCAGGATGGAAAAGTTTTAAATCCTAAATGCAATCTGCCATCGAACTCCAGCTAAGCTCTGTAATTACAAATGAAAGGAATGAATAAAAAAACTGAAGAAACAAATAAAAATTTTAGCATCATGCGCATATGGATCTCGGTGGGGTGTTTTGGATGAGGGGCTGGGCTCCCTATACGGGGAGGGGGGGGCCGTGCCTTTAGCGGCGGTGGGGGCCTGAGCATCCGTGCCTCCGTGCAGCCGCAGCTGTACAGCCACAGTGAGGAGTACCAGACAGAGAGCAGCCGGGGGTCAGACCTGTCCGACATCATGGAGGAGGACGAGGAGGAGCTGTACTCTGAGATGCAGCTGGAGGAAGGGCGGCGACGCAGCATCAACTCTCACAACACGCTCAAGGTACGGCAGGATGGCCCCGCCCCTGCCCCGCCCCCCGGGGACAATTGGGCAAATGGGCAGCCCCCATGCACTCCCGCTCAGTAGGCGGGCGGCCTGCAGCCCCTCATGCCTTGCTGAACGCGCCTGCGTTGTCCACTAACACGGCGACAGCGTGGAGCTCCGCTTGGCCATCCAAAAGCCTAACACATCCCCATAGCGCCACCCTGTGGACAGACACACACATAAAAACATACACACCTGCTCACGCACGCCACTGTGAGAATGCTGCTAAGGGTCCCAGTCATCGGGCCACAGGTCACGCATGATGTAGAGTCATGTTAACCCCCCCCCCACCCAGCCAACACAAAATCTACTTCACTGTTCAGACCAGTGATACCGGACTCCTGAATGTCAGATGTTTTACTCCCCTTGGAGAGGTCAGCGAGGTCACACGAGGAATGCGTTGCACTTAACGGCCACAGAGTGAACAGTGTAATCAGCCAGGATGCTTTACGGCATTATGAGTAATTTCGGGAATCTCATTTAAGTGTCACTGCTTAAATGAAACGATTATTCACATTTTCGTTCGTTATTGTCTTGTTTTTTTTTTCTTTTCCCATATTTGTGTTTTAATTGCTTTCTAGTCAAACGTTTATTTAATGTTGTGCAGCTTGTGTTGAGTGATCACACAGTAATACACCAGAATGTTATTTTATGGTCATCAACGAATCTCGTGTCAAGTACTACACCAATTAAACTGTAAAGGTGCAAAATAGATCTGAGCCGTAAAACTCATTCAAATTTTATAGGTTCAGTTAATGTAAAGATATACAGCTGAATGCACTTGAAATATATGGCGAAATGCCAAAGAAGGGAGTGGTGTAGTTAATTATCTGACAAAAAGTTTCAATAAGTAGTACATCCAAAACTGGGAAACAAGTAAAGCATTGTGACTTTACTTTGGAAAAAGCGCTATAAAATGCAGTCCATTTGTGACAAACGTTTCCATAGAAACATGGATATTATGGTTTGAGACTGAGCAATTTTGGATGCACACCAGTTTCTCCTTCCATTTTTTTATTATGATATACAACTGAGAAATTATCACAAACTTTATGAAGATTTTAGGTTTTAACATCATAACTGTTATAAAATGTTAATAAGGTATTTTTCTTGGTGGAGGGATATTAAGTTATATAAAAACAGCTACTGATGTGTGTTTTGTGTATTTGTGTGTGATTATTGACAGTAGGATACATAAATCACTCAGAAATGGTGAAATCATTATATCATTGACATGACTGGCCGCTGTCTTTACTCATTGCAGTGGGCACTGTTATCAGGTAAATGAGCCAGTGTGGGTGTTACATGGCACATGGCCGGTCAGGGTGTTTCTCTTTTTCTGCAGTGATTTCCTGAATAATGAGTGTTACGAGTGCCATAAATCGGTCTCAATTCTGCCAGTGTTTTGGTAGTGTTACTGTTTTTAGGTACTTCCATCACGTTTTTTCAAGGTTTATTTCAAAGGCTTTGCTGCCAAGCTGTTACCTGAATATAACAACCACTCAGGGGATCACAGTTGATGGCAGAACTGGGTAATTCCAGCAAGTTTGGGATGAGCACCCCAGCTACCTCGTAGCTAAGCCCGCTTGGGAGCTCCCAGATATTTTTACATTCCTTTATCAGTTGGTTCTGTAGTGTCAAAGTTACAGATTTTTGAAGTAGAAATTTAATTAGAAGTCTTCTTTATATGACATGTCTGATAAATAAATTGCATAAATAAAATGAAAATACCACAAATTACACAGATACTGTAATGCTCAGTTAAAATGATAAAACAGGACTGCAACACCTATTAATAAAAGTGTATGTATTCTGTGATGCACTACTATTTATTGCAAGGTTTTCTTTTATTATGAAACCGCTTAATCTGACTTGTGGAGTGATACGTAGGTAATTCTGAGCACATGTCGTAGCTGATACAGATGTGACAGACAACATTACTAAGTACAAAGCACCATAGTTTCGGCTGCGAAGTGGCGTATTTTGAAAACGTCATCATTAAAAAATTAATTAAAACATCTTTTTGTTTTCTACTTTTCTATTATTGGAATCATGTCTACGCACTCAGTTTTCTGTTCTTTTTTCCCTATCACAATGTACATCACTGTACATCCATCACTGTTTGATACTCTCACCACGCTAGGAAACCACACATGGTTTGCAGAGTGTGTTTGCAAGTGGTTCTTGGAGTGACAGACAGTAGCAGAAAGTCCATTGGCGCAGATGTAGAAGGTCTCGATGTTTCAGAGCAGCTCTTAATTGCACGGTTTCTGTGATTGAGACTTTTCTGTCGATGGATTTAAAGGGATGATTATTTCTATAAATATGAACACGGGAGTCTACACCAGTGAAAGTAGTAAGTTGATAGTATAGCTGATGTCGTTATTAGTTTAGAGTAAGAACCCAGCTCCTGGCACCTCCACAAATTTCAGCATCAACTGGATCTAGCACGGAATCCTTCCCTGCAGGCTTGTATGTGTACAATGGGAATAATGTAAAAAATTGCAAATAAGGAAAATAACCGTAAATAGCCACAAAAACGGTCAGATTTTCTAACTACATTCTGGAGGACACAGGTAGCTTTGAAACTGTTAGAACAGAATATGAGGTTTTTTGTTTGTTTTGTTTTTGTTTGTTTTTTAAAGAAGTGCTTTGCTATCTTTTGCCCCATGTGGTGGGATTCAGTCGCTCAGAATGTGCTTGTTATGCCTTACCACTCTCACTCTCGTTCATTTAACCGCCTCTCTCAGGCTTTCCACACCATTCGTGTGTCCATTCGTTTGTCTGAGGACTGGTTCTCTGGCAGATTTCTCCGCCGATTCACCAGAGACTCTTTGGCTGATCTGAATCTGTCCCAGCATCCGAAATCCTCTCCGAAACACATCTACTGTGTGTTATCATTTCTGTTTGTTTTTCTTTTTTTCCCTCCCACAGATTCCCGTTGGAAGCATGCCATTTCCTTCATGGAATGAGTCTGCATGCATTATGTTTCACCATTGCCTCGAATTACTAATTCTGTCTTTATTTTGTCTTTTTTCCCATTTTATTTTCTATTCACACACTGTGTTGTGTCCCGCCTGTTCTAACACCTTCAAAACAAAAAAAAACAAACAAAATTGAAACAAAACAAAAACCTAAAAAAAAATGCTGAATTGTTTAAAAAAAATGCAAAACTAACCAAATCACGGCAACCACGCGACCAAAATGGCTGAAGGCCTATTATAGGCGTCAGGACCTAGCGGACGAGCGGGACTGCTGGGACTTGCAGCGTGAAGTTGTGCGGAGGCGCTCCCTTCGTAGCAAGCGACTGCACAGCATCCCAGAGGTGGCTGAGGAGGAGCCCGACTGTGGGGAGGCTCCAGGCCCGGGGCAGCGGCTGCACTTTGAGGAGGCCCGTCGCTGGGCCTGTCCCCAAGACCCGCGCCTGTACCGCCGCCTGTCCCCCAGCAAGGGCGCTCGGAGACTCCCGCGGCAGCGCTCCTCGCCCCGCTTTTCCGACAGCGGCCGGCAGATCACCAAGAGCCCGGACAGCGGCCTGGACTGCGGCAGCGAGGAGGAGGGCTCCCTGGGCCGCCGCCATGGCTGGCCGCCCGGCCGTGAGCCCCATCCCGCGGGCCTTGCCCCTGGCATCGGAGGGCGTAAGAGGACGCTGACCCGACAGTGCAGCGTGGAGGAGGACTTCAGCGACGTCCCAGCAATGGGCGCCAAGACGGTACACGTGGCACACCTGCGGAGCCAGGAGCTGCGGTGCAGGCCGGGACGGGAGGCAGCGCGTGGGCGGCTGACCGGAGAGGTGGCTCTGAGTGAGGGCCGGTTGAATGAGCTCGGCAGAACCTATCACAGGGACTATAGGGCACACTCAGTGACAAAACTCAGCTGGAGCCCGGAGGATCCACTGGTGTGTGCGGTCTAATCATACCCCTGCTTTACACTGCATCGCCAATCAGTAAAATCACTCCTTTTCCCTCCTTTTTGGTGTCTTTTTATGGGTTACTCTTTTTTTCCATAGATTTTTTTTTTATTTTTGATTTTTGTATCGCTGTGCATTGATTCATTGTGCCAAATAATACCAACTGCATCAAGCAGATCTTTGTTTCACGCTTGTTTGTTCTTAGACAGTGCTCCTGGTTTGCTTTTGATTACCTAAAGGCCATTTCAGAACGGGTTTGTTTCTTGTTTCTGTGGGGAGAAAAAAAAAATCATGTATAGAAGAGTGGTTCAACCATAATAGTTTCCGCCACCCCTTTGACTTCACCCTTGCCCCTCCCATTACCAAGCTGGACAGCAGCAACCCCCCCCTCCCCGCCCCGTGTCTGCTGTTCCTCTCTTCCCTCGTGATTGACAAGTCCTTCAACACCTCCGCACCCAATCAGCAGATTTTTGACATCTCTCTTTCTAAAAGGTGGGAAAATATATTTAGGAAATATAGTTTACACACATAGTTTTGGTTCCTGTTTTAATCAAACTTCTTTACTATTTAACACCAGCTCTGCTGTTACTATGACCTACATGCAGTTGTTGCCCTTTGACACCTACGTGTGTCTGCCCAGCACCTGTATTCCTGTGTGCCTTGTGGCTAAAACCTTTTTATTCACCGCCCACCTGGTATCCCTAAAAAACTATCACTTACCCTGCCTTTAATGTGATTTTAAATGTTACTTGTCACTTGTTTATTCTCTGTCTTTGCATGTTGTGAGTGGCTTCACTTTTCCTCAGGTTTTGTGTGTTTTATTTATTTTTTTTGTAGCTCACTTTTTCTCCTGCCTTTAAATGCTATATGCGACTGGCGTCGCTTAGATTCAAATTATTAGCTTTCTATCCGAGCACATCACCGATCACCCTCACCACGACACACCCAGACATATCACGTTGGATGTCGTTCTCTCTTCCTGCCCAGCGACCGGCTCTTCCCTTTAGCCTTTGCCCCTGGTGTGAGGGTGCCCCTCTTCCCTGTTTTGCCTTGCCCATTCCAGGTCGAAGCCATTATGGTTGTCTCCAACCACTCCTCAAAGCATCTATCATGCAGTAACTTTATTTGTTTCGTTGGGTTTTTTTTTTTCTTTTTTTGTTTTGCTCAGTATGCCCATCAGCCAACAAAAACATACAGAACAAAAAACAATAACAATGGTCTTTAGCATTTGATTCAGCCAAATCTTGATTCTTGTTGTCTGGGGGCTTTGATTTGTTTGGCCCTAGTTGATTTTTTTTTTTCTTGCTTGTTTTGACATTTTAGCTCCTTGAAGACGAGCTGTTTTTTTGTGATGGGGGGGAACAGATTATAGTTTATTCTTGCCCCTTCCTTGATAGGTAGTTTTTCTTGTTGTGTGTAGGCGGCTGGCCTTAATGTCTTTGTGTCTCTCCTTTTAAGATTTTAGGTAACACCCATACAGCGAGCAGCACCACTGACCGGCTGGAGCACTCAGGGCGGAGACTGGCCCACAGCAGCGCCCCCCCCCAGCGCCGCTCCATGATGGTTCCCTCCATTGGTTAGTGCGGTCTCCATATGAGGGACATACTGACCCGATGCCACCGTCCCGTCCCGGATCACCGGCAGTTTTGTCTGTTTTTGTTATGTTCGTTTAATCCCATGTGTTTCTTACTCACGTGAGCTCCGCATCTCGTCATGGAAACATGACTAAAATCACCATAGACACCTGTGGCTCCAACTCATGCACATGAACATACAGTGTTCTGTTGTTACAAATAAATATATCTCAACATGCGATAGCATTTTGGGTGCCCGGCTCATGAAGAACGCTCATTGATGGCTGGTAAGGTGATACACAAAAAAAATGGCCCTCATTGGATAACATGCTTTCTTTCAGCAAATTAATAGCCAGATCATTTTCAGCTGAGTTTCCTCTAACTTTATCTGATGAAAGCTTGGAGGATCAGTGTAGTTGTCTGCTGCTGTGTGTTCCAACAAGACTGCAGGCATTGCTGTTTTACAATGGAGCAACCCTGAACTCGGCCTTGCATCTCAAAAGGCCCTGACATTTCCCCCACCCTCTTACCTAACCCCCTTGACCTCCACCTCCCACGCCCCCAAACTCTGCTCTCACCCGGAGGAAGCAATGGGGAGCCTTGAGGGTAAGGCAGGCCCAAGTCATGAGTGTTTGAAGTGGTATTGGGGGTGTGGGTTGGGTTGCGGTGAGGGTGGGGGGTGGACAGGGTTTGGAGATGTAATGTTCTCATTGGTGTCTTCTGTAGAGATCACCATGGAGAGTAACAGTGAGGGGAGTCAGGGACACCTCTCACCTGACAAGGAGGATGTTAACTATGGCAGTGTAGCTGGCCGCAGGAAATGGTCCTTACAGCGAAGTGTGGCCTCAGAACATCAATATGGTATGTGGGGTGGCTTCTTTTAACCAAACAAAGACATATAATGACGCATACAAAAGACCTGTGCCTTATAACAAAGCTGCTTCAGAACCTATTTGAGAGCAGCTTCTGATTCGAAATATTTTTGGGTGGGGTGCTAGACTATACCCCCCTCCCCCACCTCATGTTGCACGCCTTTTAGTGTGAATACATTGGGTGCGGGGAAGTGTGTATGTGTTGTGGGGCGGGGTGGGCCCTGGAAGGCAGGGAATCCAAGATGGCTGCTTACGGTAGCTAGCTGCAGAATGAGTGTTCCCATGTATGCTCCAATCCAACACTGGACCCCTGTCAGAAGCCCCTTTGTACCCCTCCCTTCCTGCCTCCTGTAAACTTCTGTACACCGCCTTGTCTGACATTGTATATTTTGCATGACTGGTTGCTTACTGTAAGGAGAATTGCAATGCTGAATATCAAAAAAACAATCTTCATCCCCGTGTTGGTGTTCTCTGTCATGTGAAGAGCATGAAGCCAAAATAAGCTCTTTGGGTAAAATAAAGCCATCCCGTCACCCCCACAGGTTCTACGCTCCACCTAAATTTTATTCTCATTTGACACTTTATTTACTTAGCTGACTTTTTCAAATGCAGACTAACAAAACAATCAGTTAAAAATCCACAGCAAAATGATGGATTTTTTTACGGTACTTTAACATTGTATTATTCAGAGTGTTACCTTTTTATTAAGGCCTCGCTGGAGTACAGCTCTCTCTTGTCCTGCATAGGTAATGATTTTTAACAGTGACAGTTTATATTTTCCAAAGTCTGATGCCAAAATTGCTGAATCGAAAAAACTCAGGATTAACATCCTCTGTTTAAAAACAAAAAATGGGGGAGCTGTGTAAACTGTTTTGAATAAAACTACCTTAAAAGCGACTGATATGATGATAAGTTGATGATTTGCCCTACACAGCTCTCTGGATGCACTTTAAATGGTGCCTTTCACTGTAGATCTCCGTTGGGGGCTACTTAATAAAGCAGCTAAATTTTAATAAATACAGTGGTACCTCGACCCAAGAACAGTCCTGTTCACAAACAAATCAGGTTACTAACCAGATGTTTGAAAATCTTTTGTACCGGTTTGCGAACCGTGTTTCTGGCCGTGAACACACAAACATCCCCCAGAAGGGCCCATTGAAAGTGCCCCAAAGAACCACCCGAAACATGAAGAAGTGTACATTATGCCAAGAACGGTTGTGGAATGTAAAAAAATGTATTTCTTTACTATATCTCTTCAGAGGTCGAATATGTGAAAAAAGAAAAAAATAGACAGAACGCTCTGTTATCGCGCTACCTTTTAGTGATTGATAAACATGTTTGTGATGGTTTTTAACAGTCACATGTCTATACATAAAATGACAGTACTTCATTAATAACATAAATTATTACGTAACTCCTATTTAAGTGTTATATTCTCCATTCACACATAGTGGCAACTGTGTATTGTTTGTGTACAGTACAAACAAAGAAGTTCATCGACATACAACGCATGGCATCACAAAATGTGTGGGGCGATGGTGGCACAGGCGGTAGTGCTATCATTCAGCAACCAGAGAGTTGTAGGTTTGAGTCCTGGTTCCTCCTGACCCCATTGAAATATCCTTGAGCAAGACACTGAACTGCTCCTGGTGTGCAGGTTGGCGCCTTGCATGGCAGCCTTCGCCACCGGTGAATGAATGTGTGGTATGGATGGCTGAATGTGAGCACATGTGAAGAATTGTAAAGCACTTTGAGTACTTGTAGGAGTAGAAATGCACTATATACCATAAAAAGTACCATAAAAATTTTAGGCATATGAAAATAATGTACAGTATGTTACTCAGTCTTGTAATGTTAATCATTTAGTTTTTTTGGGGGGATGTTTTGTGGTTCTTTTCCGTGTTTTGGCATCTTTCGAGTGACCAGCCCGCCAGCAAGGCTATGCTCAGTTGTGTATTGCTCCGCCTTCCGTAAATGTATTATTTGAACGAATTATTCGTATTTACATTATTTTAAATGGGAAAAATTGATTTAGGTCGCAAACTTTTTGGGTCACGAACTGAGTCCTCGAACGAATTAAGTTTGTGAGCCGAGGTACCACTGTATTCAGTTTACATTCGTGCATTATTATGTATAATAATGAGTATCATGTATAAATATGATGCCTTTCTGCTTCAATAGGTAAATATGAGTTGTAGATCTAATATTTGGGGATGTAAAAACTATATAGAAGATGACATTTAGTATCCAGCCAACAGAATCCTGCTGAAAATGCTGTCCCGCATGATGACGTCTAAGGTGCATGGTTCGTCCGTAACAGGTGTTGTTCAACGCTTTGCTTACGGTGTCTGTATTTCCCTGGAGACCTTTGGTACGTGTCGTGGCATATGACTGTTTGTCTGTCTACTGAGCGTGCCCAGTTCCCATTTTTCCCTCTGACCTTAACCTGAGTCATTTCCTGTTTGATGAAAGCATGAAGTGATGTTTTTCTTTCTTGTCCTTTTAAGATGGTGTGTTCACATTTATAGATACGGAGGCTTTGTCTGGGGAAAAAAAGAAAGAAAAGCAGATAGACTGAGTCTGATGCATGCCTGTTTGGAAAAAAAGTGTTGTAAAACAGCAATGTAGACCCCCCGCCATCACCATTCGCATGCCCATCGGAATGTTCCTACTCCCTACATCCTCGCTGGAAACGACCATGTGCTTTTGCTGGCGACGTTCAGCGTGGTTGGACCCGAGTGTGCCGCCACACTCTGCGGCAGAATTACTTTGTCGTTTCAACGCCTGCTGAGTTGAACTGCAGAGGCCGGTCTCCTCGCAGAGGTGCCATGACGAAAATACAACGGGCATGTGTCAGCTTGGCGATGATGCTGCTTCCAGTGTCCGTGTTTGCGGATGTCTGTCCTGGGTGCAAGCCAGAATGAACTTACACTTAAATTCGGTTCAATTGTTCCTGCTAAAAACGTCCCCACTATATTATCAAATTATGCAGTTCAAATTCAAACTTCGATCTGTTGAAATAATCGTCTTCGCACGTCTGCTGGACAGCCTTCGCCTCTGTCAGCTGTTTTCTGTTTTCAACATCACGTTTTCAGGTGCCCCCTGGTGGTTAAGCATGGCTAGATGGTCAGGTGGCCTCACTCTTATATTGCAGATGGCTACAGCGGCCGTGATCGCCGATCCCCCGATTATTACGAGGAATCGGAACCAGACGACCTGTCTCGGATTTTCGTGGCGCTGTTTGACTACGACCCCATCTCCATGTCCCCCAACCCTGATGGTGCAGATGAGGAGCTGCCCTTCAAGGAGGGGCAGATAATCAAGGTGGGTGTCTGTGCACGTTCTGTCCTTCTGTGGATATTAATTGCATTAATTTTACAGCCACTTACTCAGTAGAAATTATAGAGGAAACCAAGCTTGCCCCATGCAGCATAGGGTACAGCCCTGTATACACTGGGCATGATGCCAGGTCATCACAGGTCACACAAACACTACGCTGTCAGAATAGAGAGTACCAAATTGTACCTTTGCTTGTCACTGGGACTGTACCCTCAAGGGTCTGCCAATTGTACCTTAGCTGTATGTACCTTTTAGTCTAATTTAAAGCACAGACATGGACTCTGAGGAACATCCCCAAGGTACAAGCAACATTAATGTACCCCCGTGTTACAAAAATGTTCCTCATAGTCCATTTCTGTCCCTTAAATTACCTAAAAGGTACACTTACCTACAGCTAAGGTACAACTGGCAGACCCTTGAGGGTACAGCCCCAGTGACAAGCAAAGGTATAAATTGGTACTCTTCTGTTCTGACAGTGTATAGGCAATTTAGAGATGCCAGTCCTACTATGGGACTGTGGAAGGAAACCCATGTAATAGTGGGATAACATCCAACCCTGAAGGTGTGAAGCTGCCGCCACTCTACCCACTGAGCCCCAGTCTCATCTAGGATTGTATTTATCGCCGGTTAAACGTTTGTACTTAATATGCTCAGTATTAGGGGCTAAGCTATAGGATTTGCGACACTTGTTTGGATATTTGTGGGGTGCTGATGGGGAGTGAAATTCACCATTTGGAGGTATTAGAGCGGCAGGCCTGTTGTTGCTGGGTGGACAAGAGCTAAGGATACACCCTGATGAGGCTCAGTTCAAATACATTTCATGCAGGCCGTCTTTCTTCTGTATGAGACATCTGTACATCAGTAAGGGGGACTGAGGGCTGATTCTGCTTCTCGTTTGTTTGACCATTGTTTGACTAAGGTATATGGGGACAAGGACACAGACGGGTTCTACCGAGGAGAAGTCAATGGTAGAATGGGCCTCATACCGTGCAACATGGTATCAGAGATCCAAACCGAAGATGAGGAGATGATGGACCAGCTTGTCAAGCAGGGTTTCCTGCCGCTGAACACTCCTGTGGAAAAAATTGGTAATCCTCCACCTCTCCAGCCAAAGAATTTCATTTTACTGTGATGGCATATCACCACTCTTCCTCTCACCCCCACCCCTAGGGGGCACTGTCTCAATGCTCGCCCTGTGAGAAAGGGCAGCACACTGAATCACCCTACACTCTGTCAGTCTAAGATAGAGCTAATCCCTTTAGGGGCCTTAGATTTTGTTTCTTTCCACTGTACTTGACTTTAACTTTAAATCATTTATAAAGCACTTAAAAAAATACTTGGGCGGTATCTGTTTTTTCATAATGTCACATCTTCCAGACTTTATACCAAGGTGTGTGGTATTTTGCCAGTATTTTCAACATTAACACTATAGTGGTATTTTGAAATCTTGATGATAAAATTCACAGAGTGGTTGGGGGGGCGGGGGCGGGGGCAGGGGCCCCCATAATGTATTTCACGGAACCAGCATTCTCCTCTGGGGAATTTTACTGTCAAGGTTTCAAAATTCAACAGTATACCCAACATACTGTGCTATACCGTATTACCTTAGTCTAGATTGCGGCTGAAAGATGCACGTCCGTAAGAATGAGCTGAGGAAAACAGTCGTCCTCAGAGTCTCACCTATAATATAATTTCATCAGATATAGTGATTGAGCAGTTAGTTCAAGGATAGGAGCTGTTGTCACTCACAATCCAATCCTCTTCAAGACTTTTATTCGGCACCAGTCAGTTATTTATTAGTGTCATTGAGGTATATTGAAGGTCATTCAGGTGAATTTAGTTGTTTTTCAGTTTGAGGTTCTTACTCAAATGCAGATGTTTAAGCAGCAAGATAACTTTTAGAGTTCATTAGACTGACAGAGGCTGTACAGTTCCCTAACTAGGCTCTGTAATATTTGTTGACAGTATTGTTTCTATTTTTTTTCTGTTGACTGTGGCCCTCTCAGGAAGGACTGAAATAGCCAATAAGGGTCTAAATTATGGTCCTTTGACTGTATTGAGCTAATGATTGACTTATATGTAGGTCTGCAGATTAATCTGAGCTTATGGGTTCCTTATGTTGCTACATAAGCTGCCAGTGTAACAGACGCCCTTCCTGACAGCCCTGTATCTTCCAGTGTCTCCTGCTGATGACTCGTTCAGCCCTTGAGCTTTTCACTCTTTTCTCTTGTTCTGTTCTGTTTCGCCTTCCTTTCCCGCGAAGTGAACTGCAATCGTTTCAAAGACGGCCGTTCAATAAACCGCAGATCCCGAAAGTCCAAGCGAGGTCTGTGTTCTTTCCAGGATAAACTCCTCCCTCACTCCCACATCCACTCATTTCTGTCTGTTCTCTTGCGGTTTCCATGTGTCTTCTGGGGCTTGATTTAGGCAGTAATTCGTGTTTTTGTTGACTCAAAGGTATGTTTTATGGCAATAGCTTCTTAAATCTTGAACAATGACTTGGTGTGGACCAAACATCACCCCTCCCCCTGCAGTGATTTACAGTGGCTGTAATAGCAGTAAAATTCAGTGGGGTAGAGCAAAAACCATAAACAGGACAGGGATTTAGACCATGCCAGCCTAAAATATGGAACAGTATGGGGGGGGGGAACAGGTCGTAGCTTTAGTGACATCAGGGGAGATTGGTACACGGATCGATCCCCTGAGTATCTTGTCGCTTGTGCTCCCCTGCTCTTGCAGAGCGAAACAGACGGAGCGGGCGGCAGCAGCCACTGTCCACGCGTAGGATGGTGGCGCTGTATGACTACGACCCCAGGGAAAGCTCCCCCAACGTGGACGTGGAGGTGATGCCGGCCGCCCCCGTCTTTGTGCTCTCTGTGCTGGATTTCACCGTAGAAACCCAACTCTCCCAGTCCTCACCACACAGTTGCTAGGGTGGTGACACTTTACAGTAGAAGGTTCTCGAGTTGAGAAGGAGCCTACCTGACTGTGTGGTTTGGACTTCTGGATTACTAACCAGAAAGAGGATTGACCTTGACGATTTAGTTTTTTTGTCATTGTATTCTTTGTTACAAAACCATACTGATCTGTGGGTATGGTTATAGTGGTTATTTGGTTGTATATGTGAATATGAAACCTTGGTATCATTTTTTGTGGCTAATTTATGCAATCTGCAATACTCTACAATATGACATGTATTGGTTTGCATACTAGATGAACCAGTACTTCAGTATGCTTCCCTGCTTGTGTCACATGGTTTCCCTGAAGCCTTTTGTGTTGTTTGAACCGTCTGTCTTCTCTTTTTATCTCCTGTGCTTTTGTTCAGCACAATAATTAACACAAGGGGCATCATTGGACACCTGTAGCTACAGGTGCAATAAGTACATGGTGTGTTTAGAGTGGTAGGAGGCAGAGGACAAGGCTTTATTGCTGTTGGTCTTCAGTGTAAGATGCCATTACAGCAGTGGTTAACCCCTTCCTGGGTAATAATGAAACCTGCTTCAAAATTCAGTCTATTTAAATTCCTAAGAAGGTATAGTGTGCATGTTGAGCTTGAGTAAAGTACAGTTGTGTGCAAAATAATAGCAGTGTGTATAAAAAAGTGAATAAAGGCCAAAGTCCTTATAATAGCTTTTGTTTCTATACACCAAATGCATTGGGATCACTGTACATTCTATTCCTAATCAAAACATGAAGAAAAACAAATTTGTGTTAATCCTTTATAAAAAATAAGAAAGAGGAAGAGAAAAAGGAATATTAGGCTGTTCAAAAAAAATAGCAGTGTCTGCATTCTTCTTTACAAACTCAAACATTCACTGTGTAAACTGAAAAAAACTTTCAAGATT
>JAODLD010000046.1:8646637-8659135 GCA_026781065.1 Mormyrops boulengeri
AATGAATTTCTACCAAAAACAGTGATGGATCAGGTTAGTGATGTCGGACTGCTATTATTTTGCACACAACTGTACATGTTAAATGGAGCATGATATTTAAGGCAGTCAGATTTGTTCCTTTGCCTTTCAGGCTGAACTGACATTCTGTGCAGGAGACATCATAAATGTTTTTGGGGAGATCGACGAAGACGGCTTTTATTATGTGAGTACACAGCCGGGATGACTGCATCAGCCCCAATCTGGACTCCTTTCCCCCATAAACCCATCCATTCCCCCTTTCTTGATTGACAGCTTTGTTAATCTCCACAGGATTTCTTCAGAACAGTCAGAACTTCACCTCACCTTTTCTGGAGATACCGGTGCAGGTTCTTCAGCTAAATTGTACTAGAGGAGTGCTTCTGAACTTGGATCTATGAATGTGTGTTTCAGGACACAGGAGAGACTGATGTGATGAGCACATGCAGAAGCTCACTTATGTCAAAACAGTTTGAAGGAACAGGATAGCTGACATTAAAAAAGGTTTCATTGACCATAAATTTGTACAGACGCCATTAGGGTTGGATCAGTTCAATCAAAGATTTGCACAAATTTTTCCAAGGTGGTTCAATGATAACTTTTCACTTTAAGTACTGTGAAAACCTTTCCCCTCTCCCTGTCACTGCACTGTTGCATATGTTGCACCATGATCTTGGTGGAAGCTATATCATACCACTGTATACCTGCATATAGATGGTATGACAATAAAGACCCTTTGACTTGACTTGAATAGAGCTTCAGAAGTAGCTACACCAATTTGAATGAACATAGCTAATCTGCACCGTGAAACAGCAGGTGAGTAGCCTCACTCAGGTTCACAGTAGATTTGAACTACTTAGTTCCTAATATTTTGTTTTTCAGAGTAAGCCAGGGATTATTATTAGGGGGTGGGAGAATAGGTGCTATTTACACTCCCATTTTGAAACAATGACCTGCCTGTAAAGAAACGTGACCTGTCTCATAAGAGAGCCTTGTTGAGAGACCGGGAATACGTTGCTGGGATACTTCCTTAATGCAGGAAAAATATTGCAAATCTGTTGATTTTATAACAGAAATTATGACATTATTTATTTGTTTATAAAAATATATATGACATTAGAAACAACCAGTAGTTTTAAGTAAAATATTAATTTCAAGTAGTAATAAATTGAAACCCAAATTAAAGTTCTAAAAGAGCTATTCTGAGTTAAAACGTTCTTTAACAAGCAGTCTCACTGGATGCTTTATAATCAATCAATAACACATTTGCAATGACATAAAACACCAAACTTTTGTGTTTAGTATTTCTTTGGGAGCCACTGACTACAATTGCACCTAATAGCAAAACAGCAAAAACAGTCAAAAAAATTATGATACTTAATAAAATGAAAATGTCTGTGCAGCATATATGTGCAGATATGTTCAACTTGTCAATGGACTTTTGTTTTAAAACCAAAAAATCTGCTATATTTTTACATCACTATTTTTACACTAACAAACCTGCATAGCCCTTACACATTTTTTTTGCTCTGTATTGCCCCCTGCAGGGTGAACTCAACGGACACAAAGGTCTTGTTCCTTCTAACTTTCTCGAAGAAGTGCCTGACGATGTAGAGGTCTATCTCACTGATACTCCAGCTCGCTATGCCCAGGATGCTCCTGCACGGATAAAGACCAAAAGGGTACATCCTCTTTCACAGTACTAGCCCTCTGTCATCCATTCGCCGCTTTGTTTTCTTTACCTCGTTATTTATTTACTTACTTATTGCTTTGTTTTCCGTCTGTGTTTGTGTTTGGTGGCTGAAGTAACGACGGTAGCTCAGAGATGGAGCATGTTCGATTTCTTGTTAACGTAAAGTTGAACCGGATACCGTTATGCTTTATGGAAGTACGTTTACTTTTATGTTAAATGCTGTAGACTGGGAACAGAGTATGTATTGTAATATTTTATAAATGGAAATATTCATAAAGCATTACTAGAAGACATAGAGCAACAGAAACAAACTTTGTTTGCATTAAAACAAAAAAATGACTCAGTCCGACTCTTATTTGCACTGGATAGTGTGTAAAGTTAGCATTGTGAAAAGTGCTTTATGAATATAAAGTATGTTTGAACCAAAATAAGCCCATACGGAACAAAATAGCCTAGATGCATTGGGTATGAACGCCATGTACTGTATATTCTGTAGCAAAGCATGTCTTCTACTTTTGAGGTTTTCCAACCTTTTTATAATGCTAAATATTACGGCCGTCACAACTTTTTTTGTGTGTTTGTCCAAAATGGCTTGGTTTTTGTATCTTGCCTACAATTACAAAGTCTTTATTGAGTTCATAAGACAGTCAAAAACCTAATGAACTTACTACCACTACAATAAACAAGTAATCGTAATATTAACAATACTGTACCAATAACTGTATGTAAATATTTTGCAAATTAACATGTTTGCCTATCAACAGGTTTCATCTGAGATTTGTATTTATTTTTCTTTATTATGATCCTTTATTTTTTTCATATTCATAGTGCAGATTATTGAAATGCCATCACTGCATTTTTATTTCTTTCCTCACCCGCTTGGCAAAACAGAAGAAGAGTGTTCATTTCACACCTTAAAGGCACTGTTTCCGTCACGTAAGTGAGCAACTGAGAATACCGCCAGTACGCCTCGTCTAATGCACATGGCGCCGGTACGCTTGGCTTCACCCTATTATGCCGTCAGACCTCCTCTGCCTAATCTATTCTCTCAGCAGTAATTCCGCCTTTTATTTCCATACTCACCTATTGATATTTTTTTTTTTGGGTAGAAATAAAAGGATGTTCATTTGTTGTTCTAAAATTTGCAGTATGGCACAGACCAACACTGACAGAAAGATATATGCAGCTTTTTTTTCCACACTATTTTTTTTTTTTTTTTCCCAAATCTACGCTTGAACCGAGCAGCAGATTTGCGAAAAGGGCGTATGGTGTCTCCCATAGGACGCACACCCCGGCCAATGCATTAGACAAGAAGTATGGTATCTTCAGTTGTTTCTCTGGGTGTCGTACATTACAATGTCCGTCTTTCATGATAAGTATCCCTGCTGTAATTCATGGTAAGCTAAAAGGCCACAGTTGCACGTCCAGATTACCTTGTTATTGTTTGCTATTTATTACACGATTTAACATGCAATTTAGACCCCCCTCCCTTGAAGTAGTGCACCCCGCCACTCTTAATGAAAGAATGAAAGCAGTTAAGATTTATCAGTACAGAATGTATGAATCATCACAGTTTTTGAGCAAGAGCACTATATTACATGTGGCCGAATAAGACAAGCCAATTCCTCCATTTGGAACCTTCCGGTCATTGTTTGCCTGCACAGAGAATGTCCTCTCCAGGTTCCACCACAACGGCCAGTCTGATTAAGTTGTTTGTGGGGTGCACTTTTTCGCTGTCACCTAAGGAATGATGCAAAATGGCAAAAGATCTACTAACAGTTTTTTCCCCCCACCATAGATAATAGCATCAGTTAGAATTTTTTAAAAATCCATCACTATATTAACATGAGAGAACTTCTTTTCTGTTTTTGTTTATTATTTATTTGATTTTTTTAACGATCATTAAAGTGCTTGCAGACAGATTTGTAAATAAAACTTTTTTAAAGCAGGTTGAATTGGTTCCAACAACCTTCGTGAAGTTACCTTGGTGAAAAGTGATAAATTGCATCAGAACTGGTAAATTAAACACTTATCTCCTCTCTTCATATAAGTTTTTAATAATATAAATTATGCGCTAACTTTAATCCCTACAAGTTTGATTTGGACTTCCAGGTGGACTTGCTGTAGTTCAAATTAGCTATGACAGTCTCATGTTAATGATAATTAAAGATATCACTTCCTCTCTTAAGTGCAATTACGAAAATGCCTTTTAGCCCATGATTACAAGGAAGGAATATTTAGAAATTAGATGTTTCACTGTAACCTGGGTGTATCTGACTGCTTATACATTTAAAGGGGGACTTTTTGAGCGATTGCATAATGTCATTCTGTGTGACTCAATGTAAAACAACTTGATATTGTGTCCAATCTCCTGTTTTTGTATCATTGCCTTTGAGCCCATCGTAGCAGTTTTGTAGAGCCCCGGCAATCTCGACAATAACAACCACAGAATCGTGCTCTAATGGAAGGGTGGACATTTCCTAAACATTTGTACTGCACTTATCATGCATATGATATCCTGTTAAGTCCTGCCAGAGGTCTGCCTTTTTAGGTTTAACATTCAAGGCTGATCTTTCTTGGGGGGTGTAAATTAAAACACTTTTTAAAAGCCAAGTGGGCAAGAGGAGGCATTCTGCTTCTCTTTAAGGGGAGATGTGCTTACATGCGTCCTAAGGTACGGTGGCCCTGCTATGGCAAAAAGGACGCAGGGGGACTGGGTTGCGAGAGAGCTGGCTTTGTAATGCCCTGAACTGTCCCTTACGGGTCTCCCATTAGGTCCCCCTGGAAAACACGGGTCCGCCCAGGAGAGCCGCCTCCCCCACTGTGCGCCAGCATCTCCCCGGCTCCGGGCCTTCTGCGCTGGGGCCAGGCAGCCCCGTAAGGGGCCCCCGCGACTTGGCCTCCAAAAAGAAAAAGGGTCTCCTCTCCAAAGGGAAGAAACTGTTGAAAAGACTCGGTGCCGTGAAATGATCTCTCCACCATAGCCAATCAATTAGCATACAAATCGCATACATGTTATGGAACAATTCTTCCATTACTGTAATTTGTCTAATGGGAAAAAATAGCTGTCAGAACTAGGATTTTCATGACAACGGTCAACTAGTCAAGTTCTGTACACTTTACATTCTCCTCATTGGGTCTAGTTTCTGCCCTGCTGTTAAGTTTGCCCTAAAGTCAGGCATTTCTTAACATCTCAGTTTTTGCAGCCTCTCTGGGTGTGTTCAACGTCAGGAGAATGGAAGAGAGGAAGGTCTTGTCAGCATTGAGGAAAAGTTCTTCAAAGGTCCTTAAATTAGAGTCAGTGTTTCGAAAGGCACCTCAGTATTTCTCACCTTTTCCTCCTGTCTTCTGTAAAATGTCTGCAGGGGTGAAAATAGCCCCCCGTAGCACTGTGTCAACCATACGTGTAAGCAGGTACCTTGGGGTGTGGAGATTCCGGTGACTCAGCGTGTAGTGTCCCACATCTATACACCGTTTGCCTCGTGGTGTCTGTATGCAGTATGCACCCTCTTGGGTCCGTGCAAAGCGTGCACTGTTATGTCCTACATGTGGCATGTGTCCTGCTACATTGACACAGAACGCAGTAGGATACATGTACACTCCTTCAACATTCTGCCAAACACTGTTTCAGGCTGGTTTCACCACGCTAACCTCAGGCTGTGCATGTATAAGTCATGTCAGATTGGGGAAAAAAAATTCTTGCAAGTACAGTATGTGTCACTTTTGCCAAGAGTCTTATTCGGTGTTTCTTCCCCAACACCTTCAAACGCCAGGTGACTCTGTCCTCTTTACAGCCAGGCTGCTAGGGAGAGATTGTCTCTTACTGTTCGGGGCACAGTGCAAACCGACACATCCGGTCAATGAAGGACTAGTTTATCAACATGGTGAAGTCATGAAATGCCTAGTTTAAACCAGCCTCCATGTATTTGCCTTATAAATGCACAATGGTTTGTATTTTGTCCAGTGAATGGAGCAAAAGTAGTTTGTATGTATTGTGTGCATTCATGTTAGTGCAGTGTTTCCCAGTTCGGTCCTCGGGGACCCCCAGACAGTGTTGTGGACTGTCTGGGGGTCTGCGAGGATTGGACTGGGATACACTGTGTTAGTGCATTCCATCTAAAAAAATGAAAATGAAATTCAGTTAAACGTTCTGTGATCACGTGCTGTTCAGCTAAATGCATTTCCACGTGTAACGTGTTTTGTCAAAGTTGGGGGGGGGGGGGGACCTGAACAACTGCCCACATAAATTTATTTTTAAGTGTAATTGTGCAATGCAGTTTACCCTGGGCTATGTACAAGTAATATAGATGTTGTGAGGGCAGAGTTCTGGACATCAACATCCACTGGGGTGATATCAGTGCTGGCTTGTTGCCAGGTGCCGACCAGTGAAAATGTTAATGTACGTAACACCAATGGGATCGGAAGGTGCACTTTTAGCCCAGCAAAAGCCTGCAACAGAGTGGCATGCGATTGAGGCTGAAATAAGGCCGCTGTCTTACTGTCTCCCATGAAAACCCATGGGGATGCACTCTTTTTGGTTCCTTGGTTCAGAGCTGGCATGTGAAATGAAACCTTTTCCTTCACTTTCCTTTGAGCATTAATCAAAGCCAACATTTCACCATTCCATGTCTCCTAATCCATGCTACATTCATTACCCTTTCATTATTTGATCTCCATGAAAATAATTAATAAGAAACAGTTTTATTTTATTTTTCTGAGTAAGTAAAAAATATTTGAGACTAGAACAGAGACTGCCAAAAAAGGAATGTATAAAATGATTATCTTTAGCATTACTGTCAACCAAAAGATAAAATAAAAAGTCATTTGATCCATGAAGTTAGGTGTTTTGCTAATCATGAATCCATGAGTTGGTAATTGGGCATAGCTTCTACATGTATTGTTTGAGTGACTGTTGCTCTTTTTGTACTTTGTCCATTTGTAAAATTGTTTTTAAATGTTTATACTTGATTTTCAGACTGCCTTTTTTGTAAATTAAAATTTATAACCGAACAGTGCAAGCTTTCCCCATGGTGTCTTCTAAAACATGTTTAAAAGTCTGCAAATGTGTGCTAGCTTTATGAATAAAAAAAAAATCATTGGGCTATATTTGTGGTTATCAAATACTGTGTGGGTGTGCATGTGTACAAATTTTTTATCAAAATAAATTTGATATTTTGTAGAACAACGGCTGTGTTATCTTTGGGAAAACACAAATACACAATAAGCAAATACACAAATACACAATAAGAAATACACAATATACACAATAAGCAAAAGTAAACAGGCATCAGACAGAAGTGGCAAATCAATATTTATATTTATAGGATCGGATCTGAAAAAGTAGTTTTTCTCTCTTATCTAAAGCCAGAACCATGTGGCTGTGCTGTTAAACTAAGGATGGTGGGATTTTGGGAAAATCTTTACATTTAGCTCAAATCAAGTGACAATTTCAGCACTTAGGTTTCACCATGAAGGCTTTTCTTTCTGCAGAAACATAACATATCAACAGGCCTGTGATAGTCCCGGTGCCCTTAATACACAAGTATGTGGATTGGGGGGGCGGGAACAGCCAGTTAACCCTGCACCCCCAGATGTTTTTTCTCTTTACTTGGAATCTTTCTTTCTTTTTCCCTTCCTCTCTCTCTCTGAATCTCTCGTTTCCCTGTACTATTAATTCTGTATCTCCTGTATCTGCATCCCTCGGAACACGTGTGACAATGAAGCTTGATACCGAAACATTTCCCTGCCTTGGTGCTTTGCGCCCGTAACGCCCCTGGAGAGCCATCAGACAGATGTATTACACATGCAGAGAAAATTGGTCTGTCTATTTCAGAAATTCAGACCCTATCAGGCTGAGTTGATGGAAATGGTGTTCGTCATGTCTGTGATGCCCCAAAAATTACTGAAAAAGTGAGCCATACTAAACGGCATTCATAACCCAGGTGCTGATACATCCCAAAATCAGCATCCACTGCTTTCGGTAAATTAGTATACAGTATCTTGCTTAGGCTACTAAGATGTCAGCTTTGTTAGAACAAGTATTTTCCTTTTATTATCCGGTCCATGATTTCATACACTAACAAAGGTGGTGTTTCATTTCCAACCTCTGATGTGTAATTGTGGAAATGTCTTATTTTTTGGTGCCAGACAACGCCGTCCATGATAGTGGTTATCAAAATTCACTCATTAATTTCTTAAATTGTGATGCATAAATGTGTCACACCTTGGCGCTTGCTGAACTGATGACCATTCCTTTAATCTTTGATGCGTGTTATTTTGCAAGTCTGGACTTTCTTTTCCTTTCTTTTTATGTTATTACGCAATGCCAGAAATTCCCAGGGATAGTGGATGCAACAGGACCTGAGGTTGCCAGGTGTGGATAGGACACTGGTGTCTTCAATTGTTACTGTTTGCCCTTTTTTCGTTTTTTAATCGTCTAGATTACCGATACTTTTACACTTTACATTACATGGCTTTTACTTTTGAACAGTCATGCAATTTGGACTCTAAGTGTTATTCAGTAAACCACTGTCCACATCATTTGTGAACTCCATGTTTCCATAGTAGCATATTTAAAGTTAGAAATATATGAAAGAGTAAAACAGGAAAAAAATATCTGTACAGCAAACTATTTTTATTCAGATAATAATTACTGATGATTATTTTATAATATTATTGGTTGATTGGAAGATACAGGGGCTTCAGTGAACTCATATGATGACATTCGGAAGATTATTAGTAAGCAAATTACAGGAAATAAAATCTAAATTCCACAACCAAGGTGAACGATTGAATGTAACAAAAAATAAAATAATCATACTCTGACACTTTTTCATGCTATTCAAATAAAAATAGAAAAGCCAAACTAGGCTGCTGGAGGTCTGTAGGTCCATATTATACATTTGTGATGAATTGTTGATTTATTTACATTTTGGTTGATAAGTGAAATTCAGCTCCGCTGTAAGCTGTTTAGTATCGTTCTTTACACTGCATAATAAATTCACCATTATGACAAAATTCTGCTACTGCTCACCTCTGTCTGATAGCTGTTAACTCTCCTTTTGCCTTTTTCCAAAGCTCGTCCTGAACTAGTGCACAATGTTGCAGGTCAGCCAGCTGGTTACGTAACACGTTTCTGGTACAGAAGGCCAAAGTGTGATAACCATGGGTTTCCTGTTTGTATGGCAGGCAGCGTGAGAAAAGGAAACAGTCTGGTGTCGCTCTGCCTTGTCAGTGTCATCAGCCTCGAAAATCAGTTCTATCTGCTACTGTGGCAGCTGTGCTCATGCCCAGAACATGCAAAGGTTACTATGCACAGTCAGTGCACATTTATTGTAATTGGAAAAAATGATAAATATCTTAAAAATCTATAGTATATTTTCTATATGTTTATACTGTATAGGTTTTCATTTGCCTTTATAAAGTAACTCTCAATACAGAAAGAACACAAACCTGACTGACGTATTTAACAAGTGAACCACACATTTTATTCTTAAAATGCCACGGAAAGAAACTTATGAGCTGTGAGAGGGATCCTAGGTGAGAACATGTCTATACACATAGCAAAGGGCAGACTGTAACCCCCAACCATGGAGGTGAAAGGTCTCGAAGGAAGTAATATGAATCAAGTATTTGACATCTCAAAATATTCTCAAGTTTTAGACTCTAAAATATCCGCCTTTGGCTCTGATGACAACATTGCAGACTCTTGCCATTCTATCAACCAGCTTCCAGATGTAGCCACCTGGGATGCTTCTCCAACAGTCCTGAAGGAGTTTCCACATGGTCTGGGCACAGGTTGGCTACCTTGCATTTACTCTTCAATCCAACCCAACCCAAGCCAGCTCTGTGGGGTTTAGGTCGGGGGATTGTGGGGGCCAGATCATCTGTCGCAGCACTTCATCTCTATCCTTGTTCTCAAGATAATACTTGCTACATAACCTAAGGTGTACTCAGGGTCATTATCTTGTTGAAAAACAAATGATTTTTCAGTAGGTGTGTTCAGACTTTTGACTGGTACTGTAAATAGAGAAACTGATATAAACAGAACATTAAAACTCCGAATACCTTAGTTTTCCTGCAAACAATTAAATACATACTGAGAAAAATCATACTTACAAGGAACAGCTGTCAGAAAAACAGAACAAGGACAAAGAAAATGTCAAACTTTGCTAACTTTGATTAAGTCACACATCCCGAACTACGTACTCTCAAGTGGGGCAGTATGACGCCCATCAGATATGTCCCCTCCACCTGGCATGCCTCTGAGTACCAAGTGCTCTGTGCTGACGGGATACCGACTGCAAGGCACAAAGCTAAGCTGGCTGCTTAGCAAGATTCAAGTTCCAAAGGGCACCACAAAGGACAATGCTGAAGGTCAGATAAGGTCAGTCATCTGGAGCTGGGAAGGCCCATGTGGAGAGACCATGCCGATATATAATAAATAGTGTAGCAGACATGACAAGAGAATGAGATATATTCTGAAGAGTAATAAATGCTATGATTGTCTTATACTGTAAACCTATGAACATGTATAAATTTCAGAAAACAGACATCCACAATAGGTTTACTTGTAAAAATCATGAGCATTTTAGTAAACATGACAATTACCAAATGAAATTAGAAATTAAGAAATAGCAGTTTTACTTCTTGGATATGCCTTCTTACAGATATTGATGATTGTGAATCTCTCTCAGAGTCCTTCTTCGGTTTTGATCTGGGTTCGCCCTTGAGACGAATACCGCCAGGAAGTTTCGAAGTGAGGTGCTCTAAGGTTACCTGGTCTGTCCAGGTTTTGTGAGCTCACATAGGCGGAGCTTCTGAAATACAAGCTTGGGATCCAGAATATGATACTCATCAGTCACCTTCGATGCTCACATAGCCTTCCTGCCGTGCCATCATCCAGCCTGCGATACTGAAGAAATAATAATCAGGTATTAGCTGAAGGACGTCATGGTGTCATAAACCATTCTGGTTAAAAATTTCACTAACTAACACAATAGAGTCACACATTTATCCAAAGTACATATCGCTATCGATCCCAATAGCTGAAGGAAACGACCTACGATCTCAGGTCTCACAAACTCCACACACTCCGCTGGATTCAAGTGAACTATAGTGTATGATAATGACATGCATACACCTAGTGACTCTTACCTTACGGGTATGATTGCCAGGACTGAGATAATGCTGGACAACAGAAAGACAAAGCCAGGAAACCAACTCAGAGTGCTTTGGTAAACCTTGGTGTAGATGGGCGAATAGATCAAACTGGCAAGAGTGAAGGACAGCTGCAGCGAAATAAGAATTTTCCCTGTGGGAAGATAAAATGTGACTCGGTCTGTAAACATGTAGTCAGCATAAAGCAGTTTTCATCTTTAAATTTTAAACATATTTCTGCTACATAACTCGCTTCTAACTGTTAGCCTATCAAGAGATGTGGGGTTGGTGTGTGGTTCAGTGAGTTAGCACCCTGTGTCTGTGATCAGAAGGTCGCCAGCTTGAATCCTGTGATCAGCAGATTGTTGTCACCGGTGGGCTCTTTAGCAAGGCCTTAATCCCAGTTGTTCCAGAGACTGGCAACCCTGCATTCTCAATTTTAACTGTACTTGCTTTGGATAAAAACATCTGCTAAATAAATGTAAATGGTTGTTGGGACTAAATCAGAACATGGTCTGTCTGTCGTACACAATGATGTCATTGATCTGCATTGTGCCTTTTTATGATCGGGACCCTTTATTTTTGCTTTAAACACCAAAAACCAATTTCTGAAAGAGAATGCACATATAAATGTTGATGACCGAAATCACCCTGTACCGTCCACAGGACGTTATCCACTTGGGCTTTTGAAAAGATATGAAGAATCTTGGACAATTACAGCTGACTGTGTCTGCATCAGTTCTGCAGACAAATGCTCCAGAATGTTAACCCAAGTAATAAAACAAAAATGAGGTAGTGAATCCTCAAGAAAAATGTACATATTTAAAAGCTGCCGTATGTTACCATACGAGGGGCAGCGTGTGGCTCAGTAAGCTAAGCCTGTGTGCTTGTAATCACAAGGTTGCCGGTTCAAACCCGCCCTCAGCATGTTTGCAGGTCCTTGAGCAAGGCCCTTAACCCCCGACTCCCTGGGTGCCGCTACAGGTGGCAGCCCTTCGCGGACAACTTACTCTGGAAAGAGCAAGTTGAGGGAGGTGTAAAGACAGTTTCCCTATGGGGATTAATAAAGTATCAATTACTATTATTATTTATATCCTCAAGTCCAACTTCTGCTGCTGAAATAAGGAAGTATGTTCACTAGGGCTGGGAACTGGCACAGATGCCCCTGTTCCATTGAGTTCTGATTCAATACCAATCCGACAGGAGTTACGTATGAAATACTATGTAGCATCTTCCCATATTTGGAAAAATGTTTAAAAAGCTCTAACTGTATCACAAATTTACAAATGCAGAGTCACTGGAAACAAATTTTGAAAACTTCCAAAGAAAGGCCTGTACACGAAAACCTTTTTAATTCAGGAATATGTGGGTGTAGTTCCTTAAGAAGAAAACCAACCTGTCCCTTTCACAGCACAAAACTGACTTCTGACTGCAAATAACCGAAAATAAAAATGAGCAAGTTTAAAACTAAACTAAAACTAGAGCTAAGCCATACTTCAGGAGGACTTTAACTAAGATACAGCAAAAAAGTATTTAGTCAGCCACCAATTGTGAAAGTTCTCCCACTTAAAAAGATGAGAGAGGCCTGTAATTTTCATCATAGGTATACCTCAACTATGAGAGACAAAATG
>JAODLD010000046.1:8660502-8673052 GCA_026781065.1 Mormyrops boulengeri
GGACCACTCTTAACGACCCACTCTATGGGGGTAGGAGGGACTGCTAAAGGTGTGACAGTTACATCTACCCACAACTCGCCCCCCCTTTTTGTTTCACTCAAGGAGCCTACTCAGGGCAGGTGTGAAATGGAACTACCCAGGGTGATTAATTTGTGGACACTTACGACCTTCCTCAGACTGAAGAAGCTGCTTGGATGAGCAGTGAAACGTTTCTACTTTACAAGAGAGAAGTCCAGTTGCCATGACTCAACCAACAGACAGTTTCACCCGGATGACTGAGAATCTTCACAGACATAGCCCTGCCTAGCTCACGAACTAAAATCAGGGCACCCACACCAACAAGGTTAACCGAACTACACGGTGACGTGATATCATAAGCGATTGAAAACTGATTGTATACAACTGTTTTTTGTACGGGCGCCCCGCGCCTCCCCCGGTAAGAAGCAACCTACGTCGTCCATCCCTAAATCTGCCAGTGGCGCGCGACACACCAATTCTGGCTGCGCTTGTTAAAACGTAACTGAGCGCATGACGTCACTGTTTTTGGTACTGAGTGCGATTTTCGCAGCCAGCGGTGTTACGCATGAAAGCAGTCGTCACTTTTACACCGTAAATCACAGATAACGAGTTTCAGCGGCTTCATCGACCTGTGGAACGGCTTCGGCAGTCTTTAGTCCTCATACCAAACATCCCTTTTAGACGCTTTTGCTTTTGTTTTAAAAAGAATCTAGTGCACCGTAACTCGTATATCCAGTTTCTATTAATAATACCCGTTAGTCATACAAAGCGTGATGGATTGCATCACCCTTGAGCACTGATTTCAAAAAGAACCTGTGACTTGGCGTTATCCAAAATGTCTGAGCCTGGAACCCTGAACTTCCGGACATAATTTCTAAAGGTACAGGCAAAAAACTGGGTTTTCAGTAGGCCTATAGCCATTAAGTTCCTGAACTAATATTCTTCTTATTTAATCTAGGTCTATACTGTGTTAATGCTGTCACGAGCTGAATGTAAAATACAGAGATGCGTTAAGGAAAAGGATAGGGAAGTTCTAGTTAAAGTATAATTTAAAAATATTTTCGCAAATTTGTTACTCTTAAATAAATTAATTCAATGAAAAGTGATGAAATATCACTGCTTACCCAAATAGAACATATAGGTCGCTGTGACGAATGACATGAAGTAAATTCCAGCAGCGAAGGACACCATTCCGATCACTATCATCACGGCGTCCCCGACGCACTTGGAGAAAATCCAGACTCCAAAGAAACTGGTGAAGAAGATCACGAAGCCTGCGGCGTTGCTGTAGCCCAGCTGATAGGCATCCCAGTTTAAAGTCTCTTTCATTACGAAAGTCGTCAACATCTCCATGCCACCTGCCACAGCGATGTCGTATAGGATGGCACTGACAAACAGCAGTAAAATGACGATGTTACAGAAGCGTGGGTATTCCACTATGTTCCACAAAATCCCGACGTTTCCTTCTTGTCGATGCTCTCTGTTTCCTGCACTTGTTCCAGGGATATCCAGGAAGAAAAATGTGTAGATGATGCACAAGAAATACAGAGCAATGCATAACGCCACCAACACTGCCCCGTTTTTATTGTCTATCGCATGTATTTGAAAAATGTGACCGGATGATAAACTTCCGACAAAACCTGCGATTCCGTATGCGAGTTCAATACCCATTATCCGGAGAGATCGGCGCTCCTTTTGGGAGCTGGCCGATTCCAGAGCCATAACACCTGCCCAGTAAGAGGAGTAGCCTCCACACAAGCCGTACACCACTGCCCCGCCGAACACCACCTCGATGGGTAACTCCAGGAGTATCACCAGCAACAAGAGGGTCCTGGAGATCAGATACCCAAACAGGGGCACGACGATGGGTACCTTTCTAAATCCCCTGTCTCCGGATCTCGCCAAAAAATACGCAGGTACGAATGGAACTAGGCTTGATAACATGGTGTATGTCATGTAAAAATTTGATATGGCTTTCTGTTGGTCCTCAGAGGTCGTGGAGTTGCCGGAGCAGCGCTCCTTCACCACCATCTGCAAGCCGGTGTCGTATAAAGCGCTGGCGACCTGAGCGCACACGACAACCGGGTGAATGCGCGTCCGATGCGACGCCAGACACTCCATTGCCATTATTTTATGAATAATAAGAAAAAACAAAATATGAATGTGCCTTTGTCAGACTAAGAAGCCGGAAACGTTGACATTCAGCTGCAATCTCGCATCTTTTGAATTCACTGCTAAAGTGAAAGCGCACCATGCAGTTCCCATTTCAGAAAAGGGAGGAAGTGATAGGGGTGAGTGTAATAAGCCCCACGGTCTGAATCGGGAGGAGCGTGTCTGTACGAGCCATTCGTTAGGTCACATTAATATTTAGAAATCGCGGTGTTTCCCAAGGTTTCATAATAGGCCTATGTGGCTTCCTGTGCAAACTTTATATGTCATTTAACTTTAGATGAATTATTTATGCAAATAATCTAACTAAAAAGCGGTCTGGTACTTTTAAAAAAATGTTATAAGTCTGACGTATATTCATTTAAGTACAGGGGACATTGAGCTTTCTGAGCTGATCCTGGATGTCTTTTCAGCGGTTCCTCCCTCAGTCTAAATACACGCTAAAATCGCAATCACTTCTGTGTTCTGTCATGTACCAACATTTTCGAAGACCTTCATTGACTTCCTGTGATGGATTGCTGATCTCGGGAATCCCATTTAACACTTTAAAGATACATCTAAATTCTTTTTCTCAGACGTGTAATTCTCCGAAAATCGGGTCCAGATTCACCGAGATCCCGGCTGCGATTAGGGTGTGGCGCCACCATGCGTGCGGGTCAGGTTTTGGTGCCGAATGTCACGCCCAGGTGGATTTGTTTATCCTCGTGGTTTCCATCTCATTGCGTTCGCTAATTTTCTTCAGTACATTTCATATTAAACCCAACGTCGACTGACACTAGGTGGTTAAGAAGGAGCAGTTCATATTATATATGAATATATATTAGAAATAAATATTGGCGGGCTCCTCATTGATCGACTAGTAAAAGCCTCGCAGGTTACCGTTGCTTTACTTATGAAGAGGAACCAGAAATATGACCTGAGAAAAAGTAAAAACTTTAGTGACAAAGTAAAAGTTAATTTGTTTTAAAGTTTTATGTATATGTTTGTGTGTGTGTGTGTGTTAGACTCCAAGATCAAGCTGTTTCTGATGAGTTTGCATGCAGTTTGCTTGAGGAACTTCCAGATTTATTTGTGACTGCTGACTCTAATGTGATGTGGGAGACCTTCCATGATAAGACCCTGAAGGTTGCCGAGGGCTGTGCTGGTGTTGCAGGAGTTCCCAGAAGGAGGTGTTTCATGGCCTCCTCTCGTTTGTAAATTTCTTATCTTGCAGGGCACCCTGGATATTATCAAGAGGAGTCAGAGAGCATGACTTGGTGGCAACTCCAGTCTATACCAGCAACTGAGAAGGATGGCTGTGAGGGCTCTGAGGGCAGATAAGGAGGTGTTTGAGAGACAAATCTGTGAGCAGGACATACCATCTGTGGACTAGGGACCAACAGCCTGCTTACAGAGGAATCAAAGCATTACGCACATCTGAATCTGTTCCTCGGAGACTTGCAGTCAGGGCGGGTGATGGGACGGTCCTTACGGCTGACACTGCAGTTGTGACCCGCTGAGCCGGCTACGGTTCTCGAAGCTGATCCTTCGATCAGCTATGAAACACCCAATCTCACTGAGTTTGCATGGGTGGTGAATCAGCTGGGGGTAGGGAAGGCCGCAGGGATCTGTGGTATCTGGGATGAACTTCTCCAGGTTGGTGGTAAGGCTGTCCTCCTGGCATTGCAGGCAATCTTTGCTTCAACTTGAGAGTCAGGCGTCATCCCAACTGACTGGAAAATGGGACTTGTAGTCCCTGTTTGGACAGGGAAGGGTGATCGCCTGGATTGTGGCAACTACAAGGGGAAAACACTGCTTTCAGTGCCAGGTAAGGTCCTTGTAGGGTCATCCTTAACAGGATCCATAATCACTTGCTTGACTATCAGCGACCGGAGCAGTCTGGTTTTATGCCTAAGAAGTCTTCCATCGACAACCGTCATCCTTGCACTGAGGGTTCTCATCGAGTGCAAGCGCGAATATCAGCAGAGGTTCTTTCCAGCCTTTCTAGATTTTCATGAAGTATTGGACTCAGTTGATCGAGTTACCCTGTGAGACATTCTGAGACTTCGCAGGATCCCCCTAAAGTTACTGGATGTCATGGCCTGCCTGTACACTGGTAATGTGAGTGCTGTGCAGAGTGGAGAGAGAACCTTTGCGTTGTTCCCTGTTGATTCTGGGGTTTGCAAGGGGTGTGTTCTTGCTCCTAGTCTGTTCAATGCTTGTATGGACTGGGTGTTGGGCAGGGTTGTGGGGTCCAGTGGCTGTGGTGTGTCCGTTGGTGAAGAAAGATTTACTGATCTTGACTTTGCCAACGATGCCATGATCTTAACGGAGTCAACTGAATAAAGACCAAGATCCAGGCATTTAATGATTTCTTAGGCACAGTCATCAGTAGTGTGTCTGCCTGCAGGGAGAATGTTGACCTTGTTGAGAGATTTACCTACCTCGGCAGTGACATTCATGTCTCTGGTGACTCTTCCTATGAAGTCAGCAGACGTATTAGAAGGGCATTGGGGGTCATGAGGTTGCTGGAAAGGGGTGTGTGGCGCTCCTGATATCTTTGCAAGAGGATGAAGGTCCAAGTCTTTAGAGTCCTGGTGCTCCCTGTCTTGCTGTATGGCTGTGAGACATGGACGCTATCCAGAGAGCTGAGACAAAGACTGGACTCCTTCGGTACGGTGTCTCTTCAGAGAATCCTTGGGTGCTGCTGGTTTGACTTTATGTTGAATGAGCGGTTGCTAGGGGAGTCCCGAATGAGGCACATTACCTGCATTGTGAGGGAGCGTCAGTTACGGCACTACGGCCATGTGGCGCGTTTCCCTGAGGGTGATCTGGCTTGCAGGTCCTCAGAGTCGCTCTGCCTGGGGGATCGCTGGCCGGGATCCCGAGGAGTTTTGCTGTGTGGTGGGTGTGGCAATGCACTGCATCAGCGCATGTTCCCCAACCTGATCTAACCTGACCTGCAGTGGTCTAATAGCACAAGCAAGTGAACCTGCAACAGTAAATATGTAATATTAGGAGAGTGCTGTTATGTACTCAGCAACAGATGGTCATAATTAATTGCCCCTAGATTACTGATGGACCTGGATAGAGATAGCATTGATGATCTAAGCTGAACAGTGATGTCAGGATGGATGGTAGGGTTGGCAGGGAAAACAAGAAGCTCAGTCTTGGAGAGATTAAACTGTAGATGATGGTCCCTCATCCAGGCTATCAGTCATGTCAGTGAGGCATGCAGAGATCCCAGCAGAGAGTGTGGTGTTGTCAGGAGGGAAGATCTGGTATTGCTCAATGTCATTGGCATAGTAGTGGGAGGCAAAACCATCTGAATGGATGATCTGACCTAGAGATGTAGGGACCAAGGACAGAGCCTTGGGGGACACTACCTGATGTGACATGAACACATCTGCCTCCCAAGCCACTTGGAATAATCCATTTTATTGGTATGAGTCAGATCCACATAGAACCGTCCCTGTGATGCCAAGTTGACAAAGGGTGGCCAGGATAATGTGGTGATTTACTCTGTCGAAGGTTGTAGAGAGATCTAGCAGGATCACGACAAATCACAGGAATGCAGCTCCTGCAGCTCTCAGAGTATCCACAGCAGTGAAGACAGCCGGCTTGGTCGAGTGTCCGGGTTTTAAGCCGAAGTGAAGAGAGTTATTCTGCTTGAGAAATTCAGAGATGTGACTGAGGACAGCACATTCAAGAGCTCTGGACATGAAAGAGAGGAGAGAAACTGGTTGGTAATTCTTGATCCAAGAGAGATCAAGTGAGGGTTTTTTTTAAGTAGTGGTATCACTTAATTGCAACAATTAAATAAATAATTACAAATTATAATAACCTAATATAATATACCTTATAAAACAAGTGCTTTGAAGTCATAAAACATTATTATTCCTTTAATCACATGAAGTTTAACTGTCAATTTCCATACCACAATGAGAAAACAATATGAGCAACGATTGTTAATAGAATTTATACCACGGTGCTGTTGAATTATGGAATCTGATTGGTCTTAAGGGTGTTGATTAATTTTCTAAAACTGCACACGAAGTGCTAGTCTTGTGAATGACAGCTGTAAATTATATATTATCATCTTTAATGCTAGCTAAAATTACAGAAGTAGAAAGTACAGGCTTACTTGCCACATCCATTATCTAACGATGTGAAAACAAACAAAATTTAAGAAATGGCACAATCTAATTACCTCTGTGTTTAGTATACCTCTCCTCTTCATCCCTTTTCCCTTTATGATATTAAGCCCCCTATCGCTTTTGCTTCTTCATTTTGAAATGTCTTCTCATGAAATGAAAGGATGCTTTCTTTGCCATTTACACAAGTACAGGTACATTGGAATGCTCTTTCACATATTGCACCTTGCTCTCCTTTTGAGACATAAACTTGTGAAGGCCAAATGAAGCTTCATGAACCATTTGCTGTATTTTCTGACACCACTAGATGGCACTCTATTTAAAAAGGACTCAGTTCATGCCCCAAAGTAAACCAAGAGTGCTAGTGGGTGTGCGTGTGTTAGTTGGCCTTCACTAACACACACATACAGTTGAGAGCAAAGCTTGGGATCTGAGCACAGTGTCAGCCATTTATCCGGGAGGAATCAAGGGTTTATGACCTTGCTCAACTCATGCCCCCTGTACTTAAAATTTTTTTTGTTTGTTTTTGGACACCCCGTGCAAAATCTAACAGTGCCCTAGACACTGCTCCCCCCCATATAGCGACAGCCCAGCACCACTGGCCTCAGTGAAATTGGTTGGCAAATCTATAACTTGCCACAACACATCAGACAGCTGTTCTCTGCCAGAACTGCACAGGGCACAAATACTTCTATGGGCACCGACTTAAGCCAGCCGATTTCACTTGTGCACAGCTTCTACTGTCTGAGATAAAGAATGAATCTCAATACCAAGAACACACCATACTTGTGGTCTTTTTGCCTTCCAAGAAGAATGAATCATGGGATCTGTCTCATTCGGCGAGGATGCAACCAATGTGCTTGTATTGGTAGAGAAGCAAGACCAACATCTGGGGATTTTTACCATCCTCTGTAGTCAGTATTGGAACTGGTCCCCAGCAATGGAAGATGATGTAAAATAGGTACATGAGAATAAAAGTAAGGTCAAGTACGCATTCACCCAAAGTGAAATTGGTTTGTAAAGGCCCTTAAAACATATGGCACCCCCTCAAAACCTATGTAGCATATTGTCGGGTTTCCCCATCTATTGATGCTAGTGGACCAGTTTACACTGTACAAACATTTCTCGGACCAGTATGGGGGGGTTGCCAAAAGATCCAGAAAAACCCCTAGCATTCTCTGGCCTGGTGGGATACTGGACGCGAGCCCCTAGCCTATGGATTTCACCTGCTTTGGACTGCCCGCAGGGAACATCAACCCGGGTGTACTATTTATTGTCTACCACCAGATGGCACAAGAGGTAAAGACTTGAGGTCTTAAAAATGCCTTCGTTTGGTGAATCTATATATGATATACATATGAAGACCTCTGCATACTTATAGCAAGGTGTCTGGATGAACAGCGGTTAGAACTCGAGAAGAATTTAGTCATAATGTTCAGGATGGGAGTGAAGAAAAATCAGGATGAGGAACGGTTGGTACATGTGCTTAGGTTGCCACTGCGTTATGAAGAACTCTAGACTGACCCCAGTATCAGCCTCATTTAAACAATATATGCATAGATCAGCTGTGATTTAGTCTTTAAAAGAGATGGCTATTTTACTGAAGCAACTTACATTAATTACTTTCTCGAAGTATCTATATTTATGCAGTTGGATGCAATTCTCTCCCTGACCGCTAGGTGGAGTGGAGCATGCCGGCACTAGACATACGACATATTTTTTCAGTAGGCTTAATTACTGTATACATTTACACTGTATAAATTTTCCTCTAGTTAAAACGTGTACCATTGCTGACCAGTGGTCAATTATTCAACGTTGTATCATGCCGAAGGTCCCTAATGCACCTCCTATCATTCACTTCCATCCATTTTCCAAACCGCTTATCCTTCTGGGTTGCAGGGGGTCCAGAGCCTATCCCGGAAGCTATGGGCATTAGGTGGGGAACAACCCAGGACGGGGGGGCAGCCCATCGAAGGGCACAGTCATACACCATTCACTCACACATGCACACCTATGGGCAATTTTAGTAACTTCAATTAGCCTGTCTTTGGACTGTGGGGGAAAACCAGAGTACCCGGAGGTAACCCCACGACCACATGGGGAGAATATGCAAACTCCACACACATAATCCAGGCGAAGACTCGAACCCTGGTCCCAGAGGTGCTAAGCACTGTACCACCATGCCGCTATCATTCACTTATGACCCTGAAATATTAATAAACACAAACTTAGACAGAGTTCAGCATGTTGAACGTTTCCCACCACATCTTTAGTTAACGTATTGAAATCTGAAATCTGAATAATTGTTCTAGTCCGCAATAATATGCAGAGAAACACCATGCGTCAGTCACACATAGGCGTATAATTTCCACAGGTATACACTCTTTTGTTTTGGTTCTTTTTTGTGATTTTTCAGAGTGAACAATCTCCGTATTTTTTCCCAGTCAAACCCAGAAAAGAAGCGTTTACATTAGTCGAGTCATGGCCATTTCAGAGCGCACATATTTTATTTATCTCTCTGTGACTCGGAGACAGATGGAGACGATTTAAATTTTTTGCAATAACTCTATTTCTTTCGCATTGTTTTGTCAATACGTTTAGGTTTCGTCAGACTTAAAGAGCATAACTAAATGTTGCCGTTTTGAAAGAGTCTTCGATGAAAAAAAAACTTTTTTTTATTAAAGTTTCTCTTGGTCGTTGCAATGGCTGGTAGGCGTTGCTGTGAATCTCTCGGCCCGACAGTCCGCGTCCTTGGCCGCTCAGGAGCAGACCGATATCCGATCTTTACTCCGAGGGCGCCGTGCGGAGGCTCGCCCCCTTCTCGTTTCGTCACTCTTTCACACTTTGATGAAAGATTAATGATTCAGATGTCGAGCCGCAAAGTCGCATTCAGACCGCGCTGTATTACGCGGTCTAGATTATAAAACGCCGTTTAATCCCCCACCCCCTCTCTCCGGCCGACCCTTACACCGCCTGAACCTTCATCCTAAAAAAGAGAAAGAAAAGGCTCCTGGCACCTTGGAGGGCATTCTGTGGAAGATGTGCGCAAGTCTTTCATGTCTGAGATCTAAGACTGATTACAGAGACAGACCTTAAGGGACAAGTCTGAAAGGAGATGCACCCGTCGCTGTTTGCTGTACCTTCCCAGAAGGTGGGGGGAGGGGCTGCGGGGGGACAGTTATTGTCATCAGCATCTTTGCCGGATATTCAGCAAAATTGGCTGATTTTCTTAAAAGGCACTGAATGGGTTTTTAAAGAGTAAATTCCTTTCTATTATTATTATTATTATTATTATTATTATTATTATTATTATTATTATTATTATTCCCTATGATGGATTGGAGCCCCATTCTGGGTTGTGTCCGTAATCTCTGGGATAGGCTCCAGCCCCCCCGCTACCCTGACTAGGACAAGCAGTTACAGAAAATGCATTATTATTATTATTATTATTGTTGTTGTTTATGTTTACTGTACTCTTAAAATCCATCAAATAACATTTTTTGACCTCATATTGAATGTTACAATACTTTACATAACATTTCTTTCGTTCCTGACCAACTAACAGGAATTGGTTGTTTACATATGCTTCTACTGAAAATTATCTTCACAGTGGATGTTGCTAAAAGCATATCAGTCACACCACATATATGTGTCGTGCGGGACTTTAAAGCCAAGACTGTGCTGGAAAATACCCATGCGGACTGAGTTTTGGTCCATTTTGCGATGGGAAAAATGTCTGAAGACTTGGATGCAGCCATGATGCTTTATCCTTTCTGGGCCTTTGTCGGCAGAGACGTCTCCATTAATGGCGCCGATGCATTTATGACACGGCGATGAAATGCAAACATGAACATAAATACCCTATAGAATGTGGTAATGCAACAGCTGGAGCTGTGAGCCCTCAGCTTGTGCCCTGCCCACGTGTGATGATGTCATAAACAACTTTTCCCAAATCCTGATTGTATAATAGGGCCCTGTTGTTTTATACTGGAAAATGACTTTTATGACTGACAGCTGTCATTAAATCACTGCTGGATAACCAGCAGTGTCTGTGTGTGTGTATGTGGTTGTGTTTGTGTGTGTGTGTCTGTGTGTGTGTGTGTGTGTGTGCATGCAGGGGGAATACCTCTTCTGTTATCTCGAGTCCCAAACTGGATCTGGATGGATAACTAGGAAAACTCATCAAATTAGGCATTGTCTTTAGGCATCCTCTTTGAAGCACTCGAGAGCCTTGTGGCCTCATTCCTAGTTGCCCCTCATTTTAATGGCGCTCGACTGAATCTGCAAAAAGTACTGACTGTAAACTATGACGTTCTTTTGCTGTTCTTAAGACCCAAGGTGATCTTACTGGAATCCTCAGCGTAGGATTCAACCTCCCAGTCTGTGCGGTTCATTCAGAGGCCTTCATGAGAGTGAAGTCTGGCTGATTGGCTTGTGGGAGCTTTAAATTACACAAAAATGTTCTGAGGGCAGAAGGGAAAATTATTGATTCAGAGAGTTAACCAATCAGATTATAGAGGAAGTAGGTCCAAGGAACTAAAAGAAGTGGGACCAAGATAAGCCACCCACCCCCCCACCAGTCACCCCAATTGATCTCTTCCACCAGCTACACAACTGACTATGCCTGTCAGCTACTACTGAAGTCATTAATTATCTGGTTTGAAGGCTGGCTGGGGGGAGGACCTGAAGAATGCCATACTAAAGGTGACAGGGATGGGGTCGCCCCCTTTGTCTTAACCAGTAACCCTGGGCTTGCAAATCACCGTCTTTAACCACCGGGCTACCTAGCTGTAGGGGGACTACGAACCTGTCATTACACACCTGTACCGTCCGCAGGCATTCTCTGGAATCTGGAATGTTGCAGAGGAAGGATTTGACAGACACGGGGTGGCCGTGACCTTCGACCTGAGAGTTGCCTGAGAGGCAAAAGAAAGTTTTTGTATTTGTATTTTATTAGAATTTTGCAATATGGCAAGGTAGTTATTTATCTGCTAATCATGCTGTATGCTGAGGCGTATGTGTAGAGTTGATGAATGAATTTTAAAGCGATGTGTGTGTCAGTCGCAGAGTGCCTCAGTGGGTATCACTGTTGCCCCATCCGTCCAGGGAGGGGGGATGCTGTGCCGCCACTCTCATTATGCTGCTTCTATCTTCTCTCTGGGGTTTTTTTTGGTCTCCTTCAACAGTCAGATGACATGCATTTAGGTTAACAGGCATGGCTAAATCAGCCGTAGTGTATGGATGTGTATCTGCCCTGCTTTGTGCTCTATGGCGATTGATAAGACAAATATTTCTTATGTTAATTATTTTACACTTTGTAATATATAGTATAGTTCCAGGATTATGCAACTACATATAACTATATACAGTAAAACTGCAATGAAAATGAGGTCTTTGAAGTTAGTGACTTCAGACTCTCATTTGAATTTAACCACTTTCCCATAATCCTCCAGTTTAGAGTCTAGCAGCTCTAGCTGATTCCATGCAGCGTCTGTTCCTATCACGTCCTGCGATTCTGTGTCACTGTAATGCTGTTCTTCTGCCTCTCTGTACCACTGCATGCTAATTGCCGCGATACAGTGTTTAAACCGTCCCCTTAATCTTTTATTAAAGAGCAAAGCGTCACGTTAGCGGGTCAGAAAAGTCTCGGCCCCCAAAACCATTTGCAGCCTTTCTATCTCTGTGTAGCGCCAGGAGAAACACGAACGAGTCTTTAAAACAGAAATGAAAGGACCGCTTAGATAGTTTTGTGCACAGATTTAGGCCAGCTGGGTTGTATCTTGTGAAAGATTCCTATCGATGTAGCCTGGATCGTAATTAAAGTAATTACAACAAGTACGATACTGTGTGAAGTGCCTTCAAATGAGAGCTTAGGGGAGAGTCTCACAGTGCCATTTTACTCTGTCCTGCCTTCAAACCCCTCCGCGCCCCCTCCCTCTTCCCACCAATGGGATTTCTCATGGGCCCGTTTCCACCTGAACAAGTCGCTTACTCCACCACTCTTTGTATCCTGGCTGTAACATTAACAGAACCCCCATTTCCGCTGCCTAAGCGGATGGAGTCATATACCACCTTTCCATGCCCGGGTTTGGATCCTGAATACATACCAAATCCTCATATTAAGGGGGGATCCAGTACCAGATACCTGGGCATCAGGGTTGGGGCCATTCTGGAATGCATTCATCAATTCCAATCCAAATTAGGAAATGGAACTGGATTTGGCATTGGAA
>JAODLD010000046.1:8688488-8710653 GCA_026781065.1 Mormyrops boulengeri
TTGTATACTATCTCACAGTATGTTGCCTGCAGTGGATCTCTTGTATACTATCTCACAGTATGTTGCCTGCAGTGGATCTCTTGTATACTATCTCACAGTATGTTGCCTGCAGTGGATGTGTTGATTGTTATAAGACATTAAGACTGACAGTCTACAGATATCCCTGCTTTTTTTCTTTGATTTTTTTTAAGGTTATGCTGATCCTGCAGCTGTCAATCTGTCAAAGATGGCATTAGTGCCAAAATCTAATAGTATTTAATTATTATATACATCTGTCCGTTTTCCATAGCTTCTTGATGGTGATGTGAGCCTGGAGCCTATCCTAGAAGAGACAGGGCCCTGAACGGATTATCAGTCCATCATAGGGCTAATACTGTATTTTTCTGTATGATGCATCATGTAGTATGCTATCTATGCTCTTGCTGGTTGAGATATGTTCCAACATTGATGATATACGTACATACATATGTATTGAAACTGCTGTACCAGAATTGTGTCAATGCAACAAGAATTGAAGTAGCTTCTGTTCCTCTCAGGATCAGCTCAGCGCATTGATTCTTCAGCACACGTCGAGAATACTCTGTACACCCTGTATGCGCAGTGTGGTTAAGGGACAACGTGGCGCCAAATTTTCAATTTCACGGTAGGATTATCGCTTGGAAAAGAAAAAGCACCATGCCTCTCTCTCTCTCCCTCTCTCCTTCTCTCTCTCTCTCTTTCTCCCTCTCTGTGGTGATACTAATCATGAGCCCCCCACCCGATTGCCCATCCAGCATTTTCAGGCGATTAGGGAAAAAGGGGGGTGGGACAAGACCGCCATCCCATGCTGACAGTTCGACCCCCAAGATTTAGTCCTGTGAGCCTTTTCCAATATAAGTGAAAATAAATGGTTGTCAGGGCCTGTTTAGAGAGGCAGAAGTACAGCTGTAGTACTTATCACCCACAATGCAGTTGCGGATAAGCACAGCCAGGGGACCGGCACACGACCTTGGCTAATATCAAAGGAGGCGATAGCTCGAGTCTCACGTTCTGCTTCTGCTCACTCTACGTTTCTGCAGTTACCCTGAAGAATGAGCCGATAAGATTGGAAACTTAATTTGAGAGAATGTTAAAGAAAAAACAAATAACGAAAGAAGGACAAAAAGGATTCGAGGCTGTGTTATTGAGAAAGATTATGCACTTAACCATTTAGGAGCCTGATAATACCCCCTTTCTAAGCAATGTTGCACTACTTATCGGAGTAAGTGGCATTTCCTTTGAAACGGGAAAGATCATACGGCTCCTGATGAGAATCGTGGCACGTCTGTGCTGCGTTTCACCAGAAAGGGGCTTGAAATGTGACTGATGCGTCAGATTTGGAGACAACACACACTGGTGGAGAGAAAGAGGGAGCAAGAGTGGGACTGCAAGAGAATCACTGAGATAATGTAATGGAGGTATTGAGAATTGTGTGTTTGTGAGCGTGTGCACCTGGGTGTGTTGCTAGGCGGAGCAGCAGGTGGGGTCTGTGAGGCCCGCACTCTTCTCCGCTCACAGGCTGGCTGCTGGGCACCCATGTTGGCTTCCTGTTCTGCCATGTCTCTGTTGAGAGTGACCTCCCTTTACTTGAGGTAGCATGTGGTAGCATGGGGAATGCATTAATGCGGGGAAGGCACTGCGTGGCTGCCAGGCGATGCCATCACTCCCAGACTACAGAGGAGCAGCAGATGCAGTGGCAAATGGGTGGGAGACACCTCAGGCCAGCCTGTCTGGTGTCATGGGGTTGGGGGGAAGACATACGTATCCAGCACTGCCCTGTCCAACAGATCTCCCAGTATCACTTCATCAGCACTGTATATACCTGCTCAGCAGCACTCTGTGTCATTATAAGAGTACCATTATTACTCTGTGTCACTATACCTGCTCAGCAGCTCTCTGTGTCATTATAAGAGTACCATTATTACTCTCTGTCACTACACCTGCTCAGCATCACTCTCTGTGTCATTATAGGAGTACCATTATTACTCTCTGTCACTACACCTGCTCAGCATCACTCTCTGTGTCATTATAGGAGTACCATTATTACTCTCTGTCCCTATACCTGCTCAAAATCGCTCTCTGTGTCATATGAGTACCTTGAAGTCCATAATCAGCAACACCTCTAGTAGTTACTAGGGGTTTATGTTAGGAGTACTGGGAAGCCAGATGGGATGTTGGAATGGCTGTGTCATGGATCAGGCCATTAAGTGCACTATATTGCCAAAAGTACTGGGACACCTACCTTTACACACAAATGAACTTTAATGACATCCCATTATTAATATATGGGCTATACTATGGAGTTGGCCCACCCAGAGCTTCAACTCTTCTGGGAAGGCTGTCCACAAGGTTTAGGAGTGTGTTTATGGGAATTTTTGACCATTCTTCCAGGAGAGCATTTGTGAGGTCAGGCACTGATGTTGGACGAGAAGGTCTGGCTGGCAGTCTACGCTCTAATTCACATGACAAAATTCATGACAAAGAAGCGTCATTCATCACTCCAGAGAACACATCTTCACTGCTCTAGAGTTCAGTGGCAGTGTGGTTTACACCACTGCATTCAAGGCTTTGCATTGCACTTGGTGATGCAAGGCTTGGATGCAGCTTCTCGGCTATGGAAACCCATTTCATGAAGTTCTCTATGCACTGTTCTTGAGCTAATCTGAAGGCCACAAGAAGTTTGGAGGTCTGTAGCTATTGTCTCTGCAGAGAGTTGGCGACTTCTGCACACTGTGCGCCCCTGCATGCGTCGTCACTAATGCGATTTTACATGTCCTACCACTTTGTGGCTGTTGCTTCCACTTACAATATAATACCACTAACAGTTGACCGTGGAATATTTAGTAGTGAGGAAATTTCACGAATGGACTAATTGCACAGGTAGCATCCTATCACAGTACCACGCTTGAATTCACCGTGCTCCTGAGAGCGACACAAATGTTTGTAGAAGCAGTCTGCATGCCTAGGTGTTTGATTTTATATACCCGTGGTTATGGACGTGTATTCAATGATTTGGAGGGGTGTCCCAATACTTTTGGCAAAAGTAGTTTATGTCTGAAGTCAGAACAGCATGGAAAGTATTTAAAATTGGTGGACTATGGACCACACATATTACTGGGGGTGTTTAACAAAGCAGGACACAGACGCCTGTTTGTGAATAAAGCAAAATGTACAGGATCTTATGGAAAATGTATTTCAGTTATACAGATTATACTTGACAAGAGAAGTTTAAACCAAAATTGTGCACTTAAACCAAAGTTAAACCAAAACTATGTACTTACTGAAAGATGAAAAACAATTATGGGTGGCATATCATTTAATGAGAAGACTGTGGACCTAAAGTGCGTAGTTAAGATCTGGTGTCCTACCACTGCATATTGAAACATGTAGCTGTAATAGTACTCCAGAGGAAGAATGAATGTGCTTATTTTGTTATTTAGATGAAGTTGGAAAATGATAACCATTTTGGTTATACTATTTTGTTATACTTTTCATGTGACCCAGAGAGAGAAACTTTTTAGAAATACATTACATCAGCATGGTAAGATAATTCAAATGACTCAAAAGAGTCTTGGGTTATGTGATTTAGAAAGGGGGTGGCAAGGGGGTGCAGTAGTTAACATTGTTGCCTCCCTCCTCTGGGTTCAAGTTTCCACCAGAGGTCCATGTGTGCATGTTCTCCCCATGTTGTCATGAGGTTTCTTCCAGGAATTCCAGTTCTCTCCACCCCCCCACAGTCCAAAAATATGTAGAACCTAATTGGAGTTACCAAATGGTGAGTGTGTGGGTGAGTGAATGTGGTGTGAGTGTGTGTGTGGGTGAGTGAGGGTGCTGGGTTGTTTCCTACCTTGTACCCATAGGTTCTGGCCCCCACACCACCCTGAATAGGATAAGTGGCTTCAAAAAATGGATGAATGTAGAAAGGACCACTTAGCACATAAAATGTTATAATGCAGTTGGTGTCTTTTAAGCCTGTGTGGGCTGGGCACTATAATAAAGCACTCATTCATATAGAGCAATTCATTAATATGTGTAAACAGACATATCGCTGTGTGCTATGGTAAACTTTGTATCTTGTGGCGAATCTGTTACACTGCTTTCTGTTAGTTAGAGGTCTTTAACCACTGCACTTCCTGTTGGCCCATCACACCAGTGCAATTCATGAATTTCCCAGCTCAAATGAACTCTGCACAGTTAAGAAGCAATGAACAAAAAGATGATGTAACCTTATTCCGCTAATAAGCTTTTCACTGCCATCACCACCAATATTAGACTAAACTATATTGGTTATAGACAGAATTTTCCAGATATACGGAAGGTTTGGACGCCATAGCCCGTCACACTTTCGCTGACATTACGCTAACTCATTCTGAGCCCAGCTTTTCTGTGGTGCCATGCTGGAGCCGTTTTTCCTGGCCCAGGGCCATTTTTGCTGTGGAAACAGTGACGGATTGGGAAATAGTCCAGTACCAGCACCGCGTTGGTGGAAACGAGGCTCGAGAGCCAGTTAGTATAGGATTCCATACAATGGCACAGCACATGCTCTAAGTGAGTGGGAAACACCAGATCACCAAATGCTTTGTAATGCATTTGAAGGTATGTATAGCGCATTATAGATGAGAACTTCATTGGAGCTTATGAAGTATTATAATCAACACTGCAATGCCTTATGACTGTCAATCGAAGACATTGTAATATTTTATTAGTTCTTATACCATTATAATGCATTATGAAGATATCTATAATGCATTGTAGATGACAACTTCAAGTATTACCAACATCTTCTCATCACACAGACACCATGTCAGTGTCTGTGTGTGGCGGCCCTTCTCCTGGCATGCCTATCATTCCACAGGCTTTTCCAGGTTTCCATCACCATTTGTTCTTAGAGGTGAACCTTTGTGTACCTGTAGTGGATTAATGGCAGCAAGGAGTCTCTGGGTGGAACCAGGCCATGTGGAAAGGCTGTGGGTGGAGCCAGACAGTGTGGAGAAGCTGTGGGCGGAGTCAAGCCATATGCTGAGACTGTGGGTGGAGCCAGGCCGCATGGAGGGGCTGTGGGTGGAGCCAGGCTACATGCCGAGAGGGCCATAGGAGGAGCAGGACTAAGACGAGAGGCTATAGGTGGAGCTTGGTTGGCCATGGGTGGGGCCAGGCCTCATGGAGAGGCCATAGGCGGAGCCAATTCACTTGAAAAGATTGTGGGTGGAGCCAGGCTGCTGGATAGACCATGGGTGGAGCCGTGTTGCATTGAGGGGCTCTGGGTGGAACTGGGCTGAGAAAAGAGGCTGTTGGTGGAGCCAGGCTGTGTGGGAAGGCTGTGGGTGGAGCCTGGTTGGGTGGAGAGACTGTGGGTGGTGCAGCGTGCCTCTAAACATGGTGAAGTTGCACAGACGGGGGGAATGAATAAGTAGTTTAAAGCCCTGTGACATTGTGGGATTTGCCGCATGGGATGCTGGGATGGGTGTGCCCTGCCCCACCCCTGCTTTGATAATTTTTTCATTTTAAAGTGCTTTTGTTTCCACTCTTGGAGTTAGATGAACCAAAAAGAATCACTGGGTATAAAAGAAATCCATTATATGTGAAATACTCTCAAACTATACTTGATGTTTCTTTATGTCTTATTTTATCAATCTAGTCATCCATCTACCTTCCATACTGCTTATCCAGCACTGGATTGAGATGTATTATATATTCCCCTGCTTACTGGAAATGGTGGTTCAGTGGTTAACAGTGTAGTCTCGCACCTTCAGGGCTGTCCAGCTACTCCAGTTTTACTCCCTAAATTGTGTGTCAGTGCCTTGTGATGAGCTGGCATCCCACCTATGGTGCCCCCTGCCTTGTGCCCCAAGCTTCCGTGGGACAGGCTCTAGGTTCATAGCAACGCTGTGCTGGATAAGCAATTATAGAAAATGCAATGGGGAAAAATGTTTTGTCCTCAATCAGTTTATTAATAATTCAGTTGTTATATTGTCACTGACTCCTCTCATAAAGAACCTGAATGGAGTGCGACCTTTAATTATGATGTGATGTTTAGTCTACGAGTCCAGATAAGTGCCACTAAAGCTTGTTTGGTGTTTGATCTCCTGGTACAGACAAAGTGCGACATAAAAAGCACATCGGGTGTAACTGAGTAATGGGGCGGCATCTGGAGAGCAGCTTAATGCAGGAGCAAGTTGGCTTCACTGCATCACGGCGCATCAGACGCGGCCAGATCCTCCTATGAGGAAAGTCGGCAATTTCATAGGCTGTTGGTGCCTCTCATCCCGCCTCCCGCAGTTCCCCCGGATCCCTACTGATGCGTCGTGTGTGGTGACTGGGTGGAGTTGGGGGGGGGGAGAGGCCTTGCCTGAGTTTTGGGGGCCCTCAGATTTGTGTAGACCTCGGATGGAAGACCAGGGACTCCTGGGCTCTCCCTCCCGACAGCGAGCGGATGCATGAGAGCCACCCCCCCCCATGACTGTGACAAAGTGCTACCCGCCTGACGTGCTCTCCATGACAACCGGGGTGTGTGTGTGCTGTGAGGGCTCCCCCCCCCACGCCATACAATGGGGACAGCAGAGGCCACTGTGACCTCTGTGGCATCCCTGTTGTCACAGGGTCAAATCCCTGAATATCAATGAACTGACTCCCACCCCCCCTTGCTGCCGCCCCCATGCCGAGCTGGGCGGCCCCCCGGCTCACACGTGAGCCCCTCCCCATCCCGCGTGACCTCTCCTGACAAGTTCCTTCCACCAACTTCATTCGACTGAAAAGAGGGAGGCATTTTCTTTAGAGAATAAGAAACCCTGCATGTGTGCACCTCATACCCCCCTGCCCCCCCCACCATGGGCCACAGGAATGGACCACGCTCTGCGCCCAGCTGTCCCGACGCCTCCCTGTCCCACAGATTCAGTCATCTCAAACGTGCTTTCTTCCCCTCTCTTGCTTTGATTAAGCTCCCACCGGGCGCAGTCCGCGCGGCTAGACGGCGCCACTGGCGACGGGCATTTTTTTTTATGTCGTGCAAGTGATAGGGAATTATGGGAATTAAGGAGCATCCTCAGCAAGCAGATGCATTTCAGAAGGTGAATTGTCTGTATCGACCTCTTCAGTGGACGTTTTGAGGACGGTACTCTGGGTTGCTGAGCCGAGGGAGACTTTGCCGGATCACACACTAGCGGGGAGACGGCTTGCTCACCCGCGAAGGTTCAGGGGGTCCAGATTCCTCACTCCAAGAGTTAGAGTAACAGGAGTTATGAGCCTCCAGGAGAGACCGAACAAAGCCAGCATGAGAAGTGGCCATGTGCTAACCGTCACTGACCTGCTAGCCAAATTGCTTCCAGGCCTCATTCTGATGTTGCGTTCCAAAGGTTTGCTGCACTTCGTCACAAGATGGCGCTGTGTTGGCGTCTCGCACCTGCACCACCCCGCGGCTCACCACGGGTCATCTTCACCATGAGATAATGCGAATCAGTCTTGGGTAGCTGCCAGTCGAAGAGTCGTACATCTGTGTGAACAGGATCCACACACGCTTGCAGGGTACTTTTTGGCATGTTGCGTGGCTGGGTGTCTCCTTTGCTGCTCTTCATTTCAACTGCGGAGTTGCTCCTGCTCGCATTGCATATCTGACAGGCACACCTGTCAATCATACAGGAGGCCCTGCCCACCCACCAACATCACATTCATGCTGAAAAATGTATCACTTATGAAGCTGCTGGCTTTTTCAGGGCTAGTTCAGTTGAAGGGTCTTGCCTAAGGGTTTATCAGCAGTTTAACTCTTGGGCCTCCTGGGGTAGCCTTTTCAGTAATGGGTTACATCCCACAAAGGATTCAAAGCCCTGGGCTCCACCTCAAATGCCATCAATGGATTTTTTTTTAACTCATAAAAAGTAAATTCACACAGGCAAGACAAAAGCCCCTTATCAAAACTGGTGGAGGTTGGGATGGCTCTTCTGGGTAGACCTACTGGGGGTGTAGCATTAGTGAGCTTGCGCATGTGTGTGCTCATGAGTAAGTGTGTGTGCGTGAGAAAGGAGGGGGTGCGTGTGCAGGCCTGCCCCCCCTCCCCCACCAGGCGGTAATGAGATCCCAGCCGCTGGAATCCTGATGGGTTTTATTACCTCGGCCCCGCGCTGTGCGGATTAGCACTGCGGCCAATGAGAGAGCCGCAATCTGGTGCCGCTGGGTAACCAGGGCGATCGCCCAGCTTCCAGATCTGACACAGGCCCATTCACCAACACCCCCCCACCACCACCAACACCCCGATCACTCTTTTCTTTGTGGTCTCGGCTAGCCCACTTCAGCGCTCGGACCCCGTGGGTGCCATCTGCAATCCCACCTCATCTCTTCATGTCACTGTTATCAATTTAACTTCTGAGCTCTTTTCAGAGTCAGCACCGCTACATTGCCATTTTACCGTCGGCTGATGGATTCTACGAAACATCTTGACGGATGTTTCATTTAACACAATGCATTGAGATTCTCAGTCTGAGGAAAACAAACAAGAATCAAAAGAAATAAAAAACACGACAGCAGCACTGAAAGAAAATTAAAATGATCAGCCTTTCCCAAAGCAAAATTTAAGGGGGTTGGGGGTAAAGTCAATGTTGGGGCCCTACCTACTTACAAAATGGTGAGTGAATAACGTTGTTGTGTGCCCAGGAAAGGGGCGGGGTCAATGTGTACATGTACGTAGAGCACATTGAAAAAGTCCTGATGGACAGCGCCAGCTGAATCTCTGTGGAGCAAAGTGTGATGTCACGCCAGCATTGGCGACTGCCGCTATGCAAGGCGGCCTAACTGTGAGCTTGGCGTAGGTGTGTGAAGGCGCATATTAACTGCTGACTGGGGGGGGGGGGGGGTTCGGCACGCAGCACACAGGTAACCAGGCAGGCCGTTCGCTGGCATCACCGTCCCTCTCTTATGCCACTACCTCCCAGCCACCTGCCAATAGTGACGCTCTCGTGAACCTGCCCTGTCTCATCGCCGACGTGTTTACCCCTTCACTGAAGACAGAGTAATAAACACACCCATCCCTTAAGGGCCAAGCCTAAGCCAGGAATGCGGAGAGAACCCCCCCACACACACACACACAAACCCTGTCATCTGTAGCATGTGCCTATTGTCACTGGCCAAAGGATCAGATTCTTATGTAATTACTGTCAGCCCTGACAGTCAGAAAGCACATACAGATCTAACAGCTTAAACGTGAAGGGGGAGTGGCTGTGTGTGTGTGTGTGTGTGTGTGTGGTGGGGGGGGAGTTCTGTACAAGCCTGCAGCCAATTGAGGTCATTATCCAATGGGTCTGTTTGTCATTTGCACAGTCCCAGTTTGTCCATGCCTCACTTTTAGCCCAGTCGGCCGAAGATGAATCTTCTCAGAACTTGTTTGGCCACAGTTTTTGTGCCCTTAAAGGCTCCTTAAAATCTGCGCATATGCGATCCATAACTATTCACTTCCCCACATGAAACAGTGCTGGGAAATTCGAAGTCCTTTTGTCATTCTATCCCCTCCCACCCCTGCGACATCGACCCGGATGTCGCTCATTTGCTCATGCACAGAGCCGTGTGGTCAGGATGGGTGTCCGTCTGCACCAGAAGTATGCAAATACACTAGTGATCACCACCTTGCGTGGTCAAACCGGAGTCCACCTCAGGGTTTTGGGACTGCTGACATGCATTCCTGATTGTCACCTGCGAGCCGCGTCGTCGCTAAGATGGCCGTCTCCCACCTCACAAAGTGCCCGGATCGTTCATTTTCTTCCCTCACAGCCTGCCATCATTGTGCAATTGAGTTTTTTTTTTCTTTTGCGGAACCTTCTATTGGATATGTCTTAATTCGCACGGGGATGAGAGGGGGCTGCTTTTCTTGTGTGTGATCATGTGACCGTGCCCCATCTTCAGGCTCCTCCACGCTTCCTGAAACTATAATCTTTTGATCTCCAGGATATCAGGAGCCTGATGCCTGGGGGGTGGAGGGATGGGACTTATATGGACACTGTGATGTATGCTTCTTACAGATCGCTACTTGGTGCCATTAACAGGACAGGAATATTATTCTTCCATATTAAACTGTTACCCGTGAGAAGGAGAGGCCTGTTTTGAATCACCTATATGGAATCCACCACTATATGCTACATTTGTTAAACTGATTCATTTCCACTGATCACTAACGCCTGTATGTATAGCTTCATCTTTATGTCGAGGGCTTTATAGAATCATTATGTCGCTGTAAGAGGTTGTACGAGAGGTTACTGTCCAGTGCACTCAGTCACTGCGCCGTCGGCTCCCTGTCGCCCATTACATGCACTGAGCCATGCATTGCACGGGGAGAAGCCTCTGCCAAAAAAACAAAAGTCCCTGTGTTTGGGGACCTGTACATGCACCAAGGCTTTACTGTGTTTGTATCAGGGGACTCGGCGTGCAGTGCGGCTGCAGTATTTGCATCAGGGGACCCACGCATGTGGCACAGTTGCACCGTGTTTGCATCAGGGAAACCCATGCATGGCGCTAGTGTTTTATGAGCTTGGGTTGGCGCCATGTGAGCTTGGTTGGTGCTGCTGTCAGGGACGTTCTTAGTCGTTTCTCACAGCCCGCCCCCCCCCCCCGCCGCCATTCATGGAGATGCATATGGGAGGGGCCACATGGCTGTGTTACATGCTGAAGAGCAAACACTCACAGGCTGGCTGAGACCAGTATGAGGGGGCAGGGCTCCTGTTCACAAGGGAGGGATGTGGATCCATTCCGGGAGCTAGGAGATGTGACACTTTGCCATTTGTCCTTCTGTGCAGACCCAAAAACTTCCCCAGGTATGGTGGGAGGTGGGTGGCTGGAGAACAGAGATGCTGGAGGGCTGGACAGTAGACGGCAGCAGGGAATTCTGGGAGGATGCAAGGGGACTGGGGAGTTGGGGGGACCTACGGAGCAGAGCACCTGGAGGTACAGACGGGCAGGCCCAGGCTCGCGAGCAGGTGCTGCTGGCGGAGCCTCAGAAGGGCATCGGCCCTCCTCGCAGGCTCTGATCAAAGCTGCCAGTCAGCTCACCGGCTGATTTGTTACCCCCGTCGGCCCATTTCACAGGCCCGAGCATCACAGATGCGCCGGGGAGAGTCGGCTCTCACGTGGCGCACGCCCCGCCCCCTGCCATCCCCCCACAGCCAGTAGGAATGCAGATCCTCTTTGCAGTTTCTTCATATTCGTTGCGCATGTAAACACACGCTGCATGGAGGAGGTTCCAGGCTGTGGGGGGGAGGCATTTTGCCCTCAGTTAAAATCAAACGGAACGAGAACCAGCAGAGTGGGCCTGCCTGCACCCAGATGTTCGAACTGGGATGGCCTTTCATTTTAATGAACCGAGCCGGGGGGCGGGGCAGGGGGGTGGCACACTGAGAGAGTGACAGTGCTAGCAGAGTGCAGCAGAAATGAGAATGGGCGCCCCCAGAAGGACAAGAGTCTTGGGCCTCGTCGCCGAGACACCCGACTGATCTGAGAACAGCCAGTGCCAGATTCCCTGCCAGAGTACACAAAAAAAACACAACACCTCCGGTGAAGGTGTCATGGGGGCTGCATTTAGCAAGCTCCGCTAACGACGCCCTATTTCTGAGACCCTCTTTCCACAGAACAGGGAACGAAAGGGTACAGACACACTATAGCCTAACAATACTGAGGGACGAGGCAGAGGCAGTGAGAGTCGTTACATATTCAGGGCCTCGTCGTTCGCCCCGGTGGCCCCTGGTCCGGACAGCCCCAGATGGGCCGCTCTTTTGCAGCATGCGGTGTCAGTGGCCACAGTTTGACTTTGATTCAGCCGCGGTGAGTTCCACACACTCGGCTGTTAAAACACGTCGAGCTGATGTTGGGACTTGAACGCCCTGTGGGGAAGAGTGGAGCCCATGGATAGGACACGCCCCTCAATCCTGCCGCCATGCTGTAGACACAACACCATTTTGCAAGACCCACATGAGGCACTAAACTATGTTTCAAAGTATGAGGGATGAGGCTCTTTGTCTGAGTTCAGCTATATGCTAGAATACGATTTTGAGTGTCCTAATTACACTTCAGATATCCTTACACCATTCCGACGTCTTACATAGTGCTCGCAGGGTGTCACACTGCCCTCCAGGGGGCGTTAGGAAACGTAATCAGATTATTGAAAATAAATTGTCAAAGAGCTCAACAAAGTCCCCAGAAAACATTACTGAAATGATTTAAAATTGCAGTATTTTATGAGTGGGAATTGTTAAGGCAAGATGCCATGTATGAGTATAGGAATAATGCTGGTTAGGCGTTTAAAAATTAAACACGGAGATCTTCATTTGCCCCATTCCTTGGAACAAGTTATTCCACTACGTATAACCAATGAAAGGAGTTTTAAACCATTTAATATGTGATACATTTATGGACTCTTTGATGACTCGAGAAGCCCTATATATAAAGAAAAAACTCAGTGTTTAACAATGGGAATATGAGAGATAAAATCATAACAACTCAGATAATGAGATATTCCCAAAGTTGAATGAATTTTGCAAATATAGCATAGAATTAAAATATTGTGTTTTACATGGCAATAGATACAAGAATGAAGAATGTAAAAAGACACTTTTCTGTTTTAAGTTTATAGTTAGGTACGTTTGTAATGTATTTGCTGTTGAATGCAAATGATTTTTTATAAATTTAAATACGGGTAAATACTTTTCGCAGCTTGAGATGAAGTGTGTATGAATACATGACGAATAGGGGGCCATTACTGCAGAGGCGGCTGGGAAAGATTGCATTAGTGCGCTGTTTCCGCGCCTCTTTGAACAACTGTCAAACTTCGCCATTTGCTGTCGGTGTCTTTAGTGTAATAGCGAGGTGTTTACAGTGTATGAAAGGTATTTTTCTTTGAAATAAAAGCGCGACTGACAGTGAAACCACGGGCTTTGGAGCGCCTTTTTGGAAACTGGTGAAAAGAAGTGAGCAAATATCTGAGCAGCGCAGGTGTTTAACACCAAAGCTCGAAATCTCGTCCGACCCCACGGGACGGACATGTACATTAAAGCCGGGCTCCTGCACAAGACTGGGCATGTACTTCCCGAGAGCTCCACTTCACAGCCCCACGCCGTATGTATATAAACTTTCCAAGGGCTTAACCCGCTATACAAAATTACCTTTAGTCACATTTCAAAGGCTGCTTCATAAAGCACGCCCAAATGCATCTTTAGAAACGTCCAACGACGGGAAAGAAAAGGGAGACAAAATAATAGAAATTTCTTTGTAAGTGTCTCAATCTCAAAGCCAGAGATCCAGAAAGCACCGTAATCCCTTCGTGAATGGGTGCAGGGAAAGCGCACAGAATAAGTCCACGCATACGCCCCGTCTTATTTACTGCAGGTAGCAAAGGCGTATGTGCCGTTGTGGGACAATGACAGCCACCCCGGACATCCTAAAATCAGTGTGTACCTTGGGTGATGCACAAAAAACTATGTCTCTCATTCACGTTTTTTAACTTTTGTTTTCATCATATTACATTAGATTGTGAACAAATGTGCTATATATGATGAAGTTGTGCCGGTGTATCATGTCAGTATATCATTATTATTAGCTATATTTGAAAAGAAATTGAAAGGTAAAATAAGTTTTTAAATATTACAAGCCTGTCAAATTAAAACGGTCGATTGAGGCACAAAAGAGGCCGCTTCCAGTTTGAGCTCTGATATATGCCTGCTTATTGCTTTCACACGTCCAAAAGTTGTACAAAACTGTCTAGCAAGAAAAACCAAATCATAAGATTTTACTGACTGACAAAGGTTATACTTGCTCTAAAACCAAGTGCGGCAAGTACGTTCTGCGAAATAGATGTATGTGAACAAGTCGGTAAATGGTGGCTTTAAACACATTTTCAATCTAGACTTAAATCAAATGCTGCGCACCAAATCAACGCTGTTTTGAAGCCACGAACACATGGGAAGCCTGGAAATCGAAACGCGACTCCAAAGGCTGAGTTTCCGTATTGTTTATATATGGAACATGGAAGTGAATAGATTAATTTTAATAGCAGTGAAATATGAAAGCCCAGTTCTCAAAAGTGGCCTGTTCTAAAATAACAATAAAAAATCCGCTTTGTTCATAATCTCTTTGATGTCATCAAACTTTTATTAGTCATCTCCCCTCTCACTAATAAACAAGCTGTTTGAGAGGCAGATGCAGTGCTCCCAGAGATGTGCCCCAACCCCCTACACACGCGCACACACACACTGAACAATTAAACGCAGCTTTCGGTGATTCGGTCCGCTCTGATCCCGTGTGTGTGTCCCTTTCGGTCTCAAGAGAACAGTGCCCTTACATACACTGACACACAAGCACAAGGACATATACTTTCTCAAACAGGCGCAAGCACAAAGGGGACGCCTTTAGACACACAAGCCCCATCTCCACGACACACCCGCTTTGAACTCTGGCACAGAGGCGCGGGCACGCGCACTCGCAAGCGTGCACACGCAGGCACACGCATGCACTCTCGGCACACCCGATTTCATTCGGCATACTATTTTAAACCGTCCTTCTTTAACATCGCGTCCCCAAAGCATTTCCCCCTATCGCTTAAGGAAAAAAAAAGAAACAAACAACAGAAACATACACTGGGAAAAATGACATTTCAGGGCATTTTCACGCTCAACTAGTCACTATTTTTAGGATAACGTCGTGCCCGAAGCTGTTTACGGATTTGTGCTACATTTCCGTTCCTTGTTAAGAACATCAATTTCACATGATCTATACGGGTTAAGCTGTTTAACAAAGCATCTTAAAGGTTAATGCCACATTTAAAAAATGTGTTAAGTATATGTACTCCTGTTTTTTTAAGGACATTTAAAATATTTCTTGTTATTGAAATAAATGCTTTTCTCGCTTTGTGTTACACGATACTGTCAGCCAGCAAACGGATTAATACATTACATTTAAATATATAAAAATATTCTTAAGCTAATAGGACACGGATTGATATTTGCATTTGGCGCGTAAACAAGCAAAACAACAACAACAAAAAAACGGTCATTCAAGTATCAAACAGCGCATTCTTAAACAACACAGTTTAAAACTAGAATGTTTTATTTATTTTCTTTATAAAATAATGAACTTTTGCTTTAGAAATATATACAAATGTTTCATTGTGCTACAAAAGGCACAGGGAGAAAATAAAATACAAAAGGAGAGGAACTGGCCGTACAAATACGTTTTGCCATATATATAGTGCTTGTTGATTTATGGATGGCCAGAGATTCTTTTCTTCCCCACGGGTCGTCCATACACTTTCGGGTCCTTTTCAACTGCAGGCTCTTTCTAAGAATGAGTCCCAGCATGTATGACACTGACTTCATTTCCATTAAAAAGCCAAGGGACGCGTCACTAAAAGGCGTCCGGTCTCACGGGGCCATTCTCCCTCACCATTTGTGGGGTACTCTCATTGTCTTTTATCTGCCTCTACAGTACTCGTGTCTTGTTTTTTTATGTAACTAAGGAAAACATCTATTGCACGTCATTTAGCAACCCAGTGGCGCACAGAAGCTGTTCACCCCATCATACTCATCTCAAAACTTTTTTCCCCCCACTGTAGTTTTTTTTCACCCCGTCAAGTACCGTTTTCAGCGCTGATTTCAGTGCTTGACGTAAATTGAAATGGAAAAAAAAACGAGTCTTATGTGAACACATTGCATTTTCTTTGTCAATTAAGCTTGCATAAAAAAATAAATATAAACCTTTAACATTTCCTGTCCACTGGCGCTGTGGTTCATGAGTCTGGTTGGTGTTAAGTGTTCGTAGGTGATAGGGAAAAATAACCACAAGAGTTTGGGATCTGAGTCAGGAGAGCACGCAGGTCCCTCAGACGCAGGTCGGGGGGGATCCTGCCAGCTCATACTTGGTACTGTGGCTTTTTAGGGGGGGGTGAGGTTTGATGTAGGCTCCGCCGTTGCCACCGGTAAACACACTGGCTGGCTTTCTCCTGGCACGCTTCTTCAACTTCCTGCTGAAGACATTCTGCCAGGACTGCAGGGTTTTGGAGGTCCAGATCCACATACCGCTGGTGATGCCCACCACTAACAGCATGAAGATCTTCACCATGAAGATCTCCATGGCTGGGATGGAGCTCTTCATGATGCAGGACTCAGGTTCCGAGCCTCCGTCCTCCACGCACTTCTGCTCGCGGGCCTTGATCTCCCAGTAGCTCATGTTGAGCCTCTCGTAGAAGTAGCAGGCTATGACGCAGGTGGCCGGCACAGTGTAGAGCACGGAGAAGACACCAATGCGCACCATGAGCTTCTCCAGCTTGTCCGTGTTCTCGCCCTCTGTCTTCATGACCCTGCGGATGTGGAAGAGGGCCACGAAGCCAGAAAGCAGAAAGGACGTGCCGATGACCAGATAGCATGACAGAGGGATGAGCACGAAGCCCGTAAGGGCCTTCACATCCATGCTGCCCACATAGCAGACCCCTGTGAGCTCGTCGCCAGCCACCTTCCTCATCACTAGGATCATGATGGTCTTCACCGCCGGTATCGCCCAGGCTGCCAGGTGGAAATAGCTGCTGTTGGCCTCGATGGCCTCGTGGCCCCACTTCTTCCCCGCAGCCAGGAACCAGGTGAGCGTGAGGACCACCCACCATAGCGAACTGGCCATGCCAAAGTAATAGAGGATGAGGAAGACGATGGTGCAACCCGTGCTCTCCAGGCCCTCCTGGATGATGTACTGGACGCCGCTGTCACGGTCACAGGCGATGTTGTGCGCCCCCACGAACAGGCGGATGAGGTAACCCATGGAGTAAACGCAGTAGGACATGGACAGGAAGATGATTGGCCTCTCGGGGTAGCGGAAGCGCTGGGGGTCAACCAGGAAGGTGAGGACCGTGAAAGAACTGGACACGAAGCAGAGGATGGACCAGACAGACATCCAGACGAGGGAGAAGCGTTTGTCTGCCTGGCTCCAGTACACATCCACCTGGGGGTAGCAGCGAGGCGCACACGACTCGCTCTTCTGCACGTAGTGGAACTTGTCTGGGTTGCTGCACGTCCGGCGGCCACCGCTACCAGTGCCGGCTCCACCCCCACCATCCTTTAGCTGGAGCTCCTGGCCGCCGTTGGGCCGGTGGAGCCGGAAGTCCGGGGCCTGAGTGTGAGGGCCCTTGGGGGACTCGTCGGAGCCATTGCTGGGGGCCTCCATGCACAAGTTGTTGGGGTCGTTCTTGCTGGGCAGCCGGGAACAATCGAGCGAGTCAGGCCAGCGGAAGCTGAACTGCTCCATGATGGGTGAGCAGCGCAGCCGGGCCTGCTCGCACATCACCTTGCAGGCGGGGATGGGTGTGGACACCTGCTCGGTGCACATGGGCGCATACAGCGAGCACAGGAAGAAGCGCAGGTGGCCATGGCAGCCGTACTCGATCAGCGGCGCAAACTCGTGCAGTTTTATGGCTGCCTCACCCTGGTCCATGTGCCCCATGAGGTTAGGCATCCTCGTCATGTTGTAGCCAATGTCCTTGCACAAGGGGATTTCGATGGGCTGGCACCGCCCGTCAGTGGGGCGGTCGGGGTCCATGGAGCTGATGGCCGTGCAGCTGGCAATCACCAAGGTGAAGAGGCATAGCGATCTCGGTGCGGAGGGGGAAGGCATCCCGTCAGCTTTCTCTCATGTAGCAGAGCGGCTCAAAACACAAACACAGTCCGCCTTTAAAATTATTATTATTACCCTCAGATATGCCTTGCGTTTCCTGCAGGCACACCAGCGACTGTGTTCGTGTTCATCTATATGTCCCAGGAGAGCCACGGGGGGTTAAGGGCGAAAGAGATCAAACTCCCAAAACAGTCCATCAAAGTAGCGCAGCGTCCCCCTTTATTCGCGATTGGTAAAAACACATTAATAATTCCTGCGGGACTTCGGGGAAAAAAAACGCTCGTTCAGACCAGTTTCGTTTAAAAGATCATGCGCTTACCATGTGGGACCGTGAAGTGAGTGCTGCTCGGACATCCGAGCCCGACGCTGGGAAGGCACCGATAAAAGTCCCTCTCATCAGGCGGACGATCCGCTCCCCAGGCTGTAGCTTTGGTGCGTGGGAGATCGGACTCTGCGGAGCGGCTGGGAAAGCGGAGCCTGTCCCCGAGTAGCACGCAAAAACGGACGGACACTTATCTCTCCCCAAAATCCCGATATGGTCCTACAGGCGGGACGCTGGAAAGCGGTCTTACAAAAAAAAATGATAAATAAATTTAAAAAAAAAAACTCACGCAAAGCTTGAAATCTTTTAGATGCTTGAGCGTTTTTTTCCTTCATCCCTCTATGCACGTCCGTTTCTTAAATCTTTCTTAGATGTACTGCATTGGGAAACGTTAACTTGTCCCCGGTTACACTCCGCAAGACGACTTGTCGGTTGCGCTGCAGATCTGAGTCTGTCTTCGCCACCGTCCTGGACTAACCTGCCAAATGACCCTCCTTCAAAGACACCTCGTTTGCATAAGAAAGGTAAAACTGACACGGTGATTATTTTCAAATCGTGCGGAACAGCCCGCAGACCTCCTTAGAAAAACTCACAGCTTTTTCTCCCCCCCTCATTGTTGATCGCGCTACTCATCGGCCATTTGTCCTCTTTTCCGACTTTTAAAGAAAAGTTTCCAATGATCACCAAGTGTTAAACTTTAGCGTGTTTCACTCGCAGGTAGGAGCCAAATGTTGTCCAAGGCGGCCAAACGGACTCGGCGGCATTTCGGTGAAAGGCTGATTTATTTTCCCCCTCTGATTCAATTGTTGATTTTCACGGTCCGGGGGTAATAGAAAAAAAAAGTTTCTTGTTGGGATCCCCGTCTTGTCCACTTCTGTTTAATTATGACAGAACCAAATGAATGAAACGTGAGGTCAAAGTATTATGTATTTCAATGACATATTACTTACAATAAATCAATATTATGATTTTCGTGCAAATATAGGCTATAATGTGGATCATACATTTGAGATGTATGAGTTTCTGTAGAATAGACTGATTTCAAAACGACAGCGCGTGTTATGATATCGTGCAATCAATAAATCAAGTATTAAAAAAAGCTTAAAAATTGTTAAATATTCAAACCTGATTTGCAGGAGAGTCTTTGAAGTGCTTCTGAGTGGGTAATTACACAGGATACTGCTTTGCCGAATGTGTTTCATTCCCCGAGTCAAAAAAGTCGGAAAAAATAAAGGTAGGGCGGGGCATCATTTTAAAAGAGCAATCTCTCGTCTAAGAGCGCTTGGGAGTTCGCCAGCTTAGTTTAAGCTCATAGGATTTCCTTTTCTGTAAAATAAAAGCAGCAAAATTAGATCCTCATCCTGTCCTTTGATTTTTCCCCCTTTTTTACACAGAGGGTTTTTTGCTGGCTGTATTGATGCAAGCTTGAGATATTTTTTATTTTTTTTGCTTTTAATATTTTCCTTTATAAAATATCAGAAAATATTAATCCCAGTCTAATTGCTAGGGCAGTTCCCTATGCATACGCCTTTGTGGTGAATGGTTACACTCAATCAGCGGAGTCCCCTGTTAATTATCGTTAAAAAAAAAATCCGATGTCTTCTGTCAGGCGGCTGAAAATGTCACCCTTTCTTTTGAAACAGACGGATTCTTGTTTTAGACTCTCCCTGGGAGACTTACACACTCCTCAGCTGCGAGGAATGACTCACCACGCGTATTTACCGTTTCCTCCAATATTAATCCGCTAAGCACTTTACATATATCACATTACTCTTCAAAGCTGCGATTTGTTCAGCCTGTAATTTCACCACAATTAAATCCGCCTAGAGTCGGTAGAGACACTATCGGCCCTTGCAGTAACACTGCACCAGGCACTCTGCCACTGTGCCAGTTCTGGAGGGTTGGGTTGGGGGTCGTTACCTGTTTGCAACAGCGAATCCTAGACCAAAAATACGGTTTTGTGTTCATCCAACACAATTTTACCGTATACAGTACCAACATGAATCTCAAACTTTTTGTAGTGTTAGTTGAATCCTGGCTGATCTTCTGTAAAATGACCTTTTGTAGAATGTATAGCTATATAAAGGTTAAACTTATAATTATGGTCCAGAAAGACTGTTAAATCAAGATTTTCAATTTGTGATGTTTCTGTAATATCCCACAACCCCAACCAGGATACGAAAAGAGAAGATTTATTTAGTGATATTTCTTGAAAAGCAGAATAATCTGTGTGTTTGTAGTAGGCATGAATAAAATGTTTTGTTTTTCAAATGAGAGCTGTTTCGTGGCATGTGTTATTAGTGGATGATTTGTATAACCTAGTACTCTAGGTTATATAACTGGTAATTTCAGTTCAGATGCACCTGCACTTCATCAAAAGTGAAGGCTAACTGATAAGGCCTCATCCGCTTGCTGCTGCTGTCAATACTGATTTCTCTGTGTTATACACCCCTGCCTCTTAGACACCCCTGCCTCTTAGACACCCCTGCCTCTTATACTTATACACCCTTATTCCAAACAAATGCTGTAATGCTAATTAGCATGATAGCTATCCCATGTGTCTCAGTTTAGATGGCTCAAGTGTGGGGCTGGGGTATGGGTTAGATGTTCAGGGCTGATTTCCCAGCCTTTGGGTGACTTGTTCTGGTTTTTGGGCTGGAGTACAAAGGTATTTTTGAGGGGACAGACTGGTAAACAGGAGACACTTCTGGCCTGGTGTTGTCCAAGTTGTGCTGTCCCTCTGGGTTCCACCGACGCACAGAGAAAGGCTTTTTGGTGCCCAGTGGCCGAGTCCTTGTGTCAGCCTGGTGAATATGTGTCACCTTGCTCATGCTCTCTCTCTCTCTCTCTCTCTGCTTTTCTGCAGGGCCCAGGGGATGATGAGGGTGCTTCCACACAGTTTCCTCATATGCCCTGGGGGGTAAAGAGGTGGCAGGTGGGGTCGGTGCTTCCAGTGCCCTTTGCATAACTGCCGACTTCTGTGTGATTAATATGTTTGTCTCTGTGAAATGAGTAGCGCTGGGGGCATGTTTGCAGGTTCCAGGTCTGTCACATCCAGTGTAGCAGATGGTGTCCTGACCCACACACATTTGTTTTTTTTTTGTGTCCAGTTTAATGGGAAGCTGATATACCGAGGTTTGGATTTATCAGCTTACTGGCCTTATCTCTCTCTCACTCTCTTTCTCACTCTTTCTCTCACTCTCTCTCAATCTCTCTTTCTCTGGTATTTGCATTGAAAAAGTCAGACCCACCAAGCGAAACAGGGTCATACCATGTGTCTGACTGAGACCACATATTGTTAGTGTAGCCATCTGTTCCTCTTCCTGGTCAAAAAGCCATGTACTGGGATTTTTTCACATTCCACTGGTGGCCTCAAGCTCCCAACTGCCCAGATCACACTTGGGAATGTCCCAGCGGTGCCCCCTGCTCCTCCCTACAGGTAGATGGAACCAGACCCCATGAAGCAGCCTGTGACGTGAGCTTCAGAGCTCCCCTGGGCTGTGCACTGCCATGGCACTGCAAGTTGTATCACAGGCCACGCTTCCTCGATTTGCCTCGTAAAAGTCTCCCCTTGGGATGATTTATCCCCCCTGCTGGCTGGGCTCCTCACAGATGCCGAAACAGGGATCGTGGGTAAACGGAATGCTTTTAGCACGTTTTTACGACATGAGCCAAAGCGCTCCTCCAAACTTTCCCAAGGTGTGGCTCGATGGGAGAGCAGCTCTGTCCCTGGGAATCGCTGCAGTCGTGCCTCGTATTCTGAGGTGCATTATCTGTGATGTCTCTCAAAAACTTCACATAAGAGCTTACTGGTGCAGGCCCTCCAGGGAGGTTACTGTGATATTTTCCTGGTACTTTAATTTAAGAAGATCACTCACAAGCATAACTAGGTAAAAATGCAGAATTATTGTTTCTTTGGATAAGCATAATTGAAACTCAAGTTAACGGCCAAGCATTAAATGAGTCTACAGAAGGCTTCCCCCTTCACTGTCACAAAACTTAAGGACTCGGTGAACAATTACCTCCCTTCCCCCCACTACTTCCCTAACAATAGTTCCTTCCTGTAACACAGGCTATTTACAGTCTTCAAAAGTGCGACTGCAGATGGATCGTCCCAATGCTGACGCAGTAGAGGGGTGGTGGGCTGGTGTGGAAGCCATTGATTTTTAACCATTCCTTCAGCAAATCCACAGTGCTTACTATACC
>JAODLD010000046.1:8712044-8722721 GCA_026781065.1 Mormyrops boulengeri
TTGTGTGCCCCACTCGCATTTACCGTGGCCGGTTTTAACGGGGCCGGGCTTTGGGGGGGGGGGGGGTGGGGGGGGGTGGGGGGTGCGTTTCGGGGACGTATTTGTATTGTTGGTGAAAAAATAAAAGGGCACGTCGACTGAACGGACGGGGCGGGGCGGAGGTATAATCTACTTACAGGAGAGACTCCCTCTGTGACTCATTCATGACCCTCAATGACAAGAAACAACACGCTCAGCTGGGGGCCAGTGTGTTTATACAGATGCGTCCCGCCTCGGCCGGGGCCCCCGCTCCGGCCCCCGCTTTGGCTTATTTAGTCATTTCCCACTGATCATTTGTCAAGGAAATCGGGAGCGATTCGGCTCGGTGACGGCAACACTGACACTGTGCATTAAAACACTCGTTTGTTGCCACTTCTGCTTCTTTCTCGCCCTGCCTAGAGAGAGCGGTCAGGACAAGTGGGGCGGTTCTGATCACATCCCCGTCGGGCCAATTAAAACCAGATTTCAAAAACAGGTTTTGGGGGCGTTTGATGGCAGGAGTCAAATGGGAGGCACAAACCACCTCTGAGACCATCAGGTGGGGGACACCCACCACGCGATGTGGCCATGGCGACCGGGGGCATGGAAACCACCCCGATGTCCACACCCCCCAGGGCCATGGTCTGGCATAGCTGTCTGCCACTGTCTCTGGGTCCTGCCACTTAAAAAAGAATCACTGGTTTTAGCAAACGGTCCGGCAGTTTGAGGAAATACATATGAACATCCGTGTGAATTATTTAGGGGGCCTTGCAACATCAAAGACGCCAGTATCCTCTGCACATAAGGTTTTAACAGTTCAATAAAAAATAACTTATTAATAAGTACTAATTGTCCGCTCGTCTGCTTTCTTTGTCATATGACAAAATTTGAAGAGAGTGAAATTCAATCCGGTCCACTTTAAAGCCAGAGACGTCGCATGAATGACATGCAATAGGTGCAGGCAAACGAACCCAAGACCACAGTGCTGCTGGAGTCAAGGGGGCATCACAGCATCTCATTGACACCATGAGATGCCTGCTGTGCAGATCCAGCCAGATCGCAAGCGTGGTGCCTCCTGTAAATGCACAAGTGTCATGTACTGCTTTGCTTAGATTACATTAGATTAGATTAGATTAAATGTATTGATCCCAGAGGGAAACCCTTGTGCATGCAGCAATGAGAACATAGAGCACAGATGAACATTCATATACTGCAAAACAAGCAAAGTGCAAAGACTGTACACATAGTGCAAAGAAAACAGTGCAAACAAATTAAAAAGTATTACAGTACACAAAGACAATCCTGAAAAAGCGAAATATTCTGCAATATTCATGAAATAATAAATATTTAGGGGAAAAAATAATAAATTAGTGGATGTTAATGTGCAATTAAAAACAAACAGCATCAGACTTGTTCTATTGCACAAATGTTACTTGGGATAAAGTTGCCTTCTGATTGTTCGCCAAAAAACAGGGCCACACCCCAGACGAAATCAAAACAATGCTGGAAAAGTCCAACAAAACAGGCTGACACACCACTATGAATCCCCGGGTTTTCTCAGGACAGTTGTGTTGGATGCGCAGTACCAGATACATAAATAATCCCTCCTATGCAGCCTAATAACACTAGACTCTGACTCTAAAACTACACCTATTTATTTATTGCATATTCAGTTTCCATAAGAATCACTTAGGTGGTGAACTGTATTTCTTGTCTGCCGTAATATTCTTAAAATTACATAAGTCTGTATTTCAAAATTTGTATTTTGTTTCTTATTTTGTCATTGGCGTTATTTCCAGTGAGAACAACCCCATATATCATGTATCTGAAGTTGACAATAAGCGATACTCTGACTTTTGACTTTGATTTCGTTCGGAAAGGTGTCTCTTCACATGGGGAGAGGAGACTGAGACAAATCAGAGTCTTGGATGATGGCAATCGACCTGCATTGTAAATTCAAGTCTGGAGAGGTCATTCAAAGCTCTAGGTGTGGAAGAATGAGATGAGTGGTCTCCTTTGTTTGGTGCATATTAAATGATTGGGAGTTTTTCTTTCTGTACTAGATATATTATAGTGAAGAGAGAAAAGGAAGGACAGATGGAAAGGAGAAAACAAGCACTGTCCACCAGTGGAAGAGTACATTTATTGAAATTACCCAGAATGCTTGTGGGGGCTCTTCAGTGTGAATTGCAAATCAGGAAGGACTCCCTTTAATTCCCCTTTGAGTGGCTGGCCTTGGATCACGGCGTCTGGGGAGAGACTTCCCACTGGCTCTGGCTGCAGAGGCGCCATTCCCACAGTCCTCTCCCGCCCCCGCCGGCGTGGCCCAGTCACGCTCAGAGGCACCCTCCAACCAAATTAGATTAGGCCCCCTGCCTTTCTCCACAGCACGGCACTGGCCTTTTCTATGCCAGTACCATTCCTCAGGGCCTCGGTGACAAAGCAGAGGAAGAGAGACTGTGCAACCTGCAGGAGATGGGGGGGTGTGGTGGGGGAGAGGGTCATTTTAAAATGAAAACAGTCTGATTAATCAAGAGAAATTTCATAATTTAACCCCTCCCCCCCTCGCTCCCAAATCAACCCCGTTGTCACGGTGATGGAGGGTTTACAGAGAAGGGCTGGATGGGACCCTGTGAGAATGGGACCAGCTGTGCCGCATGGCAGGCTGCTGCTTTCCCCCGGCTATGTGGGAATGTCTTTATATGGGGCCGTCAATCAAGGCAGCAGAACCCGCCCTTCTGCCAGACCCCTGATGCTCCTACAGACAGTGGCCCGCCCTACTGGCCCGCTGGGGCTGTGACTGCGCACTTACCCCGGGCTTGCTGTTAAACTCCACACCTCCCCCCCGTGGAGGGAGCAAAACTGCACCCGTGTATCTTCTCACATTTTGCATATATCTGTCCCTAAAGCCAGCATTTTATAAATGAGTGCCTTTTTTTATCTCTATATAAAAAAAAAAACAAAAGGACAAAAGAAAAACAACAGGGATTCACATCAAATATATCCTTGCTTCTGTAAAAAAAATGACCTATTTGAGCTCCATAGTCACTTAGCAGCCTTCAAGGTGGAAGACCGGGGTTCAAATCTCTCTGAGAGTTCATCCCACAGAAGATCGAGACAGTACTGCATAGCAGGCAGCAGGTGGGATGGTAGTTAGGGACACAGGCCTCAAGCCTCGAGATTGTTAGGCTTTGAAGATGCTCCTTCTTGCATTACACTTAAGCAAGCCACTTAGCCAGAAATGCTTCAGTGAATTATCCAGCTGTAGAGCCTCAAGTCGCTCTAGACAGAAGCATCAGTTAAGCACTGAAATAGCTATGTTTCATTAGCTCAGTGGACATGCTTACACAGCTGCTGTACTTGTCAGTCCAAGCCATTCAGGTTAAGCACCTTGTCAAAGGGTGTAACAGCTGTGCCTCTCGGGGAATCTGTAACCAAAGAGTTTCGAAGTCGAGGGTCCAGGTCCTTACCTGATATGCTGATGCTGGGGAGGCGTCTGTACTGTTGCTACATGTGAGTGCTGAAACCTGAAAATATGCTCCATTAGGCCAAGTAAGTTAATGCGCCACAATACATGTATCTGTTTAGCAAACACTTTTGCCCAAAGCAGGGCACGTGCAAGGCAGAGAGTACAGTACAAGCATACGACTGTCAAGCAGCCAACTAGACACAAGTGTGGCTAGGCTGAGCTTCCAGTGAATGCCCATTATTTGCAAGTTCACATCGAAGCACAACGTTCACGATATGTGACAAAAACTTTCCTAGAATCTAATTAGACAGATATTCAGGATCCAGGATATATAAAAATACTGGATACGTAAGAGACCAACTAAGGGACCACAGATACAGACAACAAGCCAGTGTTTGGATGAGCTATTTGAGCTGTTCCCAGAATAGATGCGTCTAGAGGTGTTTCCTGAAGGTTGACAGGGATTCTGATGAGTATATTTTGATGTCCATGGAGCAGGTGGTCACCTACAAAGTCAATACATCCACCACAACACAAAGAAGCAACTGATCGATACTCCATTCTGCAGGCATCAACGTCTGCTCTCTTAAAGCTTTTCCGGTTTGCCCTGTTCGTTCTGTATTGCACCTTCCATTGTGTCTACTTGTATAACCTGTTTGTTGTTCATGTTTATTATTCAAATACATATCAAATATATACCAAATGCAATTATATTTACCAAAAGCCTTAACTGAAATGCCAATTTAAACGTATAGTGACTGATATCTATCTGTCAGCTTCCAAATACTAAGCCAGTAAGGGGCAATCTGGTTCTGATTATTTTCCTGCCATATGTCCTGTGCTGTCTGGAATAGCGATTGATTTCACTTCAACCCATCAAAACTGATGCGTTATTTATTGGTACTGCTTTGGGAAATGGCCAGATTAGTTGGCTATTTCTTTAAGCGATACCTGTATGGATTGTTGCCGGGTTGTTTGGTGATTTTTAAGTGTTGCTGCAAAAAAACAGCAAAAACATTCACTTGAACCGAATGAAAATATAATGATAGAAATGATTCTGCCAGTCAACAGACATTCTAAAATGTGAGGTTAATGGCCTAGTAACTTTACCGTAACGCTGAACTAAAAGCACCCGTTGCGGGCAGATGGACACTGGTGCAGGAAGATCTAAGCCATGTTCACGAATCCCAATTGAGATGTTATACAGCAGAAGCTCTTGAAGTCCATCCCTAGGCTTTCTCTGTTGCCTTTTTTGTCACAGTCGAGATGCAGTTGAGCTTGTTTTGTAGTGAACTTCGCCTGAGCTCTATATACACAACTTTATCTGCTGATGAAATGAGGACATCAGTAGCTCTTTGAAGTTCAGTTGAACATGTCTCTGCGTCATGGCCTAAAGTGGCATCTCCCAGAATGGATCTGGGCCAAAACTCACTGACTTTGTTATCTCTTACCGTAACATAGCGTTGCCTAATTTCTGGTCATACGTGTAGTTTTCACTCATCAGTTCAAACTAGTTGCTGTAGAATGCAATTAATTGTTTGTGGAAGAGCTGTCAATGTTTAGTAATCCAGTCCTTACCTCTCCCTATTTTTGTGGATGGGTTACTAAACACTATACCGCAATTAACAGGGCCTTCAGTTCACAGAGTCTCCCTGCCTCATACTCTGAGGTGGCCTGCCTTCAGACACTGATGTGGCCTGCCTTCAGACTCTCTGCAGTCCTGTACTGGATTAGTGGCTCAAAGATCAATGGGTGGTGGGAGGGATATATGATCCCTAAACACATCCCAGTGATGGTATTTCAGACCGGATTCGGAATGAGTGTTAGTTAAAAATAATAATAAAAAAAAACCTTTCCTGAAGTTAGCAGTCTGTCCCAGATATTAACAGGTTAACTTTGGCAGTATTTGGATTGCAATGAATAGGAGTTTACTCCTAGTACATAAATACAAAAATACTTATTACCTGTATTGGTAAGTTCACTTTGTTGTTCAAATTTTATGTCACATGCGTTCAATTAGTCTACATTGGGTTATTATCTAGTGACTCCTCTGTTAATGAAGTCTAATCTAGCAGTCCTTCTTTTTAATCAACTGTTTCTTTTACAGAAATCCCTGAGACAGACAAACCTAAATGATCCAGTCCCGTAAATTTGTCAGCATGCAAAATGCCACATTTATCGGAGTGTCTGTTATGCAGTTAAGTATACATAAGAAGCAGTGTGAAAGCTACCCCTGGGAGCCACAAAGCGTCAGATCTCTCTAAAGTATCTAAAGTGGACCGTTTGCCAGCTGTTGAGGCCTTGGTGTTAATGACTTTGTTCCTCTGGCTCCTGAGTGCTTCCTCTTGTCATTTTATGGCCACTGTCACAAGGACATTCTGTCACCGAGCTCACAGAGACACTCCTCCATATTCATGACTGCCACCCCTATGAGTTTGTATAGTGAGCAGCAGACAGGCTGAGACACCTGTTGACTTTGGCCCCACAAAGGTTTTTACGCCCAGTAGTGCTCTGTAAAAATAAATTGAATTGATTGATTAATTGAACCCTAGTCCACATGATAAACAAAAATGCAATCAGTAGATCATATGCTACAGTTCAGAAGTGGAAAGGATTTTAAAGTAATTTTGGTAACACTTTACTTGAAGCAGTCATCATGCATTTATTGTATTAAAGTATTATAAACACAGCTATAACTATTTATAAAAAGACATAACACATTATGGACATGTTTTTTATGAATTATCAATACTCTATGAAGCGACCATCTATAATGCACTATAATCATGGCTATAATATGTTATGCCTTTTTATAGATGGTTATAGCCGTGTTTATAATACTTTATGAATGCATTCTAATGCATTATGAAGGTATCTATATTGCATTATCCATGAGTGCTTTAAGTAAAGTGTTACTGTAATTTTTTATATGAAGGACAGTGTAATGGTCTAAAATTCTAGCTCTTCCTCAAGATGTGAGCCACCCAAATATCTCCCACGTTTACCACCCAGTGATGGGCATCTGCAGCTCTTTGGGTCATCCTCTCCCCCAGTATGTTCCCTAATCCTACTTGACTGATTCCCTTTTCATGGATAATGGAGTCCAAAATGGAAGACTCATTGCCATTGTTGGGTATTTCAGGTCCAGAAGCAAGAAATCCAGACCAAGATTTTGCTTCTACCAACCATGTGAATATTCTGTGACTATGACTGTTTATGCTCAACTGGTTGGTAGAAAAAAAATCTTGGTCTGAATTTCTAGCTTTTGGACCTGAAATTCCAAACACTGCCCATTTCCCTTCAGGATTTCCAAAATGTTGAAAGATTCCCAGGATGACTGAACTGAAGCAGCAATTAGCAGAGAACAGATAATAACATTTATAGAGAAGTGACTATATCATCGTGAATGTGACCATTGTCTTGTCTTGTCTTGTCTTAACTGTGTATCTGCAGTTTGTGTGTGAGCTACCGACAACTGGAAACAGATTTCCTGCATGTGTGAACGTACTTAGCCAAATTAACCTCATTCTGATTCCGAATTTATCATCGGCACAACAAAGCAGTAGTCAGCACACCTAATATTTGAAACCCAACCGGTGAACCCATACGTTGCTTGGGCAGATAAACGTGTACAGTAGATGAGTATTGTTTTTTTCCACCATCACCAGAAGATTGATGGATGGAATATGACTATCCTGATGGCCCCTGGCTCTGTTATCTCCCCTCGTTTGTACTGGTTTCCTCTGGGTACTCCAGTTCCTCCTGCAGTCCAAAAACATATGGCTAGGCTTGATTGTGTGGGCGTGAGCTCCGTGACGGGCTGGCATCCTGTCCCGGGTGTTTCCCGGCTTCGTACCCTGTGCTGAGACCCGGTCTGGGATAAGCGCTATGGCAGATCGATGAATAAACGTCCTAATACTTGCCTGAAATAATCTTGGTCTAGCAGGCGATGCTGTTCTGAACCCAGTTATGTATCCCTGAGGAGTAAAATACCCAGCCGTAATTGAAGGCCATGTATGTCCTCCTCTGCTAAGCGGCTCATTATACCCACTTATGTAAATAATACATAATCCATTAAGTGCAGAGATTGAATTGGGCCAGACCCTTGTGCTACATCTTTCATGTGTTATAAACAATGCTAGTCTGACTATCAGGTAGTATCTTGGTGTGACGTGAGCCTTCCACTGCAGAGACAAGTTTCTGTCTCATTCTGGTCCATTTGGCTCTGGTCCGCCTGCATCCCCCCACCCCCCAAGGCTCCTCGCTACAAAGAAGGACACCCCTGCAGTGGGTTTTTTTCCCTCATGTTTGGGCATTTGGAGCATGGTGCCTTCAAAAGGGAGACCAGAGAGGGTGGAGAGGGAGGAGATTAAAAGGAAGTGATTTAGCTGACACCAATGCTAAGCTGCTGTCAACTTAGAATTGGTCTGAGCAGTGTGTGATATGTCTTCAGAGTGGGGGGGGCGGGATCGCTCTGAGCGTAGCACAAGGTCAGCGACGAGCCAGAAACCCCTTAGTCTGAGAACCATTACAAAAATGTGACGTTCTAAGGCCACATGGCGAAAGAGAACGCTGGAGGTCATCAGTTTTTTATTGTGAACTATCACCACGGTCTGTGTTTACTGTTATTTGTGGTCATAACTGCACTCATCCAGCCATTTTCCATAACCACTTATCTGGTAGGTGGCCATGGTGAGCTTTGAGGGCAGTAGGCAGGGGACACCCTGAACGAGCCATCAGCCCCTCACAGGACACACACAATGGGCAATTTAGAGTTGCCAAAATATCAGAGCATGTGCTTTTAGGCTGTGGGAAAAACTCCATAAGAATAGAGGAAAAATATGCAAACTCTACACATACAGGGGGTCGGGTGGGGCTCGCACCCCCGAAGCTGGCTGTGTTACATTCCCACATTGTTACTATGGTACCAGCTGCACTCTCTCTAATGGTGCTTTTCCACTGCCACCAAGAACCGAGCCGTACCCGAGCCGTGCCTGAGCCGTACCGCTAACATGGGTGGCTGAAAGCGCGACCAAACCGAACAGGTTGCATGACCACCATCTGATTGGTTGAAATGCACAGGTGATATGTGTCGATATGCATAGATTATCTGAAGGAAAGAAGGACATACCTATATATTATTCATTATTAGAAGTATCGCAGATTGCTTTCATGATACCTTGGAACTTAAAAATTTCCAGTCTCCTACCTAAAAACACACTAGAGAGCAGCTGAACAGATTTGCTTCGTAATGTAAATTTACACAAGCAAATACTAATTCTGCTACCATGTGATGCTAACATAACATGGTGATTCTCACAGATGTATTACCAGAAATTAGTAAATCATGGTACACCACACCATGTGAACAGTAAATAAGTGTCTCTTTGGCTTTACATCACTGTAGCTCTCCAAACCCGGTAACACTTTTACCGAAAATTGGGTCCAGCCTGGTTCCTGTATGCCAGTGGAAAAGCTCCATAAATTATATTAATGGCAAGATAAAAAATGACACCTTTTTAGGCTGGAGCTGCTATCACATGGTACAAATGCTGCCTTGTTTTTGTTTATGCATTGGTCCATGTTCACCTCTCCTCTCCTCACACATGCCCCTCCGACCCAGGCCCAGATTCCCACAGTGAGTCCCGGCACGGGGCAGTACCGCTAGGCTCCCACGTGTGTGGGAACAAGCCCATGCTAGAAATTGAGATGAAAGGTAAATTAGAGCGGACACACTCAGAGCGTGCCGAAAAGCGCCCGCAGTGATGTTTGCAGTATCGATTCCCTCCATTTCCAGCACATCTCTCCAGGCATGCCAGACCTCTCTGTGCTCTCAGGTAGACCGCTGGTACACCAAGGTAGCAGGACCCTCCCCAGAGCTCCCTGACAAAAACAATGCAGTAGGTAGTGGGAAGAGAGGCCTCTTTCTCATTGGCTGCTCCATGTCATGTGCTCTATGCTGTGGATGACAGCAGCTATTGCACACACAGCTAGTCTTTGTAACTCCATTCAACCTTACCATCGTAAGGCTAATAAGCACCAATTTCTCTCATTAATTTGTTATCTGAGAATTAATTGGTCACTAAGAAGATACCTTTACACTTCCCCTGCACTCAATAAAATAACTTTTCTGCCTGCAGGCCTCTTGTTTACCTGCCTAACAATCTACCTATATGGTCAGCTAGATCAATTAGAGAGAATATAAATAAAATTGAAGTGTCTTGCAAGATTTCTGGTTTTCTCTTTATTTATTTGTTAACCCAAAGCATGCAGATAAATCACACTTTTTCCTCTACTGGCCTCCAGTTTCGAGTTGGGGTCCTAACCAAATGTTCAAAGTATGAGCTAAAATGTAGCGTTGTGTCGTTTCCTACAAGGAAATAAAATTGGGGGGGTGGGGGTGGCTGAAAGTGTGGCCGGGTGTCTTTTCACTGGAGTCACGGCGGCCGTCTTCTGAGGAACCACATGTGGAGTGTCCTTTATTGAAGTTTGTTTGGATTAGCGAAGAGGCTGAAGTGTGTGCGTGTGTTTCAACATTTTCCTTGGCAGTCGTTATTCACTTAAGCTGCAGCAGAACAAAGAAACCGGTCTTGCGTCAGGTCTTTCTGACAGCCCAGAGATAGGTAATTTTCAAAATGTCACTTTTAATTAAAAAAAAAAAAACTTAAACTTTGATTCCTAGAAATAGCAGAAAAACAAAACAACAGGCTCCTTTCACGGAGCTGCAAATCTGGATAATTACGCGCAATTACGGGCTTTTGCAAGGCTGGGGCAGCTGTGTGTGGGGGAGGGGGGGCAGAGGGGGCACCGCATCCTCGTCAGAAGTCCACCGGTGACTGACATGCCTACAGGTGTTCTGTGAACGCCTCTGCTCCACATAGGAAGGCAAGCCGGAATACGCGGAGTCCCATAACCATCACTGTCATGCCTGTTGTCCTTTTCCCATTGAGTGGCCTGCAGCAGAGTGTCTCTGGGTATGCAAGAGGCAGAGCTCGTGGTCGGGGATGGGGTCTCAGCTCTGGGTATGCAAGAGGCAGAGCTCGAGGTAGGGGACGGGGTCTCAGCTCTGGGTATGCAAGAGGCAGAGCTCGTGGTCGGGGACGGGGTCTCAGCTCTGGGTATGCAAGAGGCAGAGCTCGAGGTAGGGGACGGGGTCTCAGCTCTGGGTACGAAAGAGGCAGAGCTCGAGG
>JAODLD010000046.1:8746965-8764560 GCA_026781065.1 Mormyrops boulengeri
CTTCAGAGAGCTGCTTCCATCTATCATCCTCTTGCCGACTCTGTTTGCATCACCAAAGATTCCTGTTTAACATCCATCAATGACAGCCTTGTTTTCTTAACTGGCAAATCCTGCTGTCTTTTCGGTCTCTATTTCACCCCCCCGTCCCATTCTCTCTGACCCCCCCAGTCCCCCTCCCTCTGGAATGCGATGCTTGAAGCGGTAAATATGTACCTCAGTATAGCCAGTTCACATCACATGTGAAAATGTCACATCCCAGCAGTGCCAGTCACGCACCCCACGCCTCGTTTTGTCTCGAAACACGCCAGTACACGTTCATTTCATATTCTCTTATTGCCCCCATTTCATTTAGATTTATTGATTCCCACCCACACCTGAAAGCTGGAATAAATCAGGAAATATCGAGTGTTTTTAATATCCGCCTAAAACGTGCACCGCGGCAGAAGGTATTAAGTCCCTGATCAGCTGCTACCAAGATTGATGTAAGCGGTTGGTAAATATGTGTGAAAGCAATGATGTTAAGGAGTAGGTTGTAAAATTAGGCAAGCGAGCTACATTTGGTGTAAAACGACGGATGGAACCATCATCATTGGTTGGGGGGAGATAACTTTCTGGCCACCAGAGACTGGCGCCACTTTGGTTCTGCCCGTGGTGCTAGTCAGGCTAGCATTCTGTTAGCTTGTTGGCTTCTTATCTGCACTCTTCCCAGAGCAACCTGGACAGCCGCTGTGTGGGCTGCTGTGGTCAGTCCCCCTCCTGCAGGCCGTGACGTTTGGTTTCACCTTCCAGGTCCTTAATCACGGCTTTCACCTAGTGCTCACAGCAACTGTTTACAAATAATCAGATTAGGTGAGGAGGCCCGGTTCATGCCCCCTTCCCTCTCCTCTGCAGTCAGCTGAGAAGTCCAGACCGCCTAACCCGTGCTGCTTGTTGGCAGCTTTTAAACATATTCAGTATCGATGGGTTCTGGAACCGCCCCCACTCCTGGTTTTACCTGTCTCTCTAATTAAGGGCCCACCCACAGGCCTCCCTCGCTGTGCTCCTTTTAAGCAGAACTGCCATCTTGACAAAAGCTGACATTGGTGTGAATTTGTAAGTGCTGTATATTCAGGGCTGGAACGTAAGAATTTTTTCCTACTAGCCAATTGTGATAGTTCAGTATTAAAAACATGTAGATGTAATTTTTTTTTGCCAGTCAGTGGGGTGGGGTTCAGTGTGTCAATGGGGTGGGGTTCAGTGTTTTGTACTTGGCTGCCATCTAAAGTTCTGGCCTCAGGCAGGCAGTCCAGCTTCTTTTTCAGTCCTGCTTATGTTTCATGTTATGGACATCAATGTCTTCAAAAGCGGGGCCGATTCGCCTCCCCCCAATGTGAGGCCGTACTTCATACTTCATCACTAAAGGACGCTCATGCTGCCCCCTTAAAGAGACCAGGAACAGAATGCTGTTTCCAAATGACAGTAGATCCATCTACCATCCATTCATCTTCCATAATGGCTGACCCAGTATACAGGGTCAGTGAGCCTGAACCAGGGATGTTGCTAGGATCTGAAGACAGGGGCTTAGCCAAGGGACCAAATCTATCCGAGGGTCATCATATTAAATTCTCTCTCTCTTAAGTTATGATAATCGTAGTATTATGAAGCTTTTGGGAAATGTGCCCATGGACTAGGACTGTTGTGATGTATGAGATTCTCAAACAGTGAGCGTGGTTGTTAAAACATCTGAGCTAAACCAATCATTTTGGGCTCATTCGTATTCATTTGGGGCTTCAGACCCAAATGCCCCAGGCTCGTTATACATCTGGGTTAGAATGCATGTCTTTGGACTGTTGCCGGAATGCAGAGTGCCCATACGGACAGATCTGGAGGCAGGAATGGGACCCACAACCTTTTCCCATTGTGCATCCCGATCACCTGAAACCCCAGACAGGACCCCCCCCCCAATTGGCAGGTTGCGACAGCTTTGTCTTTACGAGGGACTTTAATTCCTGTGGCATCAGCAGAGTGGCACTTCGTACTGGTCCGGAATGTTCCTGGGGGTGCCACTGTCATTAGGATTGCAGCGCTTGTAAAACGCCTCACATGGGAGGCTGTGCCGAGTTTACTTTTCCCCTCTGGGCCAGTGATTCTGCTGAGGGTGTCTGGCGGCACAGTGAGGGCACACCAGCCAAACGCTGACTGCACACTCACAGCCAGCCGGACCAGAGTGTCTCATTTAATGAGAAAGTTATCCTGAGTTGCAGCGATGTTCCATGTAGGGATAGTGGAATTTTCCCAGTGATCCGACTCTTTCCTTGCCGGCCCGTTGCCATGGTAGACGCTCTTTATAATGGATATATGTACCAGTCACACAGAGGTCAGAGTGGGGTGTTACATTCCTGTCTGTGGCACAGCGCTTCCATCTGGGGTACCCTGGGTGAGACACGTTTTTCATTATAGAAAAGCGAAAGTGCCGCATTCGTTTGTTTCAGGGTCACGGTGGGCCAATCTCGAGTAGTAGCATACACGGGGTGTCGAGGAGTCTCCTCAGAGCGGTCCAGGTGAAATTTTACCTTACCATGGACCCTGCCTTACTGTCCCACCAGCAACGGTGATGGTCTGGGACCACATCGGCTCTGTAAACACAAGGAAAACTCCAAGCTAACCTGAAACCGCTGACTTACAGTACATTTTTAATAAGGGTTGTTTAAATGGCCAAGACTCTTGAAAACTGATGGCAGTAAATCGACCCACTCTAATTCCCAGATGTTTGCATCGCTACTGCAGCTGACAGTTTTAAACTTTACGGTCCTGATACTGTTCACTGAAAGAACTCAGGTGTGTAACACCCTCTAGGGTCCAGCAGAGACACTCCTCAAACCTGCGGCCATCACAGCTGCTACGGCTGCTAGGCAACCCGTCGCATCTCTCACTGCGGTGAACCAATTTGAACCATCCTGCCCAGTATAAGACTTTGCAGATGTTCTGTTGCCGTCTTGCTTCTATTGGGGCCTCTTGAAAGTTTGCCAGAAGGTTCTTAGAGATTGCATCAACAGAGTAGCTGGGGCCAGGCATGGCGGCCCAGACTTCCCTAACCCTTATCGCAAAGAAAAAGAGGTTTCTGGATGGCCTGGGTGCAACCCCCACCCCCACCGCCCCACCTCTGAAGTCCTTTGGCATGGCAACCAGGAAACATTCTTCCGATTGGCGCTGACGCCACCTTCCCCTCCCCCCATCTGTTTGGACTGCACGGGCTCCCCAGTGAGAGTACGGCACTGTTCTGGAACAATCCATACCAGACCTGGATGCAGGCGAGACAGCAAAACTGTCACCATATCAGTGCAGCATGGCGAGTTTCGCAGGTGATCAGCATCTGAGTAACAGACTGAGTGATCAGGTGCTTGATGGTGCACTTTTCTGTGACCCATCATCAGTGATCCATCACCAACAATCATCTCGCAGGCGTCTCACACATTTAAAGAGTGAGCCTCAAATTGCACAGCTTGTCAGGGATCAATTTCATTGTCTGGGTCCTGCAAGTTTGCTGCAGTCAGACTGTTCTGGAAATATCCCCACATTAATTCCCATACAGCCAACTAACAATGTACATAACATTATATAATATCAGTGATTTCGCTTTAAGTTCTTGGCCGATGACACCTATCAAGCGATCTGTGTGCCTCCGGGCTGTGACACCACCTAGCGCTCCGGGAGTAACGCTGGTCGGCTTGCTCACATCCCCTACGCTTAGATGACACTTCCACAATCCTATACGCTCCTGCCCCCGGTATAGTGCGCTCAGCGAGGCGTCTCCAGAAATACTTGGGCTCTTTCCTGCGCTAGAAATGAATCCCGCGTCTGGACGACTAGCATAACCGTCCAAGTTTCAGCCGGACCGGAAAACCGATACGCGAATTTATTTTTCAAAAACAAAAGTGTAATTCGGTAAGTAGACGTATAACGCAGAGAAGCAAATCGGCTTGATATTTCTGTTCAATGAGCTACACTAGATCGATCGAGAGTCCTTGCAAAATCCACAATAAGCATGCAGATGAAGAAGGGCCCACGGCCGTCGGTAGGGGGCGCCGGCGCTCCACCGCATCGGGGCATTGGCGGTTTACTGTTCAAAGCAAGTTGTACTGCAGCGCCAAATCAGTTTCGGATGATATTTCTTAGCAGCCCAGCCCCTCTGCGTGCTTTCATTTAGATTCAGACTGCGAAAGGGTTGTTTTTATACGACGAGATGGATTAAAAGAAGGAAATTATTGAAATCCTCCATACAAGCATATTTCCCTGTCGTAAGCGCCGCATAGACCTAATCTACTTATGCACAGTTTAAACAACATGGCTTTTATATTTTAACAAATTAAGTATTTAATACACCTTAATAACATGTTGCCTCACGTGAATGGTTGTAATGTTATGATTATGATCGACTGCGTATCAGTAAGAATAAACTAGGCTAATTTACACATATTACTAAACCAAGTGCATTTCTGTCAGCTCTCGGTTTCCATTTTAATAAAGAAGGTGTAAAATTTCCATTATTTATTACCCACCTTCTAGCGACACGGAAAGCCTTTGTAAGCAGAATTGGTGATGCTTGCTCGTTGAGTCTCCGGAACTTGCACATTTTGGACAAGTGATACCTGCGGCTTGGCTACTATAGTATAGTGTAATAGTATACGTAGTATATAGCATATATATATAGTATAGTAGAGGACAATTTGATGACAAAGATATTGTTTACATCATCAAATGGCGTAGTTTTTATTTGATTATTATTAAGGCTAAAATATATCTGGTGCTTTTCTCACGAAGTTGTTGTTGTATTCCTGCGATGTTCAGTTAGGCCTATTAATTGTAAGTGATAGTTCCCACATTGGCCGATTGTTTTGTTAAAATGGGCCACTTTCTGAATATTTGCTTTCTGGGAAAAAAAATGACAGAACGATCTCAGTGTCTTGAATTCCAACTTGATACCTTCCTAAATACGTTAATGCCCCTTGAACTCTATACTGTATAGAAGAGAAAGTAAAGTATTACTAAATACATATTAAATGTCCCATTTTGCCAGGTGTCCCATTTTAACAATAATCCCCCTAGGTTAAGTTTCAATGAAAATCAGTGTGACATTGCATAATGAACACCTTTAAGTGAAATTATTGCTATTTCTGGTTAAAAAAAATAAACGGGTGTTTCTTTTTATCTTACACCTGCCCCTCCTCCCTGATTAAAGTTGCAGAGAAGACCGATGCCGGCCTCTAGTCGGTAATATTTGCTGATAGCAGCAAGTCAGCTCTTCCGATCTGACGGTTGATTGACGGGCGGCGTGCTACGGTATGCATGCTCTCATCCCCATGTCCCGTTACCAGAGTTCAAAAAAGACTTCCTTCGAAGCTTAATGGGTTGTGAACATCAATTTCTTTATTCTTCAAACACCCGATCTGAATATTGTTTTTCTCAAACCACCTATAAATAGTGATAAATTATTTAATAGCGGCCGTGCTTTTTCTGTTATAATAACAGTGCCTACATAGATGAGCTGCAAGTAACTGCTAGCGATGCTGAAAACGCGACTCCTTTAGCTCGTAATACAGCTGTAACATCTGTCTGGGGAAACTGCGATGTCTGACGCGCTCCAAAGGACTGTAGCAGAAAGCGCTTTTCAACGGCTGCTCGGAAAGGTTGGTCACCCCCAGAAACATGCGTGGAATAATCTGGAGGCCGTTCCGACAGCGAAAATGGATTTATACTGCATTTTCTAGGGGATTGTGAAAATATGCGTTGCGAAACTTGCGATGATTCCTGAAATAGTCGTAGAGTTTTGCAAAGAGATATATACTGTTAGAATGAATTATTACAATAGAATATATGGAATTAATTATAGAATTGAGTCAGTTTAAGACTTGCAAAACAAATAGATTTCTTTGTAGAAATGTATGTTCATTTCAATTATAATAAACATAGTAACAGTTCACTTACTTTTTGAGAATAAAATGCACTCCAGTGTATTCCTTGTATGTACACTCCACATTTATACAATGTATTTAAAAGTAGTTTATGCAGACTGTCCTAGATGAAAGGATATATTTTCTCCATGTTATAAATTGTATTTTGGTTGTGTTGATGAAGAATGCTTCAGTTAGTAACATTTTTAACATGCAACATTATTTGCTATAGTTTTGTGAATGCAGGGGTGCCATGAAAGGGGAGGGGGATGATTCCAAGGGCCCCTAAGTGACAGGTGCCCTAAACAAATTGGAATGTAATTGGATTGGTCTGGGTTTGGGCCCTCAAATGATTTGTTTTCATTGGCCCCAAAATGTATAGCAGAACCCCTGGGTGAATGATACATATTCTTTAAAACTATTTCATTGTTAATACATGTGGCAAGTTCATTTTGAGGTCCGTCTGCTGCTTACCTTCACATGAGGTACCCTCTCACGGTGCCAGATTGCTTCAAAAACGTCCATAATACTGTGACAGATTGCCAACGTGAGGCCAGTCTGCTTCTGTTAATTGTCCCATTCTGTATCTGCACGGAATGACTCGGTGGTGGCCTGAATGCGATCTTCGGAAGCCCAGGTCTCTGTCTTTGAGCTGGAGCCTTGCCATCGGTCAGCGGCGATGCAGCGGCCAGTCCTTGGGCTGCAGTGCTGCTCAGCAGATCGCCCGGAGCTGGCAGTAATGGCTTTGCTTCATAATCAGCGCTGTCCTTCCATTGCAGCCGTGTAAAGAAACGTGTGGAGCGTGAGGGAGCCGATGAGATCTGCGACTGGAGGCACTTAAACAGCCTTAGGTGGATTCCAAGCAGGTCTTAGCAGGTTAGCGAAGGGTGACACTGAAACAGGGATGTGAAACTCACCTACTTACCAGTCCATTTCCTGAGAATAATTAGTGGTTTGTTTGTTTATTGATGCCATTTAGACCTCTAGGTTTCTCCAAAACACTCCCTGAATTAAAGAGTTGTGTTTTTCGAATATTGCTATCTTCAGATGCAGGTCATCATTGGACGGAAACTAATACTAGACCAAAGGGTCAATGGAAGCTCTTGTAAAGGTTGGACCTGCTTGGACACAATGGTTAGCAGGTGACACGATGCTTGATTTGATTTGTGGGTCCAGAAATCTGACGAGGGACCTGTCACACTCACGCTGGAGTCGGCCATTTACGCTGGAGCAAGTGGGCCAAAGCACCCAGCCATCAAAGCAGATGATGTCGTCAAGGTAACTTTGCTAATCCGAATTCTACACCCTGGTAGCGCTAGCCATAGTAACATCAGGTCAGGCAGAGTTTAGTGTGCTGCTAAGAGTATGTCTGGAATACTCTGGGTGTTGAAAGCCAGCACAGTTCCGCATGGCCTCAGAGGGACGGGCGGGGGGGGTCAGCAAGGTCCCCGTGACATTAAGGAGCGAGAGAGACTCAGAGCTGAGGCTTCTTCAGCCATAGTTTATCTGTCGGGCCCCAGGCTGTGCTACAGCTTCTTGGGCAATTTAAAAGTTATTTATGCTTATTCAAAGACCCATGTGATGGCAGGATTGATTTCGGCATCGGTATTATTTTGTGTACTCCCCCCCCCTTTGTTCTAGAAAGGAAAAGTCTCAGAAGCTGGTATCACAGAGTTGGCTTTTTGTGCCAGTGTGAATGGGTGATGCCCCCCCCCCCCCGCCCGGTCTGCTCAAACAGAAGCATATAAAAGGCTCTGCCCCCTTTCATGAGATGGGGGCTGTCTTGTTGGATTCTCCCCAGCCGAACCCCATGCTCACGCATACACACACACGGCGGAGTTTATCCAAAGCGGCAACATGGCGTAATGCCAGTGGGTGACATTTTCTGACATAATATTTGCTTAATATTTACTTAAATGCCTTTAACTGTATCCCAGAGGGCTGTTTCCAGGCTATGTGGCCACCATGAATCACAATAAAACGACTGGATTATAAGATAGTAAGGGAGAGGATCCTGATCAAACGTGGAACAGCAATCCCGGCAAGGGCCTTGGCGGAATGATTAAAAGGAGATTAAGGGTACAGATTAAGTCGTATTTTTTCTTGTAAATGTCAACCCTCATTGCCCCCTCCCCCCATGTGCAGTCCTCGTAAAAAGAGGTAGTTGGGGTGGGGTTGAGTCACACCTAGGAGGTGCTTCGGGCATAAGCCCGGCCGCCTCGCAGCGTCACCGGCCCCTGTTTGCATTGGCTCTGCTCCTCCGAGATGCTGCATTGACGCATTAATGCACCCAGCACCCCGCTTAGCAGGTGTAACTTTAATACTCTGGTACGGCAGCACCTGGCTCTCATCTCGGCGTGTCTCTGTCAGCCGGGCGGATCTTGAACCTCCCCCGTTTTCCACGGGGGCGCCACTAAAATATCGGTGCTTGTTTCCATTTGTTGTTATCAAGACAAAGGCCCGTTTTTGGGGAACTCTAATCTGCCTGTTGTTCTCAGTGCTGTCCTACAGGGTGTATTTCCCTGATACTTAGATTATGTGGTGGCAGTGGGGTTTATAGGGTATTATCTGGCATGTAGTGCTTCTTTGGCTCGATGTGCTCATTTTGTTAACGGGCTTCGCCCCATCCCTGAGGTGCTTGTCTATGTTTGGTAGTAGTGAAGGTCCCGTTGACTGTACTGGTGACACGTCATGGTGGAGGCAGAACAGGCTGTAAGCCAAGGTCGCCTGAGTCACAGCAAGGGCCATTTAGTGGGCGTTAACAAATTCCCGGTTCAGCTTGGGGTCGTGCCACTTGGCCCAGCCTGAGTGAGTCTGTTGGGTGGGAAGGGCTTTTCCGAGCTTCCGGTTGGCGGGAAGCGTGACAACAGCGTTCACGGCATCTGTGTGCTCATGGCGCCCCCTGGGGGTCCGATAACACTCTGCGGTAGCATTTAGCGAAGGTTGATGGTGGGACTGATGCTGCGGAGAGGAGCGAAAGGGCAGGAATTCCACAGAGCTCCACTAAGAGACTAAAAATTGACCCGGGCAAGAGAGAAGTCAAATAGTGAGCACCAGAAAACAATGAGAGACACATCATTATTTTCTGTTGTCCTTGGCAACGGCGGTAAAAATCAGTCAATTCAACCATTGCTAAGACCGTGATGTAAGTTAATTACAGTACAGTGTTTACACAAAAGACACTGGCCCATGGTAATAAGAGGGATAATCTCTTTTTTTTTTATACATAACCAGGGCTGGTAATACTTCAGGGATTTTGGATAAGTATATCTCCCAGTCACCATGGCGTCTATTTTTCGAGCGTATGTGAAGTTATTTTGGAGTCACACTTTATGATTTTCCTATTTCATGGAGGTTAGGGGGGGATCGTTAGAGAATGTTAATCAAGCGAACCTGGAGAATCCTGATGTGTTTTAGCCCCCACATGCACACCTTAACATTAAGCAGATGGAGTTTTTGCTGGATTTTTAATGAGGTCTATTCTTATTTTTAAATAGTTCCCCCATAACTCCCCATAGATTGAGTGTCTATGTAAAGATGGGGCCTACATACTCCAGTACACTAGCGCCTGACGTCTGATCTCTTGCAGCCTCGTAAAAATCCTGTTTGCTTACTGTGAGGCACCGAGAGCCTTCTGCCCCTTAAGGGTATCTCTTTGGCCCACATCACAACAGCGCCCCTTTAAGAGCTGTCCTGGCAGCCCGTGGCCCTGGCTGGGGGCGAGCCGTCCTATCCGGCGCGTGCCGATTGCTCGCAGCCTCCCCGGGCTTTCTCTGGGGCTCTGTTGATTTAACCGACCCACCTCGCAGCGGTCCCTGTCATTCACCACTGTTACAGCTCTTTAGATAACCAGTTTAGTGACTGTGTGCTTAAGGGACCCAATATTTTCCTCTGAGCCATAGGACGGTTCGCGTTAGGGATGCTCCCTCCAAGGAAGGGCTCTCCTAGCTTCTCATTCATGCCGGTCCTACCTCCAGAATGGAGACGTCCCGATCCTGTTTGTTTATAAGCTGCGAATCTAGGCCAAAATGTCTCTCAGTTTGCCCTTCAGTGTTTTTTGAGAGGTTGTATCATTAGCATTGGGGGATTTTGTTTCTACAGTGAGTTAGCCATATGTCTGCTTTAATCGTGCTTCATGGTGAGTAGTGCCAAGCAGCCAAATGCAGAAAAATACTGGGGAGGAAATGAATTGATCAGACGTTCTGTAATTCTGCTCCACCAGACTTACCAGCACTGCGAAACGATGTTGCTGTTTGTATCCCATCAGACACAGCCGTACAAAAGCAAATGTTATCACACTGTAGTTGCAAACGGCTTAAACAAAATGATCAATATTAACAATGGCTGATTTTTATCCATCCATCTTTCAGAGTCGTTAATCCAGTTCAGGGCGATGGAGAGCCTGGAGCCTATCCCAGAATGCATAGGGCACTGGACACCTGGGACAGGATGCCAGTCCATCACATGGGACATCCATACACTCAGAGCAATTTAGAGATACCATTACACCTAACGTCATTTTACTGGACTACTCCTGGGAGTTTTACTTACATAAAAATGTTCTGAGGGCAGAACGAAAAATGATTGGTTCAGAGAGATAACAAATCAGATTGTAGAGGAGGTGGGTCCAAGCAACTAGAGGAGGCGCCACCAACCAACCAGATGTCTTTATCCCGCTTCCTCTATTTGCTTGGAGGAGGACATACAAAGACATCAAGCAGACATGGGATACAAACCCACAACCTTGGACCCTGGTGTGAGAGAACAACAATGTCCTGTGCATCTATTTATCAGATAAACTTTAAACTTGCAGGTTCTTTCAGATTCTAGCAGATGCTACTACTAGTAGTTTGAATCCCATGTCTGTCTGTTGTCTTTGTATGAACTTTCAGCCCACTACTACGGCCTCCTGCCACTTGGGGGTCTGGATATTGTGGGGTTTTGTCTTCCGGGGAAAGACACCGGACATGCCCTTCCCATGGTCCAGCCGAGAGTCAATCCAACCATGACACCTGTCTCTACCTGGTTATAAAGCCTGGAGCGGTGCTGTTGGGGCATAGGCTGCTGAAATCCTGGTTTGGCTTGGTGTTCATTGGCTGTATCTGGTGCTCATAACCTGTGTATATGTTGTAAATATCTCACTGTAAATGAAACCACTTCTGCTTCAAGTGACTTTGTTGTTACAGTCTTGACTTCCTCTTGCCGAACCACTGAGTCTCTAACACCCATACCAAGCCAACACTCGATGCTGTGATTAGATTGCATGTCATGCTCGCCATTCTGCAGGTAGCATGCTGCACCAATTCCATCCAGTCAAGCCATATGCAGGAAGTGAACCACGAAACTATTCTGCAAATGATTCTTCAACAGCTCGGCCATTCTTACAAGGTATCCTAGGAGAATCAGAAATATATTTTAGTTAGTCACTGTATAAGCGGTTTGAAGATCGATAGATACATGAATATTTTTAGGCTTTACACTGCTTTTTCAGCCTACTGAAGCTAGTTTAGCCTTTTATCTACTAAAAACATATTCGGTTACTTTGTCATAGTGGTGGTGTGTTTTTCCTCAAAGTTAAATTGCTGTACAGGCAGCTAACTAGGTCAGACTCGCAGCAATGTGGGCAGAGTTGTATAAAATAGATGTATTCCGTTACAGTTTGTCGCTGGTGCTGCGCTGTCCGGTGCAGACATATTTACTCAGCCAAAAGCAATATTTTATCCTTAAGCCTCTCATTAAATCACAAGCAAAATTAGAATACAAAACTAATTCAACAAACACGGCATATCAGTTTTAGCCAATTAATTAAAAAACAACTCAAACATTTTCGAATCGTGAGCTCGACTTCAGAAGATGGGTCTAGCTGCATGGACTTACAGATCTGGAAAAGACTGCCGCTTAATTTCCGGTGTTTGGGTTTGCATGCATTGTTGACGGCTTGAATTTTTTGTGAATGCTCCAAGCAATGTCACACAAGATCTGTAATAATATGCAGCTCTCCCATTGTACCACCATTCAAACACCGGTCAGGTTTAATGTATCCAACCCATGCTTCTTCCTACTGCTTATCTAAGGGGAATTTAGTCACTAAGGGGAATTTAGTCACTAAGGGGAAGTTAGAGACATCAGCTGCATGTTTGTATGTTTTTGGACACAGGGGACAACCCACATGACCAGGGCAGCACGTTCAAATTCCACCCACAAGGAACAGGGCTGAGGATCATCATCCCTGAAAGAACCATTTTAAAGTTTAAAAATGCATGAAGAAACTGGCATGATCACTGGTTATTTGTATAGTCAAATAACAAATAGTTCTGAATACGGCCAAACAGCAATTTTTGATATCCAGCCGTCCATCCATCCATTTTCTATACCCACTTGTCCTATTCAGGGTTGTGAGGTCGGGAGGTCTAAGGCAGTATGGTAGAAAATAAATTCTCAGATTTTTTTTATTACACCACTGGAAATGGATTCACTTTCTGAGACAACATTGGCACCGTCGGCTTGAAGGTGACGTTCAGCAAAGAGGCTTGCATCAGTCCCGGTAAGTAAGTACCAACTTGTATATCTTGTCATTTACTAAATTTTGTAATAAGATATCATACTGCTTTTTACCATTGTGTATGTATTTATGCCTGCATGCCAGAATAGCAGTTAAAACAGCAGTTAAATTAATTCAGGACTTCATCATTCTTACCAAAGATGTGGAGCAAAAGCTGTTTTACTGCCAGTGATTCAGGAACATCGACTGATCTATCCAGACTCCAGCACGGGACTTCATTAATGACAAAATGGCTAAAGTTGCATCCTGTTCAAGTTGTTAATACCATGATTGATTACCAAAGAGGAATTATTTGCAAATTTAATTATGCATTGTCTGAAGACTGATTGTGAAACTTTTAAAAGTACTGACTGGAAGTATTGAGTGTTTTTTATGTTTATTTGCCTGAAATGCTTTAACTGTGTTCACTGCATCATTTTTTAATTTAAATTGTTTCGCACAGCTGACTGCTATAATATAGGAAAGCTGCAGCTTCTCATGACCTTTGTTTGCAACATAACCTAAATAAATAGTTTGATGGTGGTGTGTTGCACAACCAATGACTAAACTGCATGTATCAGTAGGCTTTTGAGAGATGCATCAGTTTCATGTTCATTGTGCCACCCCTGAATATTAACCAGTTTGCTTCAGGTTTTGTAATCCAGGAAAGTAGGAAACCCTGGACACCCTGTTGCAGGCAACTAAACCAAAATGGGGCACCAATCTATCCCAGGGCACACGCACCATTCAGACAACTGGAGGGAATTTGGCAACTCAAACCTCAGCATGAGGAAAACCGGAGAACCTGGTGGAAACCCAACAATGACACGGGGAGCACATGAAACTCAACCCAGATGTAGCTGGGCGGAGACCCGAACCCTTGTAATATTACGATATGTTAACAGGCGAGCAGAGGCTGTTCCACCGCACAGCCGGCCCCACGCTGGCTCAGGTTGGGACTTGTGAGGTTCTGCCCAAGCCCATAAAATGCCCACATAAGACTTCAACGATGCCACTCGCCGGCCATCTGTTTTGGGAGGGTCGATGAGCAATAAATGCAGCGGCACGTCGAGGGGGCGGGAAGCACACCTCCACCAGCGTGGGCACAAAAGTCACTTGCGGGGGAACCGGCGTGACACATGGCAACGTGCGGTAGCAGCACATGAAGCGTGTTCCCGCTCAACAGTCGCGTCGGCCGTATCTCGTAATTACTACACTGGGGGATTCTGCGCATACGTCACGGACATCTGTTGTGCGAGCTGCGATCCTGACTCCTAATTCCCACTGACTCCTCAACACCGTGAAGTTATGCGTCATATAAAAAAAACACTCTATCTAGCTTGCCTCACAAGGGGGGTTGAACACCTTTTGGTGAAGATCTTCTTTAAAATGTATTCCGGAAAATACCAAACTTCGTCTATCTGTGTTTTCACTAACTACCTGTGAAGTTTGTGAACGACTTACTTCATTTTTAAATAACATCCTGCCTGTCACAGCAGGCCCGAGTTCTTCGCAAAGGTTTGACAAAAAAGCAGCAACAGATTGACACATTGAACATTTATGAATGACAGTTAATGTAGTAGAGGAATCTGAGTAGGGAAAAGAATCAGAATGCTGCAGAGAAAGGGAAATAAGAGCTGCAGTGGTATTTATGGAAGAAAAACAGTACAAAGGGCTTGCTCTATAGAAATTACTGGACCGCATGGAAAAAAAATCAATTTAATTTAGTTAATTAAATCTTTGCTGCACATACTTTATGATTGAATTAAGTAAAATGCATAGGCAAAGACCTTTGTTTCCTTCTAATATTTTGGCCTGAATCTGATTCCATTATCTTGCCATTTTATGCATGACTGAAAAAGTTTCTCTTTATGTGTAAAATCTGAGAGATGTGGGACACATTGCAATCACCCCGGCGTCCCCGAAACTCGCTTTGACTTGGTAGCTGCCTTTATTTAAAGTCACTAGCACATATTCATCTTTCAAACTCATCCCCTCTGACATTTGGGTATATACGATATTTCGCTCATGCAGTATAAGATACAAATCTCAAAGCTACATTGCTTCAGTGACACGTCCGGTTTCATAAACGCTGTGCTACTTTGCCGTGTTTTGGGAATTGCTAAGGTTTCTTCTTTCAATATGAGCAAAATTCAGCCTGCTGCTGATGCTTATGAAGTTCGTAAAGCACTGCAATGGAAAAGTCGCATTGCTCCAGTGGGTAGGAGCGGAGAACAGAGCTTGGCTCTTCATCTTAGCCTGACGGATGCTTGTGCCGTCAGTATCAGGCATAGTCTGCAACAGTGGGAGACAGCGTATGTGCCGATGGTCCAGCCTGGATCATCATAAGCATGAGAGGCCTGACAGTCATGTCTAACACATATTTCATTTCACATGTACCTACTCTGTCCTTAAAGCAACTTCACGTATCCAGCCTTATAGTCTCACCATATCCTTTCACGATGGCTCTTCACCACCACGCCACCCAGCTACAGCTTCCTGGAAATGGCAGACAAATGACTGGGTCAGGTGTTAATCTGGAGAGGACCTGAGTAAAATAATGTTTACACTCTCCCTCAAAACGCAATGCAGTCATAGTTGTGGTTGTGGATGAAACTGATGTTCATTTTACCATGTCTGGATCTATCATTTCCCTCTGGGGGGGCTTTCCTAAACCTCTAAACATATTTTTGGCCCAAGAAATTGAGTTTATGATATTTATTGAAAAGAGAAAATTCTTTTTATTTATTTTGAAAACTCTTGAGCCCGGACACCGGTGGCATTTGCGCAGGTACAGCGTGTAAGCGCCCACGCACGCTTCCTGATTGCTTTTATTTAAGATTTATTCCATTCTTCCACACTGTATATAAACAGCCACCATGGTACCTTAAGGATTTATGGGCAAGCTGAGGGTCAGTATATCCAGCTGTAAAGGCACAGGGAGTTCATCCATTTTTAATAACCACTTATCCAGTTTGGGTCACAGTGATCTAAAGCCAATCTGTAGAAGAGCAGTGTGTGAGTCGGCAATCACCCACACGCCATGTTCTACGATTAGACGGGGCGACATCAGCACTGACCCCCGGGCCAAACCCACATGTGGGAGGGGGGAGCTAAAAAACCCAGCCTAGATAGGATCTGAATCATGGGTGATTCTATTATGTTTTAAGGTGGTGGGCATAAAAGAGGTCATAATTCTTACAGCGGGACCAACCTTTTCATTAACCAATGATGCATTTTGAATCGGTGAATGACGGGGGAGGGGCACAGTGGGGGCCAATCAGCTTTCATCTGGGGCCAGTGCCCCTGTGGCCACACCCCTATAAGATGTGACTGAACTCACCTCCTTTGAGGAGACAAAGATAACCATGTGGCCACTGGACTATCAGTAAAATGACAGTAAGTAAATTCTTCTAACATCATTTTACTTTTATTTGTATCATACGTATATTTTTCATTGGTACCATATCCCTGCTGAAACTGTTTAGATCTGTGGAGTCACAGGTTTGGTATGGTGGTTACGTCATCACATTTACACATACAGGAAAGACATTCATTATCAATGCATCACCTGCTACGTTTACCTCGCTATGTTACCCTAAGTGTTGCTTAATGTAAGAGTGTTCGATAAGTGAATGAAAGGTAACGTAAATGGAAATGGCCATTATTCGGCCCCTTTTTTCATTCCATCCCTGCGGTTCATTGTCTTTATGCGGCTGCAATGCGTTTTTTTAAACCCGGCGGACTCTCCCAGTGCCAGTACTCAGGCTTATTGTGCTTTCATTTCATGCAGAATCAAATTTGCCAAACTTTTCTTTGTCTGAGCTGCAGTGAAATATTCAGAACGGCGAACAACGCACATCTCAAACTTACAGCCGTTCAGCGAGAATTTAAATCTATTTTCTGAGTTGTTTGTTCCAAGTTCGGAGTAACACAGTCCTGCAAAAGATAACCGTTCCTTATTATTTGTCTATTGATCTTATTCATGTGTTCTTTTTTGTTCAATTCAAAGACTCATTCTATTAAAAAATCATCAGTTAGTGCAGACACCCATTTTGGGTAGATGTAACCCACCCGCGAGTTAATTCCCTGGTATGTTTACCCGCAGTGCCTCTTAAAAGGCCACAGACCCCGGTCCGGCAGCGCTGTCCTCAGCGGCGAGATGTTTATTCTTGCTGCGCGATTCCCAGGAGCACGCAGGGAGTAGAGGCACTTTAAACAGGGACGCGGCGGGATGGCGGGTCTGACACGCCACTCTCTGGCTTTCAGTCATTTCATCACCATTGCAGCACCATCTAATCCCGCCGAGCTAAACTTGCCACTTCGCTACTTGAGGAGGCTTTGAATGTGCTGACATGCTTAAGTCTTTTTTAATTATGGTGTTGTTTAATATTGAAAGGTAGTGGCTGTTTAGTAATTGTCCAAAGAAACCCTTTTGGGGGGGCAGGGGGAGGTGTTGACTGACCTGTAGAGCAGATTCCAAATCTGTTGTGCATGGAAACATGAGGCAACCTCCAGCAGTGACTGGAGAGGGCGCAGTAACAGCTGGTCGATGAGGTCGTGGTAGATTGCAGGCTTGAAGGGGGGGGGTCAGCGCTGTTTGGTGATGGGCGGTGTCCCCAACGCCAGCTTCCAAGGGGGTTAGCGACATGCTAACGCTAATGGGGACATGGAATGGCACAGAATGAGTCACTGTGGGGGCCGGGGGGGTGACTGACAGCTCACAGAAGCGTCACATGTAGACATGCCGCCTATCTGTGTCCCCAGGGCGGCTCAGGACAGATGCTAACTGACGATGTCGCCCAGTCGCCGGGTGTCGCGTATCATGCCACCGAGCGATTCGGTGTGGCTCCCTGTGGCTCTCCTCTGTCGTCCTCTGACAGATGGTGGCCGTGAATCTGACACGGTCAAACAGGTCTGGCCACAAAACTGTTTAGAAAATTTTAAACGCTACAAATTGACGCTGTGTGAGGATGGCAGACACTTGTGCCACGACGTTTCGGGAAACAGGAAGAAACCACAGTTGGCTTATAAATAAACACCCCACGGTGATGGGGGGGGGGGGGGGGGGGGGGGGGGGGGGGGGGGGGGGGGGGGGGGGGGGGGGGGGGGGGGGGGGGGGGG
>JAODLD010000046.1:8769451-8795614 GCA_026781065.1 Mormyrops boulengeri
CTCTTCCGATCTTTAGTCCCCCCCCCCCACACATACACACACTTTCTGATACCCCCCTCCCCCCTTCATGCCCATGCATCATTGTCTCTCTCCATTGTCCGCACTCTCTGTTCGCATATACAACTCAACAGAGTGTGAGACACCTCCCATTCGAGGGTTGGACTCTACTGACAAGGCAGGAGGGGAGCTGAGGAGGCTCCAGGCAAGCAAGGCTGCAGGGCCTGATGGGAGAGCTGAGGAGGGTCCAGGCAAACTCACCGGCAGAGCCAGATTGGATAAACCCTGAGGTTCCCCAGTTACACAACGGATTACAGGCAAGTAGCTCTCAGTTCACACATCATGATGACTGGTACTGAAGCTCTTCTGTCCTCTGGTGAGTGACCACAGGCCTGTTTGCCTACCAGAGTAGCATAGGGATAGATGCTGTTATCCTTTACATGCGCCACAGGACTTCCTCACACCTGAAAAGGACTGAAAGCACTACGAGGATTATGTTCTTTGATTTCCCCAGTGCCTTCACCAAAATTCAGCATTATCCACAGGGAGATAAGCACAGGAACATGCCCTTATGGTGTCCTGGATCCTCTGTTATCTGATTGGCAGATGACAGTTTGTGAGAGAACAGAATTGGGTCTCAGATACGGTTATCAGCAGCAGCGTACAGGCCTCACAAGTAACTATCCTGCCCCCCCTTCCTCTTCAACCCTCCCCCCCGCAGAAGTTTCCAGGTGACTTTTCCATTACGGACCCAGAGTAAAGGAACTTTGTTGCATGTTGCTGTGACAACCACCTGCAACTAAGCATATGGAAGACTAAGGAGATATCCCACTGCTCTGCCAGTAAAGCCCTATGGCCAGTCACTATACTAGCGGAAGTGATGGAGATGGTGCAGACCTACAAAAACCATCTGTCGCCATAGCTACAAGAGGGACACAAAACTCAGAGGCACCCGACAGGAAAGGACAGAACAGAATATTTCCTCAGGAGAGTCCTGGTCCTGCAATTCAACAAACTTTCAGCAACATCTCACCATTTTCCTTTCCATGGTGGTGCCATCATGTCAACTCTGGGAATGTCTGTCGAATGTCTGATTCAAAAGGCTGAATCAGCGTTGGGGCTGATCGTAGATATGCTGAAGATACATGCAGGAATGAAGCTGAGAGGAAAGCTGGACACCATTACAAACAACGACATTCACCCTCTCCGCCATGCGCCCCTCCTTCCGGTGCTCAGACTCCAACCCAATCCCGCATTTTTCTGGCCTAATCCTGTATATCACAATGAATTATACATTTAGTTTTCCCTAATCACAGGTGTTATTGAGTAACTGACATGGAGAAAATAATCATTTTTAAAATGGATCAGATATTTCAGTTTTCATAGCTCTGTATATCAAAAGCGCCTTCCCCACAATATGAAGTATCAGGATGACTTATGTTTGTAGCATTGCCTGGTAGCTTTAAAATTTTAATCAATGAACTCTCAAAGAGCTCTAGAATGACTAAAATGCTAAACTGAGTAATTCAATGCAAAATACACACAGGATTTGAAAAATCCCTAAATCCCCAAACTAATATTTTGATAAAGCATGTACAATATTTGATTTTTCTGGTAAAAGAAGGATTTACGCCAATGGTTCTCCACCCTTACGACAAGCTGCTAACGAGAGCTTTCACTTTGCGTTTTAAATTATGACGGTTAGAGATTTTAGAGTTTTTATAAAATTAAACTCCGTAAGCAAAGGGGAATATTAAGTCGCAAATTCATCTTTAAAACATTAAGGTTGTTTTTCCTTTCCCAACAACAGCAACACAGATCTGTACGTATCAGAATGTGAACTGGCAGAAAATCAGTTATATATGCAAGAAGATGTAACAGAGGCCGCACATTTACTGAAGCAGAGGCATTTATTAAGAATTGCATTGTCTGTATATAAAACAAGGCTCAAGGTGTGATCGGATACCTGTATATGTTATTAAAAATGTATACTGTATTATAAATAGGTGCTTTCTGACAAACACTAGTATGTCATTACAACACTGCTACATTTACATTTTATTTAGCAGACGGTTTTATCCAAAGCTATATGTGTATTGTGAGAAAGCAGAGTCAGAGCGCCCTCTGGACCAGTTGGGGGTCAATTCCTTGCTGAAGGGCCCAATAATGAAATCACTCAGCTGACTATGGGATTTGAACCAGTAACCTTCTCATCACTGACACAACAGCTGAGCCATACCCCCCCCCCCCCCAATTAATTGCTAGGCTGTTTAATCAAATATTGTACAAGTACAGTCAAAGTAAAAATTAAACACTTTTTTAAGACCACAGTGTGGTCAGAGCACTGATTTCTTTTGTGATGACAGCATTGTTGAGTATCAGTTTGCAATGACAATGTTATAAGGTTACTGTACAATACAAGGTGAAGACAGCTCAGTTATTGTCACTATTCTCATTTAAGCCAGGACCTCGCTTATAGCCAAGAAACACTCAAACACAGTCCATATGCGAGACCCCCTTGCAGGCAGCTGACCACACCACCCCTTAAACTACCACCGATGTGATATATCAAAACAAGGGGGAATTAAACCCCTAAAGTTACATCACACAGGTATTATGTTATAAAAATACAAATCTTTATTAAATGCAGTTAATAAGGTCAGACAGGTTAGTCATTCAGCAGATCAAAAACATTAGACAAACAAAGGACTTGCCCAGCTACCAGGTCAACCGCTAAGAGAAAACCGTCAGTCTCAATACCACACGTGAACAAATGTAGGCGCACACGCCACTACACACAAAAAAAGGGGGAAAATCAAAACCCCCATACACTTCACCCTCCTACCCTAATGATCACGCCAGTGAATATTAAAAAAAAGAGACTAACCATAAACTTCGCCACACCCCAAACTCACCATTCAGGTGATTTAGCGTTACAGACACCCGGCGGTTAGGCCAGCTTTACGCGACCACAACTAGCTGAGCAAGGGGAAAAGGGGGAAGGGAAAGGAAAAAAAAGGGAACAAACAAACAAATAACACAAAAAAAGTAAAAGAAAACCCTCCAACCCGTGGCTCACAACAGCTCCAATGCTTATAACAGACAGCCAACCAGTTGGAGGGCGAAACGAAAACACGTTACTATCCGACTTCAACCACACACACGTCGCGCAGACATACGCCATAGAGAGCAGCAGCCAGCGCACTGCACAAACGCTAAAGAAACATAGAGAAAAAACAAAAACCAATGTAAAATTGCCCAGTGCCCAATAGGGCACATACCTCTAAACATACCTGTTGCCCCTTTCAATAGCCGGCGCTCGGTAGACACCGCTCCAGCAATCCACCCCCCTTTCCATCGGCAGCCACACTACACCACAAGACGCTGATCAAGAACAAGGGGCGTTCAAAACAGGCTTCGCTACTTCTAAACACGAATACAACATAAATACACAAAAAAAAGTAGCCATTTCTGCTTACCTTACCGCTGATCACAGCACCCATAAAACCCGGAAACTAACAATCATCCCATGATCTCTCCGCCAGGGACACATATCCATTTCAAAAAAACACCACCTGACCCAAATCAACCTTTTCAGAGGCCCGATCAGTGACGTAACAGAAGCACACGTTCGTGGGAGAGCGACAAAAGAACAAATACCTGATTAACCAGCAGGGGAACAAAACCACCCAACCAAACACCCAAGAAAATGTCCCCATGCTACACATAGATATGATAAAAAACAAGAAGATAGAGCAACACCTCAACAATGTATAATAAATGCAGGAAAATCACATTTTTAAATGAGATAAAAAAGCAGATAATTGTGGGATCTACTGCCGTTCAGTCTGGATACTGGTGGCGAGTGACCAAGTCCCTTCCTGTGAGCTTGTGCAGCCGACTACCTCACACCTGAACGTAATCGGTCCCAGATGCTTCCACTTTACAGTTGCCTCACTTGCAGTTGACCATGGCAGCTCAAACAGGGCAGAAATGGAAAGATGGCATCCTCCGTGGGTGCCATGCGGAAGGTCACTAACCTCTTCAGTACAGTCATCCATTCTGCTGCCGGTGTTTGTAGCTAAAGATTGCATGTCTGTATGCTGAATTCCACACCTGTCTAGGCAGTGGGGGTGGCTTCATTATAGTGGTGGGCAGTGGTGGCCTAATGGTTTGGGAAGCGCACGTGTAATTGAAAAATTGCTGGTTAAAATCCCTGTCCAGCAAGGCACTGCTGAGGTACCCCGAGTAAGGTACTGCTGCCCGGGTGCTGAATGAGCTGCCCCCTGCTATGTCACATATGGGTTAAATGCAGAGGACACATTTTGTTGTTGTGTGCTGTGGTGTGTCAACAATCACCACTGATCATGAAATTTTAATTAGTCAATTCCTCTAATTAATAGGGGTGTCGACATACTGTTAGCCAAATAGCGTATGTACAAAGCACACACAGTCACTTATTATTACTGCATGTATGGGTAGATTCTGAAGCAGCGCTACTCTTTCCCCTTTGAGACTCTAGTAAGCCCACACTCCTGAGGGTACTAACAGACTGTACATAGGGTGAGACCCTAAAAATACATCCTCCCTTAAAGCGGGGAGATCCCTGACCTACGAAGAGAACTGGGTGGCTTTAGAACATGCTGGTGGAACTTGGAAAATAAGCAAATTTCATATAGCAATGTATGAGCCGGGTCTAAGGAGAACTTTCAAATTAAGCAAATAAATGAAAATCCTTTGTGTTACCCACAGTTACAAACTCCTTATCTGATGGCCCCTCGCTTCCAGCCTCAGTCAGCTGCCAAACAAACAACTGTGCTCCTCCTGCTTCTGCCTTGAGAACATCCACCGAAAACCCATGTAGCACAATGCTGACATAATTGAAATACAATAATGAATAATAAATAAAAAATAATGTCTTTTGGAGAAGCATGAGCCAACAATGGCCTAGCAACAATGCAAGTTATTTAAAATATAATGAGTTGGACACAAGAAACCAAAGAGCCCTTAAACAGGCCTGGCTCCATGGTCGGGCTGGAGGGCAAGGTCAGCCTGGCTTACCCAATCATAAGCTTGACCCACCCAATCCTACATTTGGACATTTGACCTACCCTTTCATAAGCTTGGCTCACCCAATCATAAGCTTTGCCCGCCCAGTTATAAGTTAGGCTCACCCAATTATAAGCTTGCCCCATCCATCCATAAGCTAGGCTCACCCAATCATAAGCTTTACCTGCCTTGTCTTGGGAAAAATGTCCGCAGATCGATCCACCAGCACCCCACACCCTACTGCTTGGCAAATTTTAACGCACTTTACCTCCCCCCCCCCAATAATTCCATGGCCCACCCAACAATTCGAAGCTGGCCTCCTGTAAACATTCTCCTCATCACCGCCATACGACACGTTCTGCCTGGTTTTTCGGATCAATTTTGTCTAGGCTATATTTTATGTAACCAACACTGGTGGCCTGTGGACCTTGGAATAATAATTAACTATTGTTATATGACAGATGAGACGGCACTTTATTGATCTCCAGGGAGAAATAAAGATTCAGATTCATATAGCGACAATGGAGATAGATAGAGTGAACGGGGCAGAATGAAAGAATACAAATAAAGCACTACAAAAAAATGTACCAACATGAAAAATGTACAAATTCAAAACAAAACCACATGTAAATGAATAAAATCTAAAGACTTGAGTAAATAAAATGAACAAATGTGTTTTTAATCTTTGCCACAAAGTACATAGAAGGCCTCAAACAGCCACAAGCTTACTGTATTAATGTGGGATATGTGAGCGCAGAGCAGAGAAAATGGAAGCCGTCACAGAAGACAGGCCCGCTCACACAGGGCTGCAGTGACCCCCTAAATGCCCTCTTCTGGTTGCAGATTTCATGCTCTTATGTCATTTTAAACGATCACAATACTCTCACCTTGCGGCGAAGTCTTGTCCATCTTTCTTACATTTTCTCAATTGCTTTGGCACATCACACCTAACATTCTGAAGACTATAAGTGCGTTTCTCAAAACAGTTCATGCATGTAGCACAGTACTATGGTTTAGCTGCAAAAGCGTGTTACTTACCCAGAACTACTAACTGACGAGTCAAAAAAAAAAATCCACCAATGAATTAGTCAGTGTCACCAAATTGAAAAGTACAATCAGCATCGTTTTAACCATGAGAGCCAAAATGCTTAGATATATTCAGTATGTCAGTGTAAGTATGACAGTGTAAGTATGTCAGTGTAAGTATGACAGTGTAAGTATGTCAGTGTAAGTATGCTCCTGAACTCCACAATTCTGAATGATAGTTGGTTCCCACTTTTTCATTGTCACTGACTGATCATTCTTCTTTACAAACTGATACTTATTCATGTCAAAGATACCAGTTTCATCTTTGCCAAGCTCCATATTGCAGTATGTACAGTGCAGTGTTGAAAGAAAGCACTCCCATGTATTTTTCATATCTCAAGACACGGTACAATAGCAAACAAAAAAGTCACACAGCACTGTATAGCACAAACACAACCAAATGAGAGTACATGGTGTACTGTGGGATGCAGAAACACAACAGTGCCATATCGCCGCAATTACGGAATATATTTTTAAATCATGTTGAAAGCTTGGTGAACTGTTTTACATTTGGTGGCTAACATGATGATCACATACATATATTGCAAAAATAATACAATGGGAAACTACATGATCTATTTTGATCAACAAGACTAAAGCAACTGAAAATTGTACAAAACCATTTGTATATATGCACTAAAACATTTGTAAATTTGCGTGACGCAATGAGAAATCATGTTCTTCTGTGCAGAAGTGACATTATGGTGTGGGGATTACACTTGTTGTTTCGCAGAAGTTACTTGTCATTTGAGAAATGCTCCAAAACAATCGAGAAAAACTGTAAGTTACGGTCAGAGTGGATTTCCATTTCGGAATCTCTTGCATACAACATTTTGCTCGATTGCTCGCTGTCTGACTGGATTCTCCAGAAGGCGGGACTGGCCATCCGATATATGGGACATTTTTCTAGCCAAGAGGCCAATTATTACAGTTTTTCTCTATTGCTTTGCAGCTCTTTGCCAAACAGCGTCACTGCATGCAGCACGCCTTAGTAAAAAATCACCTCCTTTTAGGTTTGGCAGCTTACAAAAATAATATTAATTCCATCCTTTCATCCATCCATCCATCCATCCATTTTCTATACCTGCTTGTCCTATGCAGGGTCATGGGACTTGGATCCTATCCTGGAAGTTACAGGCACACAGCAGGGAATAACGCGGGATGGGGCGTCAGCCCATCACCGAAAATTCATTTCACATCACGTAAAATATAAAAGTCTTTAAAAAATTAAGTCTTTTAAAAAAATACAATTTAAATAATTATCTAAAGTGTATAATATATTGTATATGCAGTGTTATGTGTGTATGTTATTTAATATGTTACTACAATGAGTAGAAGGTTAGTTCACTACAGAAATACTGCTTTATCAAACTGTCACTTTTTATCTGTGGCGTGTACATAAAATGGTATGGTATATGGAAGGCTGTGAACATGTCACCTTAACATAAGCCAAGTCAAGGTGTTCGTAAGTTACCAATAAGATCTGTAAAAAAACTCTCAACACTTCACATGAACCACAAATGTGCACTCATCCACCATAATACCTAGGCGCAGCTTAAAATAGCATCAAGATGTGCAATGTTTGGCTAAATAAGAAAGGAACAGTAGAGAATAGATACTCCAATTTAACCAAAGCAGGCACTGCAAAGGTCAAGTTGTTAGATTTAAATCTGGGTTATTTTTTCATGGTGAAAAGCTCTCATGTTTGTTCAAGGGCTGTGTTTGTATATCCCCCAGAAGGAATGACAGCACAAGCAAGGCTCTGAAATCTTAACCCATCATTGCATGATCCCAGAATCACAGCAGGGAGATATTTGTTATCCTACACCCAGGAAGGTCCAGACCTAAAAAAACCCCCACAAAATTACTGGTCCCAGAGCAGAGAAAATACTTATGGACATTTTTGCATGAGAAGATGGTAAAGATGCACAAAGCCATCCATACAGTGCCATGTCACGCAGTGCACACACCACCCTGCCCTCTGCCCCTTCGCACACCAAGCCTACACCGTCGGTTCTGCCCCCTATGCGGGTGACGGCTTCCCTGCTGCCCAACGGCTTCCCTGCCGCCTGGTGCCCCGTCACACTATATACCAGTGGCACCACGGACTTTCCCAAGGTCTCGTGCATCCACCTATAACGTAATAGGTCACTCAGGTCTCGTCCAGAGACAAATTACACAGAGCGTAATTACCCTTTCCCCATCACAGGTGGATTCCTGTCTGGAATCCCAGATAGAGCGCTCGTCCAGCGGCCTTCTAACCGCGGTCAGCGCTTTCCCCGTGCTTGGAATCCCACGGTCACGGTGGACTCTCACATAACATATTCAAACGCTACCAAAAACATAACCATCAGCAACAAGCAAAGCAGCAGCAAGAATGAATAAACAGAGAAGCTTTTACCTCACCAAAGCAGGTCCGGCCAATTTAGTCTCAGGAATATTCAGGTCTGGGACAGCGTGATCTCTGTTGTTCCTCCACGAGGGACCGGGCCAATCCTCAATCTCATCTGGATCTGGTCCCATCAGGCTCTATGCCTTACCCACTTCTATCGCAGGACCCCATCATCTGCAACAAACAAAGAACTCAGCTGCCCTACGTTGGGCGCCAAACTGCGGTAGAAAAATTATAAATCAACCCCTCTGATAACTCTAGTTGAGTCACTTAGAATAAAAGTCTCAGTTGGAGAGTAAAGTAATCTTTTTTATTCACGCAATCCAGCAAAGTGCTCCCATCACACTCTGGCTCTCGGTACCAAGTCACACCGAGCACACAGAACAACCAGTTGATAAACCATAACTCCCAATTCCCCATAAGGCCGTTTAAGTCCTGATTGGTCACAAAACACCAACAAATCAAGCTCAAATGTATAACAAACACAATTCCCCTGCTCTATTGGTTCACCTTAGTAGCAAGATAAAACCCACCCATCTTGCTCAATTTACCGGAATGTCTCGACTTCTAGACTCTACTTGAGATATGTATATAGATATTGATTATACGACATTGAATTATTGTTAATGTTTGGGTGTTCCATTAATTAATGATTAACACATTGACGTATTGTCATTGAATCACTGCAAATACATGGTTAACATATGATTAATGTAACGATTACTTATACATTTGCACTACCGTGTAACATATTGTATGTTGTCTACTGCAACTACTTTATAAAGCTATAACTCTTTGTGCACCAGTTGGGGCGGCTTCGAATGTCTTCCTGCAGGTGGTTTCTCCCCCCCTTTTCTCCGCTGTCTGTGTCTCCAAGGTCCGAGCTCCCTTCAGGGTCCACGGAACTAACCGCAGGCAGCTATCACAAAGCGAGGTCACACAGTATTCAAAACAATCTCTTCTTGCCTAAGGCCTAAGACATAACAGACCCAATATGCCTCCCCTCCCGGGCCTACCAATGTCCAATTTACTTCCACACTGTGACCTGCATGTCCCATGCTGACTAATTCTTATTCTATTCCCCTTGGTCCTTACATCAGCTCAGACAACCCTGGGAACAAACACCATGGTGGTCTATACCTATTAGCTATGGCATTTCATGCATTATTCAGGGTGTTTTAAATTACAGCCAAATATGCAGAAATAATCGCATCATTTGTGCTGCAGACTAACACCTTTTTTGTTGTGGGGTGATTTGATGGTTTAGCACACAATGGCCAGTGACTCAGAGGAATTAGAATCATCAATCATCTGTTTATTCTATTAAAATGCAGTTTTCCTGGTAACGTTATTTCATGAACATTCAGTCCAGAAAATAACCTTTCGTATGTATGTTTGTTGATACAGGCGCTGTATAATGTTCACAGCTACTGCATTCACAGTTATTATCTCCAGACCTATGTTCATCCAGGCTTGTGAGGATCCAGAACCTACAGCAGGAACCACACGGGAAAAGGCCTGTGCACATTCAGGGTGACAGCAGGCCTCCTGCAGGTCACTCACACATATGTGGACAATACTTTAAGTCCAATTTATCCAGCAATCCACACATTTCCAAATTTTGAGTTTTTGGAAAATACAGCGACATCCTCGTCCCACAGTTATGCGGGATGCGTGGGGGAGCACAGAACACAGAGAAGGGTAATACAAGACAAACAGCAGCGCAGTAAAAGACAAGACTGCATTATAAGAATAAAAAAGTAAAAATAAGTAAATAATAGTGTGATATGGGAATGAGATGGGATTTGCAAATTGACAATAATACAGTATTAAGTGTTGAAAAAGTGCAGGAAGCACCTCTTTGTCCATCCATTTGTAATAATCAATTATTCAATGCAGTGGCATCCCATCCAGGGTGTGCCGCAGCCTTGTGCCCTGTCCTACCTGGGATAGACTCCAGGCCCCCCTGACCCTGACCAGGTTAAACAAGTAGGGTGGATGGATGGATATTCAGTGCAGGGCTGAAATAAGCTTAGACCCAAAAAGCACAGGCCAGGGGAAATCCTGGACGAGTTGCCACTTGATTACGGTTCATACGCAAACACTATGAGCAATTCACAGACACAGAGAATGCCTTTAGACTGTGGGAATGATCCCATGCGAATATGGAGCACATGCAAACTTCTGAGACACAGAACAAAGCATGTGAATCGAACCCACGACCCCAGAGAGATGAAGCCACAGTGCTACCCACTGAGTCACCACACTATGCAAAGCCAATTTCAAGTCATCAATTTGTGATTTTATTCAGCCCGGATCAGTGAGCTGAACTAACGTTTTGTTTATATTGTTATAAATGGCTACATATATTCAGAGGAGAAATTAATTAAGAGACTCAAATGACTTTTAAAGTGGCCAGAGAGCAACTAAATCTTTGACAAATGAACCAAATGATGCGGTGCAATACATTCCCATATTTCTTTTAAGTCAGCACAATTGATCTTGTTTTGACAATACTTTAAAAAGACGATTTGACTTTTTCTTTAATGGCTTCTGTGCAAACTGATGGATCACTTGAACTTCGAGGCAGGTTATATGATATTTGAAATGTCAGTTTACATCACAGCTCCTGTTCTTTATGAATAGGATATGTTCATTAAATGTTAAATATTTGTTCAAACTAAAGAGCCTCCAAAAAATGAAAGAAATGAATGGCATTTAAGAAATCTGAAATGGAAAGACATGTAAACTGAAATGAATGGCATTTAAGAAATCTGAAATGGAAAGACATGTAAACTGAAATGAATGTTATCTTCGGCTGGCAAGGGTTAATTCGGTAATGTGCCAGGCAGCATTCATTCTCCTCTCAGGGTTGAGTGCTACACATTTTCCCATCGTGACCTTAAAATGAAACTCCCCATAGTAATATTATGATAGTAATATTTTACCTGATCAACAAGGCCTCACAGTTGCCTAGTGGGTAAACATTGCCATGTCACACTTCTAGGGCTGTGTGTGTGTGTGTGTGTGTGTGTGTGTGTGTGTGTGTGTGTGTGTGTGTGCGCTCGAGCAGGTATCCCTATCCTTATGGGGAACGTGATAAATATCTGTTTTTTCCCCTTATGGGGACTGGTATGACTGCTATGAAAAAATTTAAAATGCAAAAAGTCTTGTATTTTGTTTGGTTACTTGTGGTTATGGTTAGAGCTGGGTAGGGGTTAGGGTTGTCATAGTTAGCATTAGCATTTTACCCATAGAAATGAATGAGCGGTCCCCATAAGGATAGGTATACCCAACATGTGCGCGCGTGTGTGTGTGTCTATTTTCATGGGTCTCCTCTGTGGGGTTCTGTATTCTCCCACAGCTGAATGACATGCCCTTCAGAGGCTGAGCACAGGTGGAACAGAGATCTGCTATGGACTAGTGTCCTGCCCAGAATTTACCTCATGTTACTCCCTCTACCTCTAGGAACTGACTCTCGATTGGATGTACAGTTATTGACAATACAGTAAACAAGATGTGATTAAGTTTTATGTGGAGTTCCTCTGAAGTCTGCCAATTGATTTTGGACTTTCAACCCTTTCAATGGGCCAGTTGAGGCTGGTCCATTGAATTCCAGATTCCGGTTGATCTCAGCTCATACCCTGATCTCCCTGCGATGGGCTGCAGGCTTACTGTAACCGAGCAGCACAAAAAACAGACAGATGGATGTTCAAAGTTTACACTGAAAAATAAATGTGTTTTAGAAACCCCACTTGATCATACTGGCAGAAAATGTCTTTTATTATGCATTCATAGAACATTCAGTGTTCCTTCATAATGTATTCATACTGCGTTCATAGAACATTCATAAGCAGCATGTATCTATACCTTAACATCCTTACATACCTTAAAAGCTTTAATATACATGAATAACAAACATTACATGATAATAACCAACATTATAATCATACTGCATAATCATATAATTTTATGGGACTACTGTTGTATTTGCGGTCTGTTGTTGACTAAAACATAATTATGCGGTGCATGACTGTAATTAGATTGCATGTTAAAGCCCATTGCGCAAATACCCGTGACATCACGGGAAATCTTGCACAGTTGAGCATGCAACGGCACATGCAGAGCCAGTAGAACAGGAGGGGGAATCGCCTTAACTGCCAGCTCACATGGTTTTGAAGGGGAAATTAAAGGTGAACCCCAACTGCGACGTGCCTTAATGTACCTAAATCAAATAGCAATCAGATACAGGATTTATTATTCTCTCTGCATGCTTTCAGATCATTCCAGCCTCTCAATATGAAGATTCACATCACCTAGCATGTTCTCTGTGTTAGAAATGTAATAAGGGAAAAAATGTACTGGGGCATCATTTATTGTGACTAAGTCACTTGAATGGTCAAACAAACATGTCATCATGCAATGATGGAGACATATTGTATCTCACATTATCCTCACACTGTGCTCCGTTTGCCCCCCCTCTGTGCATGTGGGGCTTGCGTGTTCTCCCTGTGTTACACGGTTTTGTTCCGCAACCTTCATTTTCCCTCTCGCAGTCTAAGAATATATGTGCAGAAAAAGTACCGTTGCAAAATTGCCCATCGCATGTAATTTGCGCGTGTAATGGAGTGGTGTCCCATTCAGGATCCCCCCTGCATTGTGCATGTGGTTGGATGGATGGATGGATGGATGGATGGATGGGTGTGATTTCTCTGACGTTGACATCATCTGAGACAATAAAAAGAATGAGACAATAGAAAAAAAAAAGGCAATTCCTCTGAAGCCGTATATGGAAATCTTGTAACCATAACAGACGAGTTTAATGCCAGCGTTTTTATTGCGCTGGGAAATCAGGGAGCTTGCTACGCTGGTTCAAATACCACACCATCAAAAGAGCAAACAGCAGTGGTTTTTTTATTTAAATCCATTTGAGATCTCTCCTGAACTCACAGTCTACAAAAAGCATATCAGTCAAATAAATAAGCAACAGAATTCAATATCCGTCCAAGCAGTGAAGTTGTTAACAACGGATTAATCTCTCGATGCGCATCATGCTGGAGGTGGGTCTGACAGTGCAATGAGAGGGGCGGGGGGAAGCGACAGATGTAACACACTGTCAGGATTTCACCCGCAGAGAGTCAGTGCACCAGGACCTTAGAGGGAACAGCTTATTTTACTTCATCATTCAAGCCAACAACTTTATCGATCGTCTCCCATGACCTTTTATGCAGTGTAGGGTCCTGTGAGTCTGTCCCCAGAAGCAAGGCAGGGGGACTCTGAGGATGGGATGCCAGTCAGTCATGGAGCACGCACTCACATATCGTGGACAATTTACAGGCACTAGTTCATCTGACTGCACCTGACTGTTTTTGAACTGTGGGAGAAAACCGAAGTACCCAGAGGAGAACAGGCAAACTCCACATACACAGAGCTAGGGACGGGATTCAAACCCCCAACACTGGAGTTGCGAGACTACGGGGCATGCCACTGCATTCAAGCTTCATGAAAGAGCTGCACGCTTTTGGCTTTTGACCCAAGCTCAAGGTACAATAAGTGGACAATGTTCCTGAATATATCTGAAATGCAAAAGAAAAGTATTTCGCAACCTTTTTTGGCATGAAGAGGAGAGCATTGCTTGGGATAGCCGGGTGATGCGTGAATCTCACAAGTGGCCTGCAGGAGGCGCAACAAAACTGCACTCTGACGACCAAACGTGGCTCGTTTCAAACATCAGCCCCGATGCAGGCACCCGTTCTGCTGGCTGTGATGAGCAACGAGGCGTTATTGTTGCTCTATGTACTTACATGCAGACCGCCCGCCCCCCCCCCCAGCCCACAGCTAACTGATGTTTATGATAAAAGGCAGCCCCTCCTGTGTAATCTGCTCAGATGCATGGGAAAAGCCACGACTGACCTTTCCACTTTAATGATTCCGCCGTCTTATCCGCTGCATGTCTACCATTATGCCTATTGTTTTTTGCTATCTGTAATGCAAATTTTTCTAGAAACCGCTGAGGCTCCGGATGTTTGTGCTCACAGCTGGTCCTTCACATCACCAGAAAGCTGTTCGATTTTGCAGAATTTTTTCCAAAGGTTGAACGTTATTCCTGGCTGGTGGTGGTGCTGCTGCAGCTCGCCAAGGTCGTTTCCTTCCAGCTGGGTGGTGCAGACCTTCACACTGGCCTCTCCTCGGTGCCCTTCTACGTGGGGGCATGGGTCGGGCCCATGAAGGATTGACCCAGAACAAAATTACTTCAACCGGGCCCCCATGATGAGAAACCTCTCCGCCCTGCCCCCCTACCTCCCTGGAGTCGAGTCCAGGACAACTTCCCCAGTAATCCCTTCAAGATGGCAGACGAGCTAAGAACTGCACTTTCTCTATGCTCTAGCAGGCAAGCAGGGCACCTGCATGGCGAAGCGGGACCCCCCAGCCAGTAGGTTCAGTCCCCAGCCAGAGATGGAGAGCCATGAACAGGCAGAGAATAATTCCCTGGAGCTGTACTACCACACGGAGCCATGCTCCAGTCCAGGTGGGGCCTCAGCAGATTGTGTGTGTGGGGGGGGGGCACTTCCTATTCAGCATGTAGGCACTGTTTGTCTCCTCCAGCTTCCAGCTGAAACTGGACGACCCCGTCATCATCAAGGTGCTGGAAAGTTCCAGATTGCCGTCCGTGGCGTTTGACTGTGCCTCCCTGGACAGGTTCACCCTAAGGTGAGCTTCAGACCAGCTACATCTGTTCAGACAGCCTCAGATTTACTGATAGCTCATCGAAAACCCATCAGAACAGCAGCCCACGCATTCTGTGCTATTATTTATTGATAATATGTCTGGTATAATTCATAAGTAGAGTGATGTGCTATGTAATAGGGCTCCGCAAAACAAATCTGTCCTGTTATTTAGAGCTATCATCACCATCATTCCTCAGACGATATGGGATGGATTGGTGATCCCTTGCTCACATGCAACTAGTAATGCTTTGCACACTTAACTCAGGGACACAGCCGTTGTTTTTTTGGGCCCGTTGGATCCACACCCTCTGAGCTGTGTGTGTCTGCTCCTAAATCCTGCCCCATCCCACTACAGCACGGAATCGACACGAGCAAATGGAATTCAGACCGGATTACAGCAGTGCCCTGAAAATGCGATAAAACTTTCCGGGAACTTCAACGGATTGTCCATCTTAAAATGAAAAAGACACAGGGATAGGTGGATGGCAAGAGGATTTCAAGGCTGCTATTTCATCGTGAAAAGCCCCAGCAGGTCCCTGCCGGAAAGCCAGTGGCATAAACCCCCTTTTTGCACCAGATGAGGTACACCCACGGCCCAAGATGGCTGCCGCCAGGCCACTTCACAGTGCTCACCTGGGGTAGGCCTGGGCGAGTGGAGATACGGGCCATTTTGCATTGCCTGCCTTCCGAGCACTTAATCTGACTCGCAGCTCTGAGGAGGAGCACATTCCAGCTTACCGGGGTTTAGCTTTGCCATTTGCCTTCGGGCTTCAGACGTCAACCCACTTTCTGCGCCGTTTCGCAGTGTTTGTTTAGCTAATGCTTTATTTAAACTGGATTACGTCGCTCACTGTCTTACACATTTACTCAGGACTTTCACATGCAGTCAGTTACTGTATGTGGGGCTTAAACTGCCTTATACCAGCACACCTTCTGCTGTTAAGTTAGTTTTCCAAAAAAACGTACAAATTTATGTTATATGTTACGCAAATTTCTGAAACTCAGTCCCTTTTTGCTGTTTTTGAGATGAAACCACCAATGACCTAAAGTTAGGCTTCCTCATCTCATGGGAACCAAACCTCAGCCAGTCCTTATTAAATCCAATGAAGAACTTTCGTTAAATTTTCAAAACTGGCATTAAAATCGTTACATTTCCAAAAGTCCAAAGAATTTTTTTTTAAAACATAGTCTGTGGACTGGACAAGCATTGTAAAATTACTCTTCAATTATGTGTGTCACTTAGACTGTAGAACCAAGCTTGGGGTTGATTTGGGCCATTTTTATTAACTGGATATGATTAAACTGTCTCTTTGCAAATTGTCAGCAAGGACGACCCAACAATGGAACCATGTGACTGAATTGGGGAACAGACCTAACCTCCCCTTTCAGATTCCCCCTTCAGTCCTGAATAACCTTCCTATTAAACACGTTTCAGGAGCTGGAACAAACAAACAACCAGAACCACATGCCTTTCCGGAGCCGGTTGGATCTGTTAGGAAGTGGGCTCTGGTTCGAGATCATGGTCCAAACAAACACGGAATATGCTGACACATGGTGCCACTGGGAAAGATGAATGGAAGAACGAAACTATGCAGACAGTAGCAGTCACCTGACTTCCTAATAACCAATCAAGTTGGATCCCCTCACCCCTAACTATTTACAAGGGTAGTCCATCCTTCAATGAGTGTGTAGCTAGCTGCGTGAAAATAAGTAAGATATCTTTCATTTGGTAATGAAAGCCTGGCTGTATCTGTACCGCACAGCACATTAGAAGATAATAAAAGCGAGATTAAATCGGCCGGCCTCTTGCCCCGAGCATATTGTTCGAATAAGATGCAGACTCAGAAAAGTCAGAAAGGAGCAATCGGATGTCAGAGTGATGCAGTGCTGGAAGCTGGGGGCTCTAATGCCCCCAAATGTCTGCGATGAAAGCGGTGTGCCAAGAAATGCAGACTCTGCTCCAGGGTGGCACATTGAGTGTGAGACCTCACCTGAAGTGCTTCAGGAAATTTCAGCTGCATAAATCGACAGTAGCATAAGTCTGCCCAGAGCCTAAGCCAAAGTGCTATCTTTTGATAAATGAGAAAAACTTAGCAGAGTACAACCGTATTTTACTTTTTATAATCTTACCTCATCTACATAGCAGGCTTTTTTAAATGCTTACAGTTAGCACAGTATTGAGTACTGTTCCTTGGAAAAACAGTGGGATTTACAGTTAACGCAGAGTTAAGTAATGTTCAGCAGATAAGCAAACAAACAAACATACTTTATTTGCCTTTTGCACAAGTATGTCGTAATGTTTCTCTTCACCAACCCCATCTTGCTCTTTATAGCTTGGGGGTAACAGCACAGGGTCAGCCTACGTGCAGTGCCCCTGGAGCTGGGAAGGCCTTGCTCAAGGGCCCACAGATACATCAGGGGCTTCAACCAGCAAAATTCTGATCAGAGGCACAGAGACGTAGTGCGCTGAGCCACTCACCAGTTTACAGTGCACATAGTGTTAAGTATTGTTTAATGGACCAACAAGACTTACAATTAAGCTGTGTTCACTGGAAAAACAGTGGGTTCTATATTTCATGCAATGATAAGTTGAACTTAATGAACAAACAGGGCTTATAGTTAAAATGTTGTTAAGAATTGTTCAGTGGTGTTCAATGTAAAAACAGCAAGGTTTACCTCTAACATTGTGTTAAGTAGCATTCAGTGGACAATTAGGATTTTCAGTTAACACAGTATTTAGTGGTGTTCAGTGGAAAATCAGTGAGGTTTACATCTTACATAGTGTTAAGGAGCATTCCGTCAACAAACAGAGCTTATAATGAACACAGTGTTGAGTAATGTTAAGCAGGCCTTACAGCTAAGAGTGCTGAGTGGTGTTCAGTGGAAAAACAGCAAGGTTCACATCTAACACAGTGTTAAGTGGACTCAGGTGACCAGCTCCCTGCTGCTTCACTGACCTCGTCGTCACATAAATACCGCTTGGATGATGAACAGAGAGGGCGTTGGGAGGCATGGCACCCGGACAGGCCGCCCCCCGCGCCAGCTGATCCGAATCGCTAATCAGTGACCTGATTACCGAATGGAGCCCCAAGGGGTCGGAGAGGAGGGAAGAGCTGTGTCCTTCCTTTGACTCAACTGTGCTGTGTTTTTCGAGGTCAGAGGTCATACTTGTTTTGCCAGCAGAGTCAGGCATGGTAATTTATAGTGAACCACTGTAAAATGCCGATGCAATCTCACCACAACCAATTATAAATTATGCATAAACTTAAATTGATGCTATAAAAAAAACACGATTTTATGATGCTTTTACCCATACCAACATATTGCTATGTTTTATACACTACATAGTCACCTTGGGGCAAGACACACATTCAATATTAAGAAAGCAAATGATGTAGCTACTGTGTATATTTACTGCAGTTAGTTTCCGGAATATTCAAGTTGTTTTATGCTAATGTCTTAGCTATTTCTTCCGCTGATTCCAGCGCTGGCTATTGGCACTTCTTCAGTTCACAATGAATATTGAACTGACCTGATCCAATTATGTAGGGACCGTTCGTGGCACTCTGCAATTAGTGGTGGAAATTTGAAACCGTATTTATTCATTAACTTTTAATTATGAACGTCTTTATGGTGTTTGTATGAATAACCAGATGCTGCTGTTGAAGGACTGTAATGTCTGCATGAAATGTGGGTCCTGCTGGCAGGAGGAGACGTCAGAGCATGAATGACCTGAGTACATGTCTCCAGAGTTACCTTTTAAACAGAAGCGTGTTAAATCTATGTTAATGGGCTATTCAACCATTATCCTTTTCAAAACATTCCTGTCATTTTCACCAATATTTTGCCACCGTTATGGCTCATATTCACTTTGTTCATACCAGACTGCTTTTATCTGCGTCAAGGTTTTTGCTTGATAATCGTTAACGAACGGTTAACGCTTAACACGTCCAAAAGAAAACACTTGTCGCACATTTAAGATGTTTATATTGCAATTGGCGTACATCACGCGCAAATTAAAACTTTGTGATCTGGCAGAAAATGCACAATGCAGTTAATATGTGCAGCCTGTTGTAGGTTATTTCCTCTCAGGAATTTTTCTCTAAATCACGTAAAGTCAAGGGCATAAGTCTGGGTTGAGCATTGGGGGAGGGGGGTGGCTGAGGTCTCCACCCATGAAAGGGGATTCAGGAGGTTGTATTGCACGGCTTTGATTATTGGGGGGGGGGGTTACAACCCCCCACCCCCGAGAATTTATGCCCATGTGTAAGGTAATGCAATTATATTCCTTAGAATGGACCTGTTCTTTAATATCACAGCAAAGGCTTGTAGAATAAGGTATCTATAGTCTACAGTCATGCTCTGTCGTCTCCTCCTGGATTATTAAACATATTTTCCATTTTTTGTATTTAGAAAATCTTAATGGCACACGTATTCTAACAGTCATTCGAATCATTTGAATGGCTGTACTAATTTGTTTGCATTTTATGTAATCTTTTCTTTGTAATTTGTTCATTCATTTGTTCTTTCTGAGTGAAATGTAATTTTATTATAAATATAACAAAGTTTAAATATTTGATCCCCTTGGGTGTGATTAAGATAAGCAGTTAGGTGTTTAATGGATGTGTGTATTTATCTATGCATGAATGAATGGATGGATATAACTTTAATTGTTCTGCGAAAAATATTTACCATTAATATCGACTGTTGTATGCTTTCATCTAGTTACAATTATCCAATCAAGACAAAAATATATAATTGCGAAAGCCTTGTATTGATTAACTTCAAAACTTTTATGTCTGAGATTTATTGTTAAGACCATTATTTTGATCTGTGTGCATAACAATATTTCATAGCAACAGATAATTAAGGACATTTAATTTAATGACAAGACTGAATGGTTCAACTCACAGAGCCAATGACATTCATCACTGCATAACTCTGGGACTGGCTGACAAAAACATGAAGTGGACTGGTGGTCCTCCAGCACCAGCAGGGGGCGAACAAAGTATACAAAGGATACTTTGTATCCCCTTTCTTCCAGTCTGGAATCTCATGTGGAATACAATGTGTGTGTTTAGCTGAATAATATACTGTAACACAAACTGTACATACATTCCTCATATTCATGAAATCAGTGTAGCAGGTAGTCTGGATATTTTGAAGGAGGATAGCAGAAATAGATAATTGAAACATTAATGTAAAAGATTTAATTAAGATTCTGAAGACTCATGATATTATAATGACATTTCAATTTGTTGGTAGGAAAAGGAAAGCCAACCTCCCAGGGCCCCCGAATCCATCAGCATAGGATTTTACATTTTATGATTGCACCGATGAACAAATATTTCGAGGACAGAGCTACAAGTCGCTCGTCGGAGGAGAGATTCTTGGGCCGAGACCGCCAACAGTGAGCCTCGAGATTCTAGCAGCCATATGGGTCTGGCCCGCTGCACAAGCCTGGGCCCTTTCGCAAACTCAAGGCTGGCAGCTAAAACCCAGGGATGCATTATTCATCCATTCGCTGCGGCCCTTGTTCCTTTATTCATTCACATATCCATCTGGGAATGTGTGAGCTGGCCCCTGCAATGGACATTTATTGCACTGCACCGTACTTCCTATGGGAAAATATAAAATTCATGTCTGAGTTGGAAGCCACACTTTGCCAATTTCATTCCTCTGCTTGACAGAATCGGTCTCCTCTGTACAAGGGTTGTGGTGGCAATCCAGCTTCTATGAAGAAGCCATGGAAGTTAATGAAGTTCCAAAACTCAGCATGATGCTTCCCCAGGATAGTGGGTGAAGTCCCCTCTCCTCGACTGTGTCCATTCTTTATACCATATGATTGGAGATGTGGAGACACTTTCTCATGGCTTCAGATCAGCCTGTTTCCTGTCAGGATCTGCATATGTCTCCCTGCGACATCCTCCTGACTTTGAGTGTCTCCAATGTGCTGGCCAACCTACATTCGGAACTCGAACATACACCCTTTCACACTTATTTGCAAAAGGGGATTTATTCAGTCCAGCTATCCCGGTGTGGATCCCCTCCACCGCACACCCCCAACCAGGCGTGCTTAGACAGCCTGTGGTTATTTAGACAACAAATCCAAAAAATGTGCCTTTTCCACACTCGTATCCGAATTCCTCTCCACCTACAGTGCCCGTGTCCTTAATCACTGTGAGTTTAAATCTGTTTCTGTTGAGCCACCCTGGCGGATATAGAGGATCTCTTCAAAGAAAAAGATGCAGGATGGGAGGAAGGAATGGAGAAGGCCAGCTCCCCCACCCTGCTGGAGCCAGCCTGGAAAGGATCCAAGACTTGCTGGAGTTTTTATAGAAGACCAGACCTCTTTTGGTTTATCTTCTCCATACTGCCATGGTATGCATAAGCCCAAACTCAATATTCTACAGCCATGAACTGCAGCAGAGAAGCTTTATGTGTAACGCTGGGTCTGTTTCACTTGGAGTGATTTTTTTTCCAATGACGAACTGACTTTTTCGACGCCTCTCCCCGTCAGCTTGGTTAAATGCGTATGCCGATGTTCTGTTCCTGCAACGGGCACCACTAACGCCTTGTTGGCACGCCTTGTTTGGTCAACCCAGCTCCCTCTCTGGCATCATTAGGCTTCCCTTCCAGATGGCGACACGGGCGCCAGTTTGTGCCGGATGACAGTTTGCCTCTCGTCACAGGCGGATGATCGTCTGGATTTTATTTGGGTCTCAGTCATCATCGACTCCATCAGCCTCATTGACGGAAATCAAAAATAACGCCAGAGTTTGTAAAGTGCTGGAAAGTAATTATACACCCATGCTGGAAATGGCTGGCTTGCTCTGGAGCATCACAGAATTATACACATGATATTTCTGCACTTATTAATGTGGGGGATTCATATTGACGCCTACTTTAATATGATGTAAAGTTAATGCATAACTCCTGAAGTGAACGTCCAAAAAAATTCAAAAAGAAATGAAAGGATGACAGACAAAACTACTTCAGAACAAGCAAACTGTCATGCAATGGGAGAAAAAGTGCTCAGAGTAACTCCTTTTATTTACTTCCATAGCTGATAAAATATAAGACAGAACACCCTGAACCGGACAATTCACCTGCCGTGCCAAGTTCTCTGGTCCCTGAACCCATCGTACAGAACACAGCAAGAAACGTTCGACCATCAGAGTGGTCGACCACCTGAGTCCACAGACAAGAAGATTGACTGCAGGATGAAGCGCAGCAAAAACAGACTCAAATGCAGAAACCTGGAAGAATGAGGGTGAGAAACCAGGACACAAGGACCAAGGAACAGGGATGAAAAGCCTGGATCTTAGAAAGCGAAGCTTGGTGTTCTGTCTAAATAGACCTTGGAGTCCCCTACTTCTGGTTCAGAGCCAAGCCACACAGACCTCAACCCTATAATCAAAGTAACAGTACAGGTGTAACGCAAATGTTAAAAAAAGAGACAAGTCGCCTTGTGAGAACATTCCCAAAAGTTTGGATATTCCCCCTCTAAAAATAAGTGCAAAACCCTGCAAGATGTCCCAGTTCAGAAGACATGTACACACAGACACCCACCCACAATATCTGTGAAGATGTACTTGAGCTTATCTGAATCAGGTAAGACAATGTCACGTGTTCTAGACTTACTGTAAGGTTGTCTTGTAAGGTACTAAAGGCTTGGGCTTGACACACAACCGTCGCCTATTTGCATTTGACACCAGGTCAAGCCATAAGTCAAAAATTAGTTGTTTTTATTGGACTAGGGGATTTGGGTAATGTTAGCGTTGGAACCCTCCTGTGACAGAAAAGTAAGTAAACGTCGAGTGAGGGCATTAGCATGCTGGGTCTGAGGTGTTTCTGGAGTGAACATCATTAGCAAGATCGACGTGCTGTCCTATCTAATACCTATGCAAATCACAGCCTTCTCTCTGTCGCAAACAATGATTAGGCCATGATGGTGCTTAATAGGATCCCTTAGTCATTAAAGGCAAATTTGTTGTTTATAATAAACCCTGTGAAATGTGTTAGCTTTAGTTAAACAAAGCGGGGCTTTGGCTTTAAAGTAGGTGAACTCCATTGATCTCTCGGACTGGCCTGCGGATCTCTGGGACGGCCTTGCTGATCTCTGGGTAGGCCCCACTGATCTCTCGGATGACTCCGCTGATCTCTGGGATGACTCCGCTGATCTCTGGGACGGCCTTGCTGATCTCTGGGATTGCCCCACCGATCTCTAGGATGACTCCGTTGTTCTCTGGGATGGGCCCAATGATCTCTGGGATGACTCCACTGATCTCTGGGATGGCTCCGCTGATCTTTGGGATTGCCCCACCGATCTCTGGGATGACTCCGTTGTTCTCTGGGATGGGCCCACTGATCTCTAGGATGACTCCGCTGATCTCTGGGATGGGCCCACTGATCTCTGGGATGACTCCGCTGATCTCTGGGATGGGTCCACTGATCTCTGGGATTGCCCCAGGGATCTCTGGGATGACCCCATTGATTTCTGGGATGGGCCCACTGATTTCTGCGATGGCCCTACTGATCTCTGCGATGGCCCCAGAGATTTCTGGGATTGTCCTGCTGATCTCAGTGATGGTCCGCTGATCTCTGCAATGGCCCCCTGAGCTCTATACATCACTTGCAACAGCATTTTTCTTCCATGCCTATTGCCTATGCTCCCAGAATTACTCATCTGGTCTAGAAGCTACCAAAAACATCGGATTTCTGGGTGAATACAAAAATGTCTATGTTGCCCTTAAAAGCATCAGTGATATAAAAAAAATATAACGTGAACAGTGAGGATAGGTAATGGACTCGTCTGTTTGCAGAGATGACGAGGTTGGAAAACTGGCACAATTTTGTATGACATACAGAAATTAGGATTCTGGTAACTCATTTCTCTAAACCTGTCAATTTCCTGAGAACCATGCATGAATATTTTCTATTTACAAATCTGGATCTGAGGATATGAGACGAGCTGTTGAGTATGAGGATTGAGCGCACGGTGTTTGAACACCTGCTGTCAACATCTGATGCAGCAGTAAATCTGAGATCCATGTTTAGGGAGGTGTGACCGCTGCAACTGCATCAGGCCCTGCACTCCAGGGGCCCCCATACTTTAGGGAAGCCCACTTAGAAGGGAAACTTTTCTAGGTAATGATAGGCCAAATAATGATAAGTCATTTTTTTTTCATAGACTGCATGCAACTATATATCATCTGAATACCGAAATATCATAGCAGTAACACTACACATATTTGTTGTGTACAATTCGTACATAATTTTCGGTTCAGTACACAAAATAAAACAAATTTATACATTTATTAACACAGACAGAACCTATATTCAGAAGTAGATGTTCCACATGGAAAGTATTATGCTAATTCTGGTTGTGAATTGGTTATGCGTAATGCTGAAATGTACCAGCACGGGAGAGAGTAGTTAAGACCAAGAATGACTTTCGGTTTTGTTATACCGAATTTGGCAATGCTGCTGAATTCATTTGAGACGACATCATCCTGCTGCATGTATGACCAGAGCAAGTAAGAAACGGCAAGTTAGTCTCTCCATGGTGTTTAAAGGCATCTTTTCAAGGAAACTGTGACAGAGCTAAAATAATATGAATTACAGCCATAGGGGTGTTTGTCATTACAGATATGAGATCATACTCAGTAGCAGAGAACATCTGATTTAGTTGTGATAGACATTATTATTATTATTATTATTATTATTATTATTCTATCATTATAGATTGTTATGATATTAGAGTTTTATGTATTTATTTATTTTGCATAGCTGTTTTTACAATGTGCAAAGAAGCATCTCTTAGATTTTGTTATTCAGACACATCAACAGACACAATGTCTTTTTGGGGGGGGGGGGTTACAACTGTTCCCAATTGTGTTTGCGGTTTTCGTGACCCAAAACTGAGATTTTTACTGAAACGTGAGTTTTTTTATACTGATCCATTTCTACTAAATACATACTGGAAATACACTTCATCTAAATCCTGTGTTGGACATGTGATGCCCTGTTTGGCCAATGTGCCATTTGGCTGGTCCAGAAAGGTCACAGTGTAGACTGTCAGCAACCAGTGAGTTAATATTCTGAGTTATAGCTGTATCTGTATTACAATGACCAAGTAGCAGGCATACTGATGTCCATTACTTGGTTTATGTTGGTCTGAGCTGGGACCCGAATAAGTTGAATCACCCTGAGCCCTGTCCCTCCTCAGAGACAGGCCTGCACTCGAGGGCAATCCGGGGCTAGAGTGTGGTTTTATTCATTTTTAACCTCATTGTTAAGGCTCGTTTTAGGATGGTGAAGGATTGAAAAGGCCTTGAAGGAAACTACATGCTAGAGGCATTCAGATTTGTTTGTTTAATTGATGACCATAAATGCAGTTGCAGTTCTAGACCATTCCAACCGGAGGGCCAGACTGGGGCCAGTTGTTCTGTTAGGGGGGCCAGATGCATTTCACCTTAATGTCCACCAAGTATTACTTACACTAGACTGCCAGCATTAAGAATCAAAAAAACAATTTTGAAAACCGGTAAGTTATTTATGCAATGCTTTGCAGTCACATTCTACGGCTATTACAAATATGTAACTCATTCTGATTTCTAGTTTAGATTGTCTTGCTTCCACCAGCTTGATTATTTCTTTCTGTCGTTAATGTCACTTTTCACCAACTGAAGCGACTTGACCACCCAGGGCACCCGTGTTAAGAGTCCGTCAAGAAAATGTGTTTTGCCTTTTCCCACTACACAAAATTTTAGCCCACATATATCAATGTAAATAATAATAATAATATTTATTATTAATATAATTAATTAATTAATTAATTAATTAATTAATTTAGGGGGGCATGCCTGTTGACATGGGGGCACTGCAGCGCCCCCCCCCCCCCCCCCC
>JAODLD010000046.1:8795714-8812508 GCA_026781065.1 Mormyrops boulengeri
AATTATTTTTTTTTTTTATTTAATTTATTTATTATATTATTTATTTATTTTGGGGGGGATTCCGGGTGCAATGGGGGCACCGCACCCCCCCCCCCCCCAGACCCCCAGACCTGCCCCTGCAAAAATAACAAAATAAACACAAACATAAACGTGAAAGCAAACAAAATGCGTACAGTGTGATACTAAGCAAAACACAGTGGTATTTACCCGAGCTTACACCATCTACCAAGGTGTTTATTCCCAGCTTCTCGTTAGTTGCGGGGGTCTCAACCCATGCCATCCGAGCAGCTGTAATTAGAGATATGATCGTCATTAATCAGAAGTGAGATGTGCAAGTACAGGTGGTGGCAAAAGCTCACCCTCACCTCTCTCTGTGACCTTTCCCTGATTCACAAGAACAACAGGGGAACTTGAGTGCATCACGTGGGGAAGCAGCTCCCGTGGCTGGTCATTTTGTAAATGTAGGAGAAAATGACCAAATTTAAATTCAAAGAACCCAGTGCAGTGTGGTCACTCAGAAGCACTACTGGGCACTTCCTCCAAGTGCAGATCCATAATATAACACCATAGTGAAGACTTACTATTTCCTCATACTCAGCACTTAGGACAATGTCATTTTTCATGTCTTTATTGAGCACATTGATCCAACATTCACTGTCTTTGTTGTTGAAAGTATCTGATCCTCTAGGATAATAAGCTTTATTGATGGGGTAATTTGAGTCAGATATTCCAGTCAATTAGATGACAGTCGGGAGTTTTATTGTACCATCCCAATAAAAAAAAATGTAACTGGTTGTCAATATCTGGGTCCGCTCTTCACATTGTTTCGTGGTAGTTAATCATGTTCTGATCAGAAGAGATTTCTGAAGAACTGCTAAGGCTCATAAGCCTGGGATGGGGTGCAGATCTAAAATACCATATCCGAGGACCATAGTCTCCATCAGCCATTGTCAGCAAAAAGTAAATTAATGAAGAAAATCCAATAGCATTATTAATCCTTACAGAAATCACTGCAAAAGCAAGGCATACAACACTATGAGAGCAGAAGATTCAAAAGTAATACCTGTGGGTTTGGTTAAAGTCAGGATTCATGAGTTGACTGTAAAGAAAACACTAAAGAAACAACATGGTACGCAAGGGGAAGCCTTAGCTTTCTGAAAAGCATATTTCTGAGCATCTCAAATTTTCAGAAGACCACCTAGATGACTATGGACAGGTGAGATGATAATGGACCTCTTGGCATAATTGAGAATCATCATGTTTGCAGAAAATGAAACACTGTTTTTACAAAGGATAACTCATGATACAGTACATCCTCGCAAACTATTTCAGAAAAATCAGTGATCCTAAGCGACGGAGTGAAGATGGACATGTCAAAATATCTCCTGGATTTTCATTGATTGGTAGAATTGGTTGAAGGTTTGCTTGAAGTTGGATTTTATGAAGATTAAATGCCAACACTTACCCTATCTAAAACACACCTCTTCCACCAAAGACCATGAAAGTGGGACACATGTGGCAAATGGTGCATTTCTGGGCCATTTTTTCATCAAATGTACGTCCTTCACAATGAAGAACAAAGGGACTTTACTACAACTATTAAGTATGGGAAATGGAGAGTCCAAAATGGATGGTTCACCACTACACAAGCACCAACAGTCCAAAAAACCAGCGGACAAGGCTTAAAAGGACCAAATGTAGCCTCACCAATACCCTCTTACAGCTTTGCAATTTCACACTGTCTAGAACAAAAACTGTCATTAATAGGTGGTAACTTATTGCAGGGTACAACCTGACCTTTCCCCTCTATCCTAAAAGACCCCTGGTCTCCACCTACAGCCAGATGTATTATTATGACTTACATGAGAATCACATTTAGTCTCAGATCAATGCAGGTATACAGATTGTGGATGGTTCACAAGCATTCTCATACGGTTGTAGCTCTCTGGAATGAATGGTCACTTTCATGTAGGAAGGATGTAATTGCTCCTGGCCATATGGGCTGTGGATGCCTTTCAAAGAACTCTTTTGTCAATGTCTTGGATCTGTCTGCAAATCTCATTTACATGAAAATGGCAGCTCTGGGACACCTGCATAGAACCTGTGACTTTATTCTGGAAAGGTTAATGGAGGTTGATCTCCTGCCATTGTGGCTGCTCATTTAACTGAAAAGGTCATAATCTTCATGTTAGCACAAGGTAAACTTAAAAGCAGAACTGAGGGAAAACAAATCTGTACTGTAGTTATCCTGGGTAGGGCTGCAGGGGGTCTATTCCAGATAGCATAGGGCAGAAGGTAGATGGATGGGAAGCCAGTCCATAGCAGGGCACAGAGACACTAAATCATACATTACATGCAATTTAGAGACACCAATTAACCTAACCACATGTCTTTGTACTGCAGATGGAAGTCAGAGTGTCCAGGGGAAACCCTGGGTGTGTTTCCATTAAACTCCCATTAGCAACTACATAGTTAGGCTCATTCAGTCACATGCTTCCAACTATGTAAGTCACTAGCATTGTTAGCAGCTATGCTTCTGGGAAACACATCTGCCGGGGGACTCAAGAAGAGCATGTAAGCTCCCCTTACACAGAACAGGGGTGACACTCAGGTCCCCAATCCTGAAGGTGTGTGGCAACAGCACTGCTCACTGAGTCAACATACTTCTCCACAAATATACTAATTCCAAAGCATCACTTCATCATGACAAGTTTTTGAGAGCATCTGTTACTCTAAATAATGTATCTATTTTAACTTCTAGCTAAGAATTCAAGCTATATGAACAGATACCAAAGCAATGAAAGGGGGAAAAAAGGAGTAAGATTATGTCAGGTTTGTGGAGATTGGTATGGGGAGACCAGGGCTGCCCCTGGCAGGGGTCAGCAGTTGGTCTTCAGGTGCGCCCCCCACCACCACCACCTCTGATCGGGTGGAGCAGCATGCGAGATGGATGGCAGGTGTAGTGGAGCCAAGGAACGAAGAGTCTCACAAGCCACCAGTTCCACTCGCCATCCGTCACCTCCACCTCGGTGCTCTCATCCAGAGGAAGCCTAGCCATTGGCCGAACATGAAAAGACTTCACCTTGTCAGGACAGCCTGGCTTTATTTCTCCCCCCCACCTCGCCATCCAGGTCACCCCAGGGATGGCCCCGTAAACAGCTTGACACTGAATGACCCAGAACATGGCTTCACTTACATTTTACGGTCAACAGTGTTATGTTACCCTCCCTCTCAACATGATACTGGCTGAGCATTTAGATTGTTCTTTTTAAAATGGATTATTAAAAATCATAGTTTATTGTTCAGAATGGTCAAGGAATTATAGTGTGTGTAATGTCCTGCCTGTCATGTCCACCTAACCCTCCCGTCTCCTCCTTGACGTGAGCCTGATGAGCCATGGCTGTTACTTGTTACCCCTCATTAGTCTTTGTAGTTAAGTGCCTGTCTGTCTCGTCAGTCCCAGTTTGATCATTGACATCTACCTTCCTCTTATCTATGCCCTTCCCTGTACCAGTCTTTCTGCTTTGACCCCTCATGGTCCCATTTGTTTTCCAGCCCCTGTTTAGTTTTGGTTTAATAAAGCCCCTTTCATTCCCCTTACGCCTGCCTTCGAGTCCTTCATCTCACAAACCAAGACAGAATGACTGGACTCCCGAACAAAACCTCGTTGCTTGTACCTCAGTCCTGGCTTTCAGGGCGCTCTGCATCCAATGGACTGGAAACCCCAATTTCCTACAGATCCAGATACCACCAAGGTCACCAGAGCCATGGGACCCATCAGAGCCATCCCACCTGTGACCCAAGGAGTTCTTTCTCACTCCGGGATGTCCTCATGGAGTTGAGGCAAAATCCTGTCGTGTAGAAAGTGCCTGAGGCCAGAGCGCTCTTCATGCAAGCAGGGAACATACTGGCTAGGCTCACCCCAAGACAGAGAAGGTCTGGCACTGTATGTGGGAGATGCAGTGGCTAATCAAGTGTGAAGCCACTCTGCCCACTGCTTCCCCACATCATGAAGCTACTCTGCTCGCCGCTTCCTCTTGATGTGAAGCCGCTCTGGACGCTGCTTTCCTGCAATGTGAGGCCACTCTGCTTGCTGCCTCTGTGCAGGATGAAGCTGCTCTGCCCACCGCTTCCCGTAGCTCACCACAGCTCCGCCCTCTATCTCCAGCCACAGGAGGTTGGGAGCCCCTGCCCCACCTGACCTGGGGCATCAAGAACACTGCCCAGGGGAAGCTCCCACAGTGCCTCCAGAGCCCTGCCCAGGAGAGGCCACTGCCGTGTCTCCAGAGCCACACCCTAGCCTCCAAAGTCCAGCTAGGAAGGGACCTCCACTCATCCTGAGCCTCCAGGATCCATCCCACAGGGGCCAGCTCCACCCATCCTTGCCTCTGCTGTGTCCTCAGAAGCCATCCTCTCCTCCGCTGTGCCCCCAAGGACCTCATCTCAGGCTCCTGGCCCAAAGAGGGCCACTCCACCCGAGTCCTTGGCTCCTGTTCCAAGAGAGCTCCCATCGCTCCTGGAGCCAACACCACCACCATCAGCAGCTGTGCCGCCTAACCCTAACCCCGAGTGATGCCATTCCACCTACGTCTATCCCAGGTGAGATCACACTTTTGACCAAGACACTACTCTAGGCAATGCCGCCTCAGCCTAAGGTCCACAATGACCTGGTCCTAGGTCCTGGGATGATCAGTGGTGTCGGCTGAGACACAAGGGAGGCACTGGCCGAGTCTCCATATCCCGGAAAGGGAGACAGGGGCACACTATCCATGCCAGACACTCAAACTCTCGCTCGCCCAACATTGTTCACCTGGACACCCGTACACTGGGTCTCTGCCCAGTATCTCCCCAGATGTGCCCCATATGCTCTGGTCACACCGTGGTCCCTGTCCCATTACCCTGTCCTTCCTCCATTTTACCCTGGCCTGTGTCCCCTATTCCTCCTATCGTGCCCCTCCAGTATTTCGGTCTCTGTCTCTGTTGTTCCCTTACTTGTCTGCCCTGTTCTGGTGTGGTGTGTTCACTCGTCTCTGTCTCTGCTCCATGGTTCCTGTTGATATCTGCCGTTTGTCTCTCTGGTCCCTGGTCTGTTGTTCCTGGTGCCTGGTCCAGTGTCGTGTTTGGTCTGTTTTGTGCATGCGGCTGTGTTTTATGATGTTCTCTCCTGCTGTCCTATTGGTCCCTGGTCCAGCCCCTGCCTGTTCCGTGACTGTCGTGTCTTGTCCTGTCCAGTGGCTCAGTCCCTTTGTTCTTGAGTGATGTCTATCCCGTGTACCCTGTCGGTCCTGCTGTGCCCTGTCCTGTCCGGTGTTCCATCTGTCCCTGGCTCTGTGTGTGCCCTGGTGCCCGGTCCCCTCGGTCCCCTTTCCTGTTTGTTCCTCATGCCGGAGCTTTGGGGCAGGGTACAGTAATGTCCTGCCCATCATGACCACCTGAGCCTCCTGTCTCCTCCTTGATGTGACCCTGATTACCCATGCCTGTTACTTGTTGCCCTTCATTGGTCCTTGTATTTAAGTACCTATTTGTCTTGTCAGTCCCAGCTCAATCATTAACATCTACCTTTGGTTTAATAAAGCCCCTTTTGTTCTTCTTTAGCCTGCCTTTGAGTCCTTTGTGTCGTATATCATGACAGTGTGTCTATAATTATTATATATAAGTATGCCAAAAGTTGAACAGATCTAGGTGAGCCAATGTGCAGACTATAGCCTAATACCCAGATAAATCTGCATACCTTGCATTAACCAAATTCCTCATTGCCATTTACATGTTAATCGACGACTGTCTTCAGGGAGGACCCAGTGGCGTCTTGCTAAACCCTATTCCAGTCAGATGCCAAATATACCATAGTCCCTCATTGCTCCTAACAGGGAAGTCATGAGCCCAGATTATTTTATAGGTTTGACATATTGTTTTATTGATTGAAGCTTGAAAAATATTTTCCTTTGAGAATCTGTACCTGTTTATGAGCCTACAGTAGCAGCAAATATGTTTCCACAACTACTTGAATGATGCATGAAAATACTTAGGTTGCGCATTTTAATTTAATTTAGCCTAACCCTCTGGCTCCTGTCTCACGTCCATTGTTTGCAGGAGCCTTGGAGTTTTTCTGCAGTTGCTAAGCATCCTTCCAACCAATCAGACTACACATGGTTTATCTTGGTCACTGTAGGGACACTGTAGGGAGGTTTCTGTCGCACAGGGACTGAAACAAACGTCTTCTCTCGCCCTGACCTTATCTCACACGTGTCACAGCTGAATGTCCCTGGGCAGTGGGCTGCTCCATGCCGTGACAGTGAGGGACTGTAGGCAAGAAATGTCTTGGTAACCACGGCTCCTACCAAACCTCTGGGGTTGGATGGCTGAAAATATTTTGAAGGGGCTGTCTGTGAAGATGTTTGTAAACACCCAGCACTTTGGGGGGGGAAATATACTCCAACAATTCAAACCACCCCTCAGACCTCGGATGACTTTTTAAAAGATGCGATTTCAGAATGTCTTTAAGTTATATTACTGAGAGCGTCATTCGCTGCAACCCTAAAACTCCACACGTCAATTTCAGACTTTGCTAACCCTTTAGATCACTCGGGGCCATAATCTGCATGATGCTCTAACATTTTATTGAGATAAACTAACCCACAGTTTGAAGTGATTAAATGGGAAATGCTATCCTAACACTATTTTCTACTTCTGAGTACTTGTGATATATCACTGTGTTGTTCAGAGCACTTCAAATAAGGAGCGTTCATTTCCCTTAATTGCCCTAGAACTGTCCTGATGCAGATTGCTGTATGTCATTGCTGTGACAGGTGTGAATTAGCAGCAGGGGGATATAAGAATTACACTACTGTGACAATTCTAGAAAAGTCTCCATTTTCAGGGCCACCAGAGAACAGCTGCCATTCATCGTATTTAGCTGCCTCTCAACAGAAATGAGACTTCTTGGTGACTATAAGCCCAAGTAACTGACACCTCCATTTGACCCTGCCGACACCAGATAACGGGGGTTATCTGGGGTTAACACTGAAGTGCAATCTGAAGGACGGGGGGGAGCTCCAATGTCCATTCGCTCTCGCCTCGATTGCACCCCCTCCTTCTGAAGTATCCTGATTGGCTGTAGAGGAAGTAGGTGAGGCTTTATTGGACTTAAAACACTTTAGCATCCTCCTGTTCCCCTTAGGGCTGTACTCCAGTCAGCTTTTTTCACAGTTCACCTTCGGAGGCTGATAGTCATTAGCTGCCGCCGCTGCTTCTCGCGGGAGCAGCCCAGCCGCACAGCTCAGCAGCATAATGCCAGCAGGGCGGCCAATCATTAGCGTAAATAAATTGTCTTTGTGACAAGAAACAAAGAAGGGCAACCTGTGTAATGAATACTAAGAGATGTTCTCAATGAGCTACCTTTTTTCCCCCCCATCTTTTGCATCCTTGGGTTTTCACAGATCTGGTCTATAACGAGCAGAGGTCTGCGATTTATCCTGGTAGCTCTTTTAACACAGTCACGTCCATGGGGGATTTGTGACAGGCTTCCATGGAGCCTGCCGGAACTGCTGATTGTCTTTACCGCAGAGAGCAGTCTGTCCGTTGTTGCGGTGTTTCTGCCAGGATCTTGTCACCTGGCCATATGAATATGGGTCTAACTGATGCTGGTGCACAAGGCCTTCAAAGTGAGCCCCGCAGATTGGCGGCCTCATCCATGACCGCATCAAGGTTTATATGTCAGTGCCTGACCCCCTGCAGCTCAGCTGCAAGAGGGTGATCGGTCCATGCCAGCTAGTTGTCACCTCGGCACAACTGCCCCTTTTAGGTACTTCTCATCCACAGGGTTTCTTGTCCATATTGACCTACCTTACCGCTGCTGATTGTTCAGTGCATGTCACCATGAAGGGGGGACATGAAGAAGCAAGGCTGCAGGGGGCTTTCCTCATTGGCTGAGAGGAATCCCGTACAGAATCTAGTGCAGAAAACAGCAGAGCGCCTTATTTGGTGCCATGTCTTCGTTATCAAAATTGTTAGCGTCAGCATTTAGGCTGCAGGATTATCTCACAACAGGCATTGTCTGTTGACATGGAGAAAAGCTTACCGCCATGCTTAGTACATCACGTGATGCAAAGAGAAGTTACCCCACTGCAAGGTAAAATCAGGGGACTGCGTGTGACTCAATGGGAGAGGACGCCATGCCTGTGATTAGAAGTTCACAGGTTCAGATCCCAGCATTAACTGCGGGGTTTTTCTGCGAAAAGCCCTTAACTCGTAATTGCTCCAGGGACTGACATTTCTTTCAATTGCACGGTGCTTTGGGTAAAAGAATCAGCCAAATAAATACAAAGTAAGGCTTCAGCTTCAGCCTGATGTGAATCAGATTTTTCTGAGTGCTTTGGTTTAAAGGTGATTTTTAGTTGGACAAGTGTCTCTGAATCGCTCTTAAAGTGTGACTGTTTGTGTGTGTGTGCATGTATGTGTGTGTGTTTGTAGGTCAGATATACATTACATTGTGGGGACCATTTTTGGGTAAGGGTTAAGGTTATCAGTGTTTGGGTTAGAGTTTTCCCCCATTGAAATAAATGGAGAGTCCCCACAAAGGTATAGATACCTAATCTGTGTGTGTGTGTTTATATGCATGTGTGTGTGTGCTGTGATGGACCTGACGGAGTGCTCACCTACCCTGTGCCCTTTTTCCTGGGATAGGATCCAGGCCCCCTGTAATCAGTTCTGGGTAAATGGCGGATTGGAAACTGAATATGTTTGAAAGGTTTAACCAGGAAATGAAGGAGAAAGGGGTGACACTTTTTGACTATCTTTCCATCCAGTTTTTCATTTTCATATTTTACCCATATGTGTGATTAAGGTGGGCACTACAGCTGGCTTGGCTGTTCCGATGTCTCTTGGTAATATGATCTGACATTTGCTGGGTCGGGATAAACAGCTTTCTTCTTAGAAGCGTATTTAGCCTGAGGGCTTGACTTTGGACTTTTCATTCTTTTCTTTTTTTTGCAGGGTGAGATAAAAGTGACCATTAATAATTTATAATTAAGCCATTTAGCAAGCATTCGTGATGAATGAATTCCTTTTATTTAACAGTACAAATATTTGGCAGTACATGGCTTTTGTGAGTTGTTGTGAATGGTTTTTTGCATATTATTTTATTTGTAACGTGTTTAAAATTTTCCTACAGTTCTTCGTGGCTGTGTGACATCATTGTTTAACCCTAATTCTAACCCCGCCCCTGTCATTTTTCAACAGGGCCGTGATGAAATGGGGCCTGCTTAGCCACACCCAGCAAATTGTGGGACCCCATGTATTGCCAAAGGAGGGGCCCCCAGGTCAGGAAGCGGCAGGTCTCCTGGAGCAAACCAGACACGATAAACCTCACCTCTGCAGATATCTGAAATGACATCACTTATGTTTTATAACCACATACATTTCAGGAGCAGCACAGTGACTCAGTGGGCAGCAGCCTTGCTTCACACCACCCAGGTTGGCTTGTGGAGTTTGCATGTTTTTCCTGTGCTGGGTTTTCCTCTGGCTATTTCAGTATCCTCCTACAGTACAAGGACATGCACTTAAGGTAATGGGTGCCTGTGAATTATCCATAAGAGAATGTCTATGTGTTTGTGCCCTACAATGGATTCGCATCCTGTCCAAAGGGTACCCCGCCTCAAGCCCCATGCACAGGCCCCCGCCCCAGATGGTCCACATTTTTGCTCCCTCCCAGCACCCAACATACCTGTAGTAGGTATTCAGTGGTCTTCCTTGGCTGGGAGCTGGGCGGGAGCAAAAATGTGGCCTCGGGGTCCCTAAGGACCCCGTTGTGAAACACTGGTCTAAACCCCCTCACAAGCCGGACCTGGATGAGTGGTTGGAATGGAAGATGGACATGGGTGTCATTTTATTAGGCATTTCTGTAAGTCTGCATAGTTGCAATCATCTGCTTTTCCGCCATAGTGCTGTGTGAAAAGTCTTGCAAAAGTCTTGTGTGTGTGTGTGTGTGTGTGTGTGTGTGGAGTTTGCATGTTCTTCCCATGTTGCATGGTTTTCCTCCAAAGTGTCCATGAATTTCCTTCTGCACATTGTACAATATATTCCACTCTGAATTACCACATTATGCCCTGCAAAGGAATCCGGTGCAGGGTGTCACCTGTCGTGTGCTCTGTGCTTAATGGGATACGCTCCAGGCCAGCACCTGTAACTCTGTACTGGGTAACTGGTGGGAAGATGGATGGATGAATTTCATGTTTGACAGCAAATGCACCGCAGCTAATGTACACTCTAATGTACCTGGGAGAAAAAGCTGATTGCGATTTAGTTGCATAGGTGATATTTTTTGTCCAGGGACATGAATAGTTTCAATTCTTTTAAAAGTTGGGTGATTTTTTTTCGCTGAGGCTATGCAGGTTAAATATTTATGGGTTTTAACAGCAGGGTTTAAACTTTTACCACCAGCTGTGTAGTCGGGTGTGTTGCGCAGTCAGACATCTGCCTGCAGCTGGCCAGATGGACTCACAGGCGGAGAGGTAGAAGCAATTTGTTATCCAGCTGCCAACATATGGGTTCTGGACAGGCAGAAAGTGTTTTAGACATGCTGTTGGGGTCTCTCGAGTTGTGGATTAGGCCTCTTGCTACAGATAACTATTCTTTTTTTCCCCGGAAGCTTCACAAGAGGCAGTTTGGTGTGAATAGCCACCAGTGGTTGTGGAAATCAGTGTTAGTGGCCTAGATGTATGAATGTGGCTGTGTCATCAAAGAATGTGAATGCCAGAATAAAATACCAGGGATAATCCTGTTATGGCTTGTTCAACTTGGATGTTCTTTTAATATCTGAGGAAAGCTATTTGAGGGAAGAATCCTGACAGTGGTCCACAGGGAGGGATCTGCGATTCAGGGCCTAAACTGAGCCAAATCCACACACTTTACCACCAGTCCCAAGTGGGGCATCTTTCAGTAAGCACAGGGGTCCTGCTGCGAGAGACCTCCCCCTAAAATCGCTGGGTAATTTGGGCTCCATTCGGCAGCCTCAGAGGAGAAAAAATCAGGATGTGTTGACAGAGGCGCCGGCACAGTAATGTAAGAAAGTAAATGACGAGATTTGCATCAGCCCGCAAACAGAAGCACACACGTGACCTTAAGTTTAACAGCTGATGACTGCACAAAATGGCTTTTTCTCCCCTCCCTGTATGGTTCAAGCACAATCCATTACAAGACTCAGTTATCATTTTCCTTAAATTATTTTTCAGGGAATGCCTGCTATTCTCAGTACCTTAGTTGGGGGTGTCACCCTCTGTCACGTTGCTTATTCCTGAGTCATCCGTGCTGCTTCCTAGATCCACTCTGCAACCATCAAGAGAACCTTGTGTTCAAGATGAAACAGGTGTTGCCATTACAGTGGCGATTAGAGTAAACAGAACCGAACAAAACCAAATGTGAAGAAAGGGACGGATTTGTAAAAAATTTGTTAGTTCATTGCAATTGTGTACTGTGTGTTTACGTCCTGGCTGGGCTGCTGCTGTGAGCCTGTTGTCAGCATACGGACTTCCGGGTTATGTGGGTACTTGCATTGATAATGAAATTTAGTTTAAGTATTAATGACATCCTTTTTCCGTTTAGTACTTTCCTATTTGACGTGGTTTTCATCTGATGTGCGTATTTGTTATAGGATTGGCATTGTATTATTTTCTTTAATACAGACCACACACACCCGCATTCAGTTGTTACCTGGCTCAATGCTGTTTTGGACAGTTGTCTGATTCATGCACCCCCCGAAAAGGAGTTCTTCCTCTATGTTGGTTGGTTCCTTGTGCTATGACTGGTACCCCAGGGTGGACATGACCCACATCCATCCAGACCAACATAGTCTTCACCACAGCTCGCCAACAGAAACCAAAAACACACTGCCAATCATGTAGTTGGATAAATTTTAATTGCTTTATAACTCTCGTTTTAATCTCACAGTTTCACAGAACATCCTGCCAGTGTTTGTGTACTGACAATTTGGAACATTATGTTGCCGATACGTTTTCCTTTTACAGAAACATGGAAAACATAAAACAGGAAACACGAAACTTACATTTTTAAGGAAGTTGAAAATGTTGCATGTTTGACAAAACTGCATCAAATTCATACTGCAAAAATATTTTCCATCCAAATTGCTTTGATAAACTGCGCATACAGATTAGTAGTTAAAATGCACTCTTTGCAGATGACAGAGAAGCACCCAGAACATTCCGGTAACATTGTCTCATTAAATCCAAAAAATATCTTTAAATCATATTTCTCTCAGATGACAGGAATGATTTCATCATAAACCCAGATGCAGAAATTTGTTACTGGCAAGTATGACATACAGCCAGTTTTGTATTCTTGACATCTAATACCTAATTCTGAACGCAATATAGTAAAAACTGTTTGGCATGCTTTGAATTAATTCTCCAATTATACAAGGCCCCAATGAATCGTTTTTAGAGGTCCTTGGCAAATTAAAAAATGCATCATTTGCATTAATGTGGTTTAAATTCTTTGTATAAGCCATGCTCTGTTTAATGGTACTTGTTCTACATGACTGTTAACCAGTAGAAAGAAAAAAGTAATTAAATTGCCAGTCACAACCACCATGACCACAGATTTTTATATTTTTCTAAAGCACTGAAGACTCTTTCAGTTTCAAGGGCAGAAAAACAAGTGGCTTGCGAGTGTGTGTTAAAGTGTAAGCGCCAGGTTAAATAAAGCCATTTAATATGTTGTTTTCCCAGGCACAGTTGAAGATTTATGACAGCAATTTTCTTGTTACCTGGTATTTTCGCCTGCCCCCCACCCCCCCATGGGCTGTCCTCTTCGAGAGTCATTCAGCTGGCTGTGGCCACATAGCAGTCACATGACTCAATGGGGGGAGAGTTGGAGATGACACACCGGTTTCGGTGGGACGGGTGTATCACAAAATATTTCAGTTCTCCTTTTATTCTAGATGTATCGTTTTTGTGTAACCCTCTCCATTTACATCCAAGAGCCAAGAACAGAAGCTGGGGTTGATCAGGTGACATAACATTCAATAAGTGGCCTGGAAGCTGCAGGTCCCAAAAGGTGCTATTGTTCACCTATAGCGCGTGAGCAGAATTTTTCTGGTCAGTAAAGCATCTGTAGGGAGAGTCTGGATGAAACCTGACATATTTTACAGAATCATTTATTTGTTTAGCAGTTCTTTGGATATAACATTTACGGCATTTTTTATTGTTTGTTATTCCCATTGCCTCTTTATTGACTTCATAACACCTGTAACGTGACTGCCGGCATAAATGATTTTGTTGGCAGGCTTCTGGGTGAGATTAAAGGCTGGCCAGGCGCTAGCAGATCTGAAGCCGGCCTGCGTATCGCTGCGTGGAAATCGGCTGTGTTCTCCCAGTGCTGCATTCTCGATGAGCAGCACGGAAACAGAGCGCAGAAACTTGGCGAACATCAGACTTCAGCTCGCATTATTCGGGGCCGTGTATGAAGATGCTTCCTCTGATGTTATTTCTAAGCGCACGAAACAGAAAAGGACAGGCATGAAAAGACGAGCAGAAGCAGAGACAGCTGTAAAACTATTAACAGCACAGACAGTAGATATTGTCCTGTTAGCCCGCTGTTCACAATTTACAGTGATTATTACTCTTTCTGTAATTGGGATGACATTGCATAATTCTGTCCTCATAATTAATCCATTTTTTTTTAAAAACCATAAATATGTACTGGGCTTCCCATCGTGCCTAATGCAATGTAATTCTGAAACGGCATATCAGCCATTCTTGCTGATTCCTAAGGCCCCATCTACAGCCACAGGGGACTGACTGTCACAGCAGTTATGAGGCCAGCAGGAGCGGTTTTCTGGCACATTCCAGGGCAAAATCTTAAACCAGGAGGGACAGCAACTAGCCCATTTAGCCCGACGCTTATTCTAACGATGTCTCTGTGGGATAACGAGAAAACTAATATTTGTTTATTCAAATGAAATAAATGGGTGAAATTGAGAGCGTGTCGCAGCGGCTGGAATCTGAGCGGCAGGTGAAATGTGCAGCTTGTCTAGGTTTCACGCCGCGGTTACTGATGTGTGGCAACTCGCAACACGATTCCCAGCTTTTGGAGATAAATCCTGCGGCTTTACCCCAGCAGATGTAGTTGTAAGACACCGACAGCAGGAGCTGCAACACGGCAGCTCGTGAGAGGGGGCTCAGATTGGCTGTTTATTGCGGTAGAGAAAGCGGGCGTTTTTGTGTAGCTGCGCCGAAGCGCGGGAAGCCGGCACCGTATCCACGATCGCGCAGGCAGGGGGACGCGGCCGCCAAGCAGACGGATGATTTGCCGACCGATTTGCTTGCGCCGCACGTACGTTTCTCTGCACTGCTGCGTGTGGCTTCCAGGCGGCGCTGCGACGCTGCTCTGATCCCGCCGACACATGTTAGTACTGTGACCCACACCTTCTCCCTCTCTCAGAAATTAGATGTTTTAGGTTAATAAACCGAACAGGTTGGCAGAAACAATGAGCTAGAATGGGCTGGGGAATTGGCGGTCGATTGGACCTGCATGTTTCTGGTTTTATGAATCCATCCATATTATAACCTCTTACCCCGATCAGTGGGCTGGAGCCGTTTCCAGATAAAGACATAAGGTTGGGGTATTCCCTGGGAGGGGATGCCAGTATATCACAGGGCACAACTAAGGGACACCTGTTAACCTAATTGCATGCTTTGGATTGCCCAGGGAATCCCATGTGAGACAGGGAGGGCACACAGACACCAAGCAAGGTGGTCCTCGAACCCCCCAGGCCTGGGGGCGTGAAGCATCACCCTGCTTCTGCTTTCACCTCCACTTAGATATTCTCACAGCCGGTCATTTTAAATGTTGCTTAACCCACATGCATGTTTGCTTGAAGTCCCGGATCTGGATGGAAGATTAGATAATAAACTCTGGCTGGGGAAGCTTTGAGTCTGATCCCTCAAATCAGTCCCAGAAAATGCAGCTTAATCTTCGCCCTGTCGAAGATGAGACATTACTTTGGTAACAGTTACTGGAAATCATGAATATCTACTAAGTAAAAGCAGTGTGGGGGTGGGGGTGGTTATAATGATCGAAAGGGAAAATATCTGAATTATCTGTACTGTTAACATGCTGAAATGGTAACAGTATTCGTTTCTGATTTGGGCTAATTACATTTAGCATCCTCACATTTACATTACAGGTGTGTCTGTTTTGAGCCACTCTTCATTGGTAAATCCTACCCCACCACCTAAAGGGCCTGGGGGCTGCACTGGAGAGCAAAGACACTGTGAGTCAGCTGGAGCCACACTGGCGCCCCAGGGGCAGTATATGGATCCACGGCAGCCTTTGGGACATTGGGCCTGGTTCCCCTGGTTACAGTAGCTTCCTCTGCGTCTCTGCTGTTAGGACACACGCTGTTAGCATCCATACATTAATGCCTAATGTACAGCCTGTTACACTTACATCTTATTTGCATGCCTACAATTAGTGTGCATATGGTGAAGCTATATACTTCAATGCACATATGTTAGCCTGCTTATGCATAAAGTTCTGATGCGTACAATTAACGTACTAATGGAGAGCTCATATATTCTTAGCGTTTAACGTTTCACTGCATCCTCAAACACAGACAGATTGACTCGTTTGCCAAATCAGTAGCCTTAGCAGGGGTGTGTTTCCGATACCCCATTTTGTCCAAATATCATGCCGTGTCACTGCCCTTTCACTCACCGCTCACACGTTTGGCCTGATCAGTTCCCGCTTATTTTTATTACTTTATTTTATTTGGTAGCCTATATCAGTATGTGAAACAATCTTAGCCGCTAAGAAAAAATTGCGCTATATTAGCCACCTCTGAAACACCACAGATCGGTTTATTGATCACGCAAAACAGATACATTTGAAATATCAGGTATTAGGGGAATTCAGTAGTATAATATGCTCCTCATTCATTACAAGAATAATCTATAAAGTAGAAAGCTTTTTGTCTTCTGTTTCTGCCGTTTCAATTAAAGCAGATGCATGGTAATTTTGTGCGGTTTCCAGTGCCTCACCTAGATACCATTCTCCTTTTCAGAGCACAAAATTAACATTGGGCACCTCATCTTTTCAGGCAAATTTCACAACGTCGAAAGAGTTGTTTTGAAGAAAGAAACTGGGTGACGGAGAGGAGGCGATCAGCACACACGGGCGCAGACGCACAGCCGCTGCTGACAATAAGAAGGGGAAGATGCACTATTCTTTTCGGAGCACATTCATTTCACTCGCTGTCTGGGACAAAATGAAAACAGGAACATTTCAGCTTCAAGATGTCTGTTCACGCTACATGTATAACAATTTTCCTTTAGGATGGGTAGCCAGTACAATTTTTTCCCCACAGAATTATCTCTTAACATGGTTTTATCTTTTAATATTACCATTTTCTATCTAGATTCCATTTTCCATTTTATGTATTTACATTACTTATTTTTAAGATATCCTTTCACATGAGGTAGCCCCGCACTGGGGTCCTGCCCCCTCTGTGTGTGTGTGCAGCTTGCATGTCTTCGCCATATGAGTTTCCTTCTCCCACAGTGCTTGTGTGCTCAAGGGTGACGCCAGAGATTTTCGTTTGCTGGTGCTATGGGGTCGTTTGACTTTTCAGCTTGTAGGAGTTTTACTTATACAAAAATGTTCTGAGGGTAAAAAGAAAAATGATTGGTTGAGAGAGGTGACAAATCAGATTGTAAAGGAGGTGGGGCCAAACAACTAGAGGATGTGTCTGGTTCCCACCTCCTCTAGTTGCTTGGACCCACC
>JAODLD010000046.1:8812550-8835899 GCA_026781065.1 Mormyrops boulengeri
CTGCCCTCAGAACATTTTTGTGTAATTAAATCTCCCATGATGGTGCTCTGAAATTTAGGGTTTCCCCTTAATGTGCTAGTCACCACAGTTTAATTTCTACTGGAACATCCAATGACACATGTACACACATTTTATTATTGTATTTATTTTTCAAAGTATAAATATAGTATTCACACATTAAAAATAAAAAAAAATCTAAATAAACCACAGAAATTTCTTAGGGATGCTAGACCCTAACCCCTCCCTGGTGTCACCTCTGGGTGTGGTTTATATTGATTGGTCACTAAATTGCCCTCTGAAATAAAGGGTTACTTTACATTTGCACAAGTATATAGGAATTTCTTAGTTTTCAAATATCCCATTTTGATCTCCTGTGAGATATACACACCTATACAGGAAGGGATACCATTAAACAGGAAAGTTAGGATGTTTCCCAGGGTCCCTGAGTGACAGGGCCCCTAAAAAATTTGGAACATAACTGGATTGTTCTGAGTTGGCGGCCCAATATGATATGCTTTCATGGGGCCCAAAACCTCTATACAGATGAGAACAAAGCTTAGGATCAGAGCACAGCGTCTGCCATTTATCCAGTACCCCTGGGGCATTTTTGGGGGTTAATTAAGGACCAAAGGGTTCAAACTGGCGACCTTCTGATCACAGGTATAGAGCCACGCATCACCCCCTGTGGGAATGAGTCTGTGCCCCTGATGGACAGGCACCCCATCAAGATTCAATTCTCTGTTGTCATAATACACTACAGCACGATGAGTTGAGTTAGCAACTCCCTGAAAATACAAGGAAAAGCATGTAATATGAAAATAATATGTACAAATTGTCAATAAAAATTTGCAAACTGCAATGATAATAGTATGTGGGTGTGGGGCGAAGGAGTACTGATTTGTTAATTGCAAAGATGACTTAATCTTTTTAGCTAATAATATCCACAAGGCCAAAAAAGAAAGATTACAACTGGTAAAAGAGGGAATTACTATTAAGGCTGCATTTTGACTCCTGAGGGAATAATCAGAATCAGAATCTTTTATTCGCCAAGTACAGAGAAGTACAAGAAATTTCTGGAGTGTCCAGAATGTCATGAGAAAATCCAGATGTTACCATCATCAATGTCGAGCATTTCAGGTCCAGAAGCTACAAATGCAGACCAAGAGTTTGTTTCTACCAACCAGTCGAGCATAAAGAGTCACAGTCACAGATGCCCTACTGTCCATTGTCCATCGTGAGCAAATGTCCATTCTGGTGCCCAAGGGTCACCAGCACTGCCGGGTGTGATTGGGCACCAATGCTGACCTGCTGCTGCTGGCCCGGTGTGCCACCACTTTTGTTGGCATCAGAAAAGTGGTGGATGGTTTAGTGGTTCAGGGCAAGATGGTCAGTTGCCCATTCGGGAGCATGTCTTTGGCAGGATCTCCAGAGACACCCTGTGACCTGTCCTAAGATCCCCCACCAATAAGGGGAAGAGAGAGCACCTCTGCATCTGTTCCACCCAAGCAGAGCAGTGGTCCGGACCCTATTCTGGCAGGACAGAATGGGAGTTCTGCGGAAGCCAGAGTGGCTGTCAGAGAATTTCTGGATCATCTGTGCACCTTGTTCTTCTGCATCTGTAGTACAACCCATCGATGTGGTTAAGTTTAAGGTTAGGGTTAGGCTTTAGTGGTAGGGCTAGTTGTCACAAGTCCTATACTGAGAAATGCCAGACACTGACCATCATATGTGAGAAAGGTCAGAATGGTGTCTTACTAGCCAATGGAAATTAAACAAAACAGCCAAGGAAGATTGTGGAGAAGGCAGCCACCTGACGAAAACTGAAAGTCTTTTGTCATAAGTATATATAAGAGAGGGAGCGTCCTTCTCTTTTTTAGAGATACTTGATGAGTTTGTCTGAATGTGCTCTCTGGTAACTGCAGTATCGATTAATAATGAAGCAGAACCTCTCACTGGTGTAAGACTCGTATCTTTAGCTTGCACTCCCTGTGAAGACAATGAGAGTTATAGATTTCATGCAGGGAAGCTAGCAGTGTGCCAGTAATCTTCCCTGCATTCCTGGTGATTTGCCGCAGAGCAGTATTATCTGACACGGAGCACTTTCCAAAGCAGGTGGTGCTGTTATAGGTTAAAACGCTCTCAATAGAGCAACGATAAGGACACTAATAGCGGGAAGTATGGCCTCTGTTGTGCTTTCTGGGCAGTGCTCTGGTGTTGTTGGCCCATGAGGGATCTTCTGTGATATGAGTCCCTAGGAGTTTGAAGCTTTCCACTGTGACATCGTTGCTATGGAAGAGAGTGGGCTTGGTGCATCTTCTCCTGAAGTCGATAACAAGCTCTTTGGTCTTGTATGTGTTTAGTGCCGCATCGTTCTCTGATCACCATGTCAACAGGCTATGGACCCCGTCTCAGCGATAAGCCCCACCACTGTTGTGTTGTCTGCGGACTTCATAATGGTGTTTGTGACATGGGCTGGATATCAGTGTTGGGTGCAGAGGGCATAGAGGAGGGAGCTCAGCACACAGCCTGGGGTTACACTGGTGCCATTTGTGAGGGTGGATGAAAGGTGGGGACCCAGTGTCACTGTCTGGGGGCGGTTGGTTAAAAAGTCATAGATCCATGCACAGATGGTCTGGATAAGACCCAACTCACAGAGCTTGGTGTAGATCCGGTAGGGCATCCGCACATGTGCCTGAGTGCTCGAGGTGGGTGAGAGCAGTGTGTAGTACGGTTGTGATGGCATCTTCTGTGGATCTTTTACCTGCTTGTCCTATTCAGGGTCACAGGGGGTCTGGAGCATATCCTGGAAGCTATGGGGACAAGGCAGGGAACAACCCGGGACCAAACATCCTACACATACACATACCAATTGATTGTTTATTGTGGGTTGCATGAAACAAAGATTTTTGGTTACATATTTGGGGAAAATTGTTCAAAAAAATAATTGAATCAAAACAACAAGCCACATAATTTTAGTATAAGTAAAAGGTTAACATGATGTCAATTGCTTTGGACAATAAACAAACATTATTCCAGTGTAACTTTAAAAAAAAAAAAAGCTTGTGAAAATTACCCATATATGCACACAAACAATCAGACTGTGAGCAATTTGGTGGCACCGATTAGCCTAAGCACATGTCTTTGGACTGCAGAGGACAACCAAGGTACTTGGAGGACACCCACAGAAACCGCAGGGAGAGCATACAAACTGCACACGCACACACACACACACACGCGCGCATTTGTATTCACGCCTTTATGGTGGCTCTCATTTCATTGGGAAAAACCCTTATCCCAACAATGACAACCTTAACCCCTAACCAGCCCTAACCTTAACCACAAGTAACCAAAAGAAATATAAGACTTTTAGCACTTTTAATTTTTTGATTGCAGTCACAGATTTTAATAAAATTGACTTTCCCTTTGTGGGGAGCAAAAATATAGTCCTCACAACATTTTCATCATATCGTGGGGACATTTGGTCCCCACAATGTCATGTATACCAGGACCACACATGCACAATGACACACACACATGTGCACATGTACAAAGAGTGGGGGAAGGGATCAAACCACAACCCTAGAGGTGAGATGCAACAGTACTGCACTTGTTTACAGTATATTCCTATATACTTGAATCTGCAGGAAGCCAGGTTATGAACTAATCATAAACCGGTGCTATTAAGTGGCTGTCATCTCCTGCATTCGGTATAGTTTTCTCACCTGAAGGACCTGTTATGCCTTATTATACTTGAGTATTTAATCTGGGAATAGATAAATTCTTCCATTCGTATTTACTTCAATGTGTCTATTGCAATGCCTGTTTTCTGAAGTAAATTTTGATTCACGGCAGGCTCTTTGGACGGGCTGCTAATCTTCATGTTCAGAATCTACATTTACTTGATTTGTTGAATTGCATGTCTTTAAGACCACTTGGCTGGAAAGAATTCAGGGTGGGACGTCCACTGAACTTTCCTACAGACCTCTGGGAACTATTTCTTTCTCAATAAACACTGAAATCTTTCTGAAGGAGAGCGCTTTATTTGCCTCCCTAATTTGTATTCAGTTATATATTTCAAACTCATTTACAGATTGTGCTGATGCATCCATCAAAATATAGTATTTGAGCACCACACGGAATGTTTCTTGTGCCCTTTCCAGGTGTCATTTGTCAAGGTATACCATGAAAGACAAAATAAAACAAAATATATATCATCAAAATAGAACTATATAAAGAGCAGGAAATATACAATTAGTTTATTGCTGATATATTTGTGGATTAATGAGATTCTAGTTTATTTATGGATCATTTCTCTTAATGTATTACTTTGGAAACATTTTGTCATTTGCTCCCATTGTCTCTTTATCATAATATTTACTTTTATATGCAGAAAAATACATTTATTTGTAAAAGGTGAACTGTCGCAAATAGCGGTAAATCTTTCTTATAGCATGTTACATCTTTTAAAAAATAACTGTTGTGGGTAATTGTAGTTATCTTTATATTGTAATTAGTTGGTTGTTGCAGTGCATGTTTACAACATTCCGCGGTTAAGCTACTGAGGACCGCAGGGGATATTAGAAAATGTTCATGGGAAACTGGGCAGCCTAGAACAGGAGCCGTTTTTCCAACTGCTAAACCAGAACAAATATTTCTGCTCAAATGTTAATGTGTTCCGCTCTGTGCCGGAAGAAAATGACTCACTCAAATCAATAGAAACATCTATCCATTCATTTTCGGCTTCTTTTATCCAGCTGCGAGTCACTGACAGCTAAAATATAGCTGTTCATGAAACATAAATATAAAATATAACAACAGGAATACATTCACCCCTGTGATGTGGAGATGAAGTGGGACAGAAGCTCACTTTTAGCAGGAAACTATTTGTGAAACTGGGAATCCGTATAATGCAGTGACCTCAAGGTAAATGTGCTGTATGTACTTTAATGTTTTAATGTGATGTAATTCCAAGCCAGCAGTTTACCTGATTATCATAAGCAAAAGTAAGTTGGTGAGCATCAACATAGCTTAGTGGGGAACATAGGAGTCTCCTACATCAAGGATGTGACCTATTAATACTCCCTCCCCACATTGTGTGGGCTACTCTGGTTTCCTCCCAGTCTAAACACACACAGTTAGGTAAATTTGTGTCTGTAAATTGCCTGTTTTGTGTCTTTCTGCCAGGGGTGAGGTAGGGCAATGGATACCCTGGAGATTCAGGGGGGCCAGCACCTTGTAGGGACCCTCAAATTCATAAAATTATATGTAAAAATATGTGGCAGATGACATTTTGTCAGGGGCCCCAGAATTTCTAGCTACGCCCCTGCCTTCAACATATGTGTGTCCTGTAGTAGACTGACATCCCATCCAATGTGTATCCCTGACTTTTGCCTTGTTTTGCTTGGGATTGGCTCCTGGCTTGCCTGTTAACCTGTCTAGGATAAGCATGGATGGATGGATGGATGGATGGAAAAACAAGGTTGTGCTAATTTTTCTTTTTAACAAATAGCATTGGTTTGAATGCTGCAGTGAAGCAGCTCTGGACTTATCTAAGGATCTGAGGTTAGTGTTCAGCGCCAGGGCACTCACATGGGGTTGTTTCAGCTTAGTCAAGAAGCGGATGTTTTGGGAACATTCAAGGGTGTGTCAGGTACATCTAAAAGAGATCCCTCATGCAGGAAAACCACCTGTGGCCTTGGTTTTTGCTAGTTAACGGCAGATTGTCACCCTCTGCAGGACATGGCGGTGCTCACTGGGAAGAGGGTCGCAGTGCCTATGAGGACGGTGGAATGGGTCCATCAGCAATGTTTTCCATTTCACAGACTGTGGATCCATGGATGAGGATGTCCTAAAGGTAAGCCTCGTTCATTTTCAGTGGTCACCAGGGCCCTAGACACCTTATTAGCGCCACCTTGAGACATGGAAGACCAAATGCAGGCCAGCTGTGACAGAGCCTTGTGATAAACTTTTGCTGTCACGTGGAGGTTCATAATCCTGGGTAGATCTATGAGGAACATCTGCTGAAACCTCCAGGCTGTCATCCTCTGAAGATCTTATGGCTGAGTGCACGTTATGATAGAAACCCGCTGGGACAGGGGGCGTCATGGGGGGGGGTTGTGTCTGAAAACACAGACAGGAGGGTGCTTGAGAACCTTTACAGCAGAAGTGTCTGACAAATTGTCCCCCCCCCCCCACCGCCCATGGGGCCATGGGAGTGCAGGTTAATTGCATTCTCTGACAATTCATCAGGAATGGCTGCATCAGAAGCAGTATGTGGCTTTGGACAGACTGTAAAAAATGTTCAGCTAATCAGCCGACCCATCACTGTGCGTAAATAATATAGACTAATCATGTGGTTTTTGCATGTTCCTATGTGATTCCTGTAAATACCACAGCTGGCAGTTCACTCCCAACATTATTAACATTTCTATAAAGTGCACCAGATGTGCACTAATGCATCTTTGTGTGATTGCTGCAACTGCAGAGTTATTAATGTGGATTGAGAAGCAACAATGTTTGTTAAAACAAGGAAGATGGCATTGTGAGGTTGGGAACCTGAGTTTGCTTGAGTCCAGGCGCCAGAGGAGGCAGTTGTCTGGAAAAACGTGAAGCAGAACACTGACGTCTGATGTCCGCCTGCTTAGACCTGTGCTCTGAATGTTTTGGGGGTTTTTTTTCCCAGCAACTGGCTATGGGTCACTTCTGTGTGTTCAAGTGCTTTTTGCTCTTAGAGCTGTTTGATACTGAAAATGTTGACCTTCCAATCCTGTTTTACTTCCTGGACACATTTGCTCTTCAGAGTGATGTTTTTTTCTTTTTCTCGTAAGAATACATCATCAAGAGTAGTATGTTTGTAAAGCAACATTTTTTTTTGTAAATAAAGATGCAAATTAGACCACTGTAATCCGAAAAAGTGTCTGCTAAATAAATAAATGTAATTTGATTGTGCTATAGTTACATTCAAATATGAATAAACTGAAAACCAAGTTGTCTGGTTGCTGATGAGGGGCTTAGTTTTGAATTCTGTCAGGGACATAAAAGCACAAGGTTTGTGAGGGCAGATCTGTTCAAGGCAGACGGACCCACCAAGTGTGATGAATGGGGAGCAGCTGAGAAGCGCGTACACTGCCAGGGCAGCATGGAAGTCGAAGGTGAGCACTCTGAATCGATAAAGACCAACCACATCACGGCATCATGAGTGACCATCAGGGAAACAGGGAGGGGGCGTGGCTTCTGGGTGTGTGCACACGGAGCACTGATGTTGTGTGTTTGCCTGTTTTGAGTATGTTTGCATGAATTTGTGGGGATTTTGGAATTTAGGTGTGTTTGTGTGTGGTCCAGCTATACCTTACCTTGTGGGGACCAAATGTCCCCACAACATGATGAATACCCATTTTTTTACCTTATGGGAAAACTCTATTTCATAAAAATCCGTGACTACAGTGAAAAAACTAAAAATGGTCAAACTCTTGTATTTTGTTTGGTTACTTATGGTTGTGTTTAGGGCTGGGTAGGGGTTAAGGTTGTCACAGTTAGCGTCAGCATTTTTCCCATAGAAATGAATGAGCGGTCCCCAAAAAAATATCATTACACGACTGTGTGTGTGTGTGCGTGTGTGTGTGTGTGTGTGTGTGTGTGTCTGTGTGTGTGCACATGCAGGTCCACATGCTGTTCTCAGGATAACAAGCTCTGGGGAAACACTTATTGGTCTTTAATCAGTGATACAGCCAGGGCACCACAGTATCCAAGAGCTCCCCCCCCCCCCCATGTTTTTGACTGTAGGAAAGCTGAGTAATGGATCATCGACGCTGTGGGACCCTGCGAGACAGGTGCTAACTCTTCGATAGGGAAGCCGACTCTACCATAAGTGGCGCGATTGCACCCTAAGCAGTTCCCACAGCCTTGTGCTCTAGAGTAATTATCCAGGCACTTTTTCCCCACCAGATGGGACAGTCATTGCTTGCACACAGTGTCTTTGTTCAAATTTTGTACATTTACAAATAGTTGCTTGGCTGGCGCTTTTGTAAAGCGTGACTGCCCATTTGCAGAACTGGGGCAATTCAGGTTAAGTACCATGATCAGGGTTACTACTCAAGCGCACTTCTGGGACTTAAATGGGCAGCCATCAGACAGCGAGCGTACATCTGCTGCTCCATGAGACTCTAAGTTCCATTTTTAAAAGGACAGAGTAATGAAGGTATAATTTCACCACTGCAATGCAGCCCAGTGATACTGGCAACCAAAGGAAAACACTCAAACTATCACAGGCAGGTGGAAATTAAATAACTCTGGCTCACCAGTCCCTCATCTGTGCCCCACGGCGCCCTTTCAGTTGCAAAGGACCAGTCTTCCCGCTTTCGAACACCTGTATGTAATCGAGATTCAGTCACGTTATCGAGATTTTTAACCAAAACAATTCTGTGCAATTACAGCATGTGAAATTGTTAAATAGATATCGACAGTTGTAAAAATATGCCATCGCTGAATGGTGATAGGCTGTATGGTTAGTGCAGGAATGCCAGCTAAATGAAAAGGGAATTCACACATTCAGATACTGAACCAAACATAGAGGCCCAATCCCAAACTGGTCCCTACACACTCCGCCTCACCACTCTGCCTTCGTTTGCGCTTGCCCGAGACCCATCGCCATATTGAAGTGTGTCTCAAAGTAGCAAGGGCTAAGGGGGATTGGTCCATTATGCCATCATGAAGCGAGTCAGCAGTGACGCAAGCTCAAATAATTCTACTACCACTTTCATATCCCACAATGCTTTGCACACAGGAAACAGAACAGGGCAAAACAAATTATTGAATCAAACATTTTTGATTTCCTTAACTCACACCATTCATATATTATTAAAGAAATGACAATACAGCTTCTTTTGGTAGCCATTTCGTCACGTCACAACATAATTAATTTCATTTCTTGTACAGGAGACTGAACAAGGTGGAGCGAGGGTGAATCTGTCTCAAATCTTTCATAAATAAGTTCCCTTCAGTTTCAGCTGTTAAGTTTCAGGTGCGAGTGTAATTCATAATGAAGGGGGAGTCTTAAGGGTGTAGTTTGAGATTGAGCCAGAGTGCCCGTTTACATTAGGACTGGTTGCCTTAATTCATTAAGCATTCATTATCTGCTAGGCCCTGCACTTGTGTGACTGAAACCAGAAAGCATATTCCTGCAGGACACGGAGATTCTGAACATGATGGTGTTCACTGGGAAGAGGGTGACCGTGCCAGTGAGGATGGCGGGTGTGCAGCAGAATAGGTCCATCACCAAAGACTGTAAATCCCCAGATGATGTCCTAAAGGTAAGCCTCCGTAGAAACCTCACACAGAGGGCCATGGATGCTCTTTGAGCGCCACCTTTGGACATGGAGGACCAAGTGCAGGTGAAGGTTTCACTAGAGATTCCAAAAGACAATGTGGAGGAGTGTGCTATATACCTTGACCAGCTAGAGCTTCCCTCTCCAGGAGGGCTTACGGGAGACCCTGTAACAGAAAGTGTCTTCTGCAGCGGCAGTCAGAATTCATCATGAAGCCGCATCCGCTTTCACGCAGACATTGTGTGATCACTTTAAAGAGCTGTCCTTCCCAAACCCCCCCCCACTGAGAATTATTTTTTTTAAAGCAGGTCAGCCCCAGAGACGAGGCGATCTGGGAGAAACGTAATTGTATCCCCAGTACAACAGCAGCTGTCAAGGAAGCGCCATAATGAGGGGCCTGAGTGACAGGCCCTTCTTGGGGTGACGTTAAGCCGGCTGCAGGGCTCTCCTTCCGGAGTCCTCTGTCAGTGTCGCGGCCGGTTCATTGCCGCGCTTAAGGATGGCCACGGGAGCCGAGAGCCAGTGGTCCGTAAATTATCATATTGATTAAGTGGCGGAGCGTGGAGAGGCCAAGGCAGAACCGCATGCAGCCCGTCAAAAAAATAAAGAAATAAAACAGCCTGAAACTCCGCAAGGTTACATTAGAAATTCAAATGTGCAGAACGATCTTGGAAGTCACAGCGAAGGATTGATGCTTAATGTGGCGCGGTTGCTTATTAAATTAACATAAATTTGCTAAGCTATAACTCATTATGGAGGATTAGCCTTGCATTCAATGCCTTCCAGTTTATTATGCCTCTTTGACTGTGTTTCCACACTTATCTGTCAGCGGTGGAGCCATTCGTTAAGTATATTAAAACATTTAGGACTATTTGTCCAGTCGTGAGTTACAAAACAGTTTAGCATTGCCAAATTTTTTATTTTATAGCAGATTCATATCTCCTGGACTAAATTCTGTGCATTATTTGAAGGTCGCGATCATTTTGTTAAAACCTGCCAGCGGTGCAATTTACAGACATAGCTGTCTAATTTTGGAATATAGGCAGATGTGCCAATAAAACATTCATTAGCGGCACAGATTTGGAGTATGAAATGCTTTTTTAAACACTGAAATCACCTTACACATTAGACACAAATATTACATATGATCTGCTTGGCTTTTCACTCAGGTGTCAAACAGGTAATGCTGAAGGGCGAGCTGGAGATGGTCATGAATCCAGGGGCGGGGTGGAGTAGGGGTGGGGGTTTGGTAAAGTTTGCCAACCTGAGGCAAACCCCCTATGTTGTTGGTAAGTTGTTGCGATTTTTTTTTCTGTTATTAATGGGGGCACTCAGAAAAATTTGCCGGCCGAGGGGGGTCCACTTGGTAAATTTTGCAGTGGGCACCCTGCCGTGATGGGGGCCCGGGGCCAGATGCTCCTCCACCAGCCTCCTCCGCTACTGCATGAACTTCAGCCACCTGAGTGCTCAGCTGGAGATGACTGTGTGTCTGGCACATTACCATGGACAGAGGCCTCTTTGACTCATCAGAGGCCCCCCTACTACTTTGGCAATGTTAAAAGTTGGAGGGGGGGGCAGTAAAATGTGTTGACTGAGGAGATGTGGTCACAGTAAAAGTCTGTTCCCTTTTTGAAGCCCTGATTTAGCAGAGGACCCTGGATTCAGCCTTTACAAAGCCGTGTATTAAAGGGCCTCCACTCCCACCCGCCCCTGCAGATTGTGGTGTCCGACACCGAGCTCAGCCAGACCGAGCGCTGGAGGATTCCCTCCATCTCCCCAGCCTCTCCCTGCCCCTTCCCCTTAGGCGAAGCAGCCTACTTTTCACAAGGAACACAGCATCAGTTACACATATTTGTCCTGAAACCCTCTTAAAAAGGAATTTATTAGATGAAAACTTTGAAAGTCGTGGGTGTTAAAAAGTTATGCCATATCATTTTCCGTAAAGCATAATTTAACTTGTGGTCCATGCATTTATAAGATCCCTCCTTTTAACTTGCTTTGGTAGTTTACCCAAGCGGACTCCGGCAGAGTGTTTTAGGATAGAGCTGGTCCACGCTAACCACCTTTCACCTTCCATGTGCCTTCTGAGGCTCGGTTAGGACAGTGAGGAAGAGGAGTGCCACAGAGTGAAGGCCTGAATGCTGCCGTTCCAGCACGCCTTACTGCACTTTTTGCCCAGGCCGATGGACTGGACCAGCCGGCCTACTTCCTGTGAACAGATTGGCTGGTGGGCGTCACCCCACAGGGGCCCTACTGGTAGAAGGTGGAAGACCCACATGTAGCCAGGCTCCACCAGGGGAGGGTGCTGGTAGGCAGGGATGTCATGGCCATCCAGGTCAGTGCCTGAATGCACAGCACTAGTCAGTCCTGCTGATTGGAGTCAAGCCTGTCCAGGTCAGTGCCTGAATTCACAGCACATGTTAGTCCCACTGATTGGTTGCACTTAGATTTGTTGCCCTGTCAACATGCCACGGCTATATCAGAATAAGTCACTGATGTGGCAATGCAGTTAGACACTAATAATTATCCCAGCTACTAGTTTTCTCACAGCTCAGCTCGTGGAGGCATGCGGGAAATGAAAATGGACGGGACGTAATCTTCAGCATGAGTAAGCTAGCGAAAAAGCCATGGGGCGTGCGTCACGGACCAGATTGGGCATTTATCCAGAGATCACATGGCGAGTCACCGCGCAGGAAGGACGGGAAGCAAAGCTCCGGGGTTCCACCATCTCGCGGTGCCAGATGCTAATTCACAGAGACATGTTTGCGGGGGCAGTGTCCGGACGGTGCCATATGACTGAGCGACACTCCCTCAGTCCCGATTCTCGTCAGGACGGATACGAGCACTCGGTGAGAGCTCGACGAGAGCCTTGAAGTGTGGAACATTACCATGACAAGTCTTGGTCTGCTGACACTGTGACAGAGGGGTAGCGGGTATGCCCGTCACATGGCATCAGCATTGCAGGACAATGATTTCCAGCCACCCCCTTGCCCCCCCAGCCTAGTGTGCCCAAGTGGGTGCTTTTACCCCCACCGGAGAAGACAGTGACAGTGCTGGAGGACAAGGTGACCATCATGGAGCTGGACATGCAGCTTGTCAAAGGTCTCCCTCTCCCTGTATCTGAGCCTTGGGAATAATAGGACCATCGTCGCCACGGTGACAGGAAGTACTTTAGGGTCCCAAGCAGGTACTTCCTCAGCGATTCACTGATATATATTTGTTAAAGGGAAAACATTAAAAATATTCTAAAATAAACAGGATACTTCATAAGGAGATAATGTTAATGTAAATATAAATGTAGCTAGAAGGACTCCTCATTATGAGAATTTTGGGTGTTAATTAGCACTGCTGCTCTTCACTGTACCAGCATATAGAGTTTCTTCTTTTTTTCTTCTAGAACATCCTGATATTGATCGTTACCATTTAAGTAGCCCTGGTGCACTCAAAAAGCCATGAAGTTGCATGATGTCCTGGAAACGTATTAAAGGTGCTCATTTTTAAGAAGCAATTACGGTGTAAGTCTGCTGCCGTTTCCATGTGAACACAAGGAGAAGGGCAAGCGGACCATCGACAGGGTCCAAGAGACTGTCTGTTATGAAAGGGGCTTTTAAGACCCCTGAGTCACATGCTCCTTATGCTCCCACTTCAGTCTGATGCACATCCTGTCATTTAGGAAGCCGTGATTAGCTTCTATATCCAGTTTAGCAATGGTTCCCTGACACTCCTGGACATTTGTGACCCTGACCACTACCCCCTGACTGTAACATTGCTGGACGCAACTGTGGTGTCTGTCTGGATGTCCCCGGCCACTGCGGCGGCAGAGGGTAAGAGCTGCGGAGAGCTGGACAAGGTAGAGATGACAGTCAGCAAGGAGTGCCTGAAGTCCTAAAGATGGTGGTTCTGGGTTGAAGTCCAGCAGACTGTGGGGCTGCAGCCAGCAGGTGGCGCCATGGACATCTGCGATGACAGCAACAAGGTGGGCGGCAGCGATGGCCATAGCAATGACTGTGGGAACCTGGGGGATTGAGTGCAAAATACTGGTCCGACGGTGGGTGCTGACCAACAGCTTTACACCTAATCACAAGGAGGGTGCCACACACAAGATCTCCACAGTCAAAACCACCATGCAGGATGGGATGGCATCTGGCATCTCACGGGCAGAAGCACCAGGGATCTGTTACAGAAAAATGCCCCAGGGCTGGGCACTGTGCCAGTCTGTCACAGGCCTCCCGTCCCCTCTCGGAAATGGTTGTGTCTGTCCTACTGTCCATTGTCCATCATAAGCAAATGTCCGTCCTGGTGCCCAAGGGTCACCGGCACTACTGTGTGTGGTTGGGCACCAATGCAGACCTGCTGACCTGTTGCTGCTGGCCCGGTGTGCCACCACTTTTGTTGGCATTTGAAAAGTGGTGGATGGTTTAGTGGTTCAGGGCAAGATGGTCAGCTGCCCATTCGGGAGCATGTCTTCGGCAGGATCTCCAGAGACACCCTGTGACCTGTCCTAGGATCCCCCACCATTAAGGGGAAGAGAGTACACCTCTGCATCTGGGTCACCCCCGCAGAGCAGTGGTCCAGACTCCTCTCGGGCAGGACAGAAACCAAAAATGCTGTCAGAGAATTTCTGGATCACCTGTGCACCTGTTATTCTGCATCTGTAGTATGACACATCAATGTGGTTAAGTTTAGGGTTAGGGTTAGTCCTATGCCGGCTGAAGTTAGAGCCTGTGGAGAATAAGTCATAGTCTCCTTCAAGCAAGAACTTCTGCTGAAGTGATGAGATCAACCCCAAGGAAAAACCTCCAAGCTGTTAACACTGGTAAGAAGGACAAAAACGGATACGAGCCAGTGAGTGGTGAGATGGATTCTGCCAAGCCCTGTGCAGGTCTGCGGAAGGAACAGCCCAGGAAAAACACTCATGCTAATGGATGAGCATATTCAGACATCCGTGGGCTTAAGGCCAAATACCGGTGTCATTCAATGTTTGTTCTACTGGGTTTAATAAGATTTTGTGGCATGTCTACCCCGGAGAATGTAGGATACCAGAGGTGGGGGGGGGGGGGGGGGTTCAAGGGTAATGACCATGAACCTTGTGCCTGCTGTCTTACCACAGACAGGTCCTGGAGAAGTTTGGCATATAGAACCAGTGGGAGGAGTCAGTCAGCTGTCAATCAAACAGCAACAAAAAACCTTGGAGCGTGAAGATCATTTGATTGTTCATAAAAATAAACTTGAGAAAAGATCCTTTTGTAAGGGTACTCTGGAGCATACCAGTACTCTTTTGAATCTTACCTTTGATATACTGTTAGATTTTTCCCCTAAAGTCAGGACTTTATTCTGATTGTTTCCTGATTGTTTTTTGCAACATGGGTTGTGCACTTATGAAACAAGACAAGAAATGTAAGACAACCCGAAGCCTTCCTCCAGGCCTTTGGAGATGAATTCTGCTGAGTTTCGCGTCACCAAAGATTAGCTGGATATGATCGGAGGTGCGAGGATGTTCATGCCCTGAACTCCGGCACTCTGGAACACCCAGCAAAGGCTGATCTCTCAGCTCCACTGTAACCAGCAAACATTTATGGGGGGGGAGCAGGTGCCTGAGCATGTCCACCAGAGTTTTCCCAGGTCTTCAGTGAGGCAGTGACAGTGTTCAGTGACATGAGCGCCAGGAACGTGCTCAGAGGCAACTGTAATGCCTTAAACTCCTTTTTCATTACACACTCAGGCCAGGCAATTACCACACATTTCTTTTTGTCATTTTTTAAATAGACAGCTTCTTTATGGGCCATTTTATGAAGCCACCGCTAAGTGAATTATCGCGGGGGCCCCCAGAGAAACGGGGGCAGGCTGAAGCACAGGGCCGCCTTTACTGAGGTGTATCCTCCTGTGCGCTCGTGGGAGGGGCTGCAGGCGGGATGGCCCCGATTGGCCCCTAATCTAATCTAATCTAATCGCGAATCACGTGATTGTTGGTGGTTGATGACTCATGTTTGGAGCCAACACAAAACCGTGATTGGTCCTCAGAGCTGAGACTCAGCAAGGACATCCAATGCCTGCCCTGCTTTTTAGGCTGTGACCTCCGAGGTTCTAGGTGTGATCCGCAGTCACGCAACATTTATTGCGCAGGTGTGCCGGAGTGATGAATTAGCTACCGTGTCGCATTCGAAATTGAGTCATTTGTCGCAGGGTAAAATAAACCCTCCCAGAGAGGCTGGAGCAGACTCGCTGAAGTTTGTAATCACATCTTTTAAAAAAGCCAATCTTCACAATCTGCTCACTCCTGGGCGTCAACAAACAGATCTAATTAAATCTGTGAATGTGAGGAGTATTTCTCAGACTTAAAAAATCATATGCCAGTGAAATGGTCTGGGAGACCTAAAATATTTAGCATTTTAAACGGCGCGATGCGGCCCATATCGCTCCGAGGTGAGGCCTCAGCCATCCCAGAATCCTCCTTTCACAGCAGACCTCATCGGTTTTGCATGTCATTGCATAAGAAGCCAGAATTGTATTAGTAAAAAACAAATAAAATAACATGAAAAAGGACGTGAGCAGGAGGGGAATATAAGCATAAGGGTTAACCATGGGGGGGCTGTTTTTAGCTGGAGAAAATGCAGTTTTCTCTCATTTGCATGGAAGAACAGAGGGGGAGTAGAAGAATATGAAAGAGCACACAGTACGGAACACAACAGTTTCTCATTTCTTTGTTATATTCTGCTATCCCTTGCCCTGCCATTCATCTGATTTACCCCCCCAGTGTCCGATTCTGCTCACAGCTAGTAAGCAGTCTGTAATTTCACTCAGCCCCGGGGCCCCCAGCCGGGCTTAGACCCTGCTTATCGCTTGTCATTTGTTTGAGTCCACCACACAGTAGCCTTTCACGCCGAAGCCCAACATAAAAGTTATGATGTCGGTACATTCCGCTGTTAGTGAGACCATCATGAAACCTTAATTCTTAATTAACACTGGTGGCTCTTTGGTGTAAATGCATAAAGCTTTTTTCTTTTTAAAATCATGTATTTCTTCATCTTCCAGAGCATCCTGATATCAATCATTACCATTTGAGACGCCGTGCTGCTCTCAAAATGTCACGAAGTGGCATGATGTCCTAATGTGTTCCTTTTTAAGGATAAAAAACATAGGATGGAATCAGCAAGCATCCAATATCACAGGCTATCGACACACCATGACCTGGATAATGGTATGGATGGATGGATGGACCTTTTTCTCACCTTATTTGGCTGCTGGTGTGACTACAAATGCTGTTCTCACCAGTCCAGCCCAAACAGCAAATGCATGACAGACCACTGTGTTGAACTGACAGCTGGCATTTTAAATCTGGACACCACTGGTATTTCTGATCTATATGGCTTATAAGCGCACGCACTGTGTAAGAACAACTGAACACAAGAAATTCCTGCACACAATCTAGTCAATTTAAATATTTATAAATTGCAGAATAGAAATAGCTGATAAACCAGACTGAATAACAAAGTTCAGTTCAAAATAAGGGAAAGAGTGATTCACCGGAGCGTCACTTAAATCTGCTTTTTAAAAGTCAACAGTGATATCTTGATGTCTGCAAAAATACACACATATTCCCTAGTTCTGTAGAGATGTGCGTAATCATTAAAACCGCCACTGTCCAGTTCCCCTCCCTGTTGTTCAGATTTATATGCTATAGTAGCGAAATATCGCGTCGTTTTTTTTCGTTCAGTGGAAAATGTGTATAACAGATCAAATTTATTAGGGGGGTGGGGGGGTGTCATTAATGTTGCTGCTGAGTCCCCCTGAGATAAGATAACCTTCGGGATGAAGCCGTCACAGTTTAGAGAACCCGTGTGGTCTAGACTGAGTGCATCCAATCTTCTCGTGTTGGACCTTGAGGGTTGGATGCTGTTTATGTGTGTAAACTCTCCCCAAGATTAAACAAAATAGCTGGACAGTCAGCAGTTGGGCCCCACCCCAAATAAGGCTTGGCTTAACTAGACTGGGGATTTGGGGGGGGGCTGGGGGGGTTAAGGGAGGTTAAAAGGTCAGTCATATGGGCAGCTGATTTTCCCACACTCCTGTAGCTCTGGGTCTTGATGGTCAGTGGGAAGGGGGGGTCGTCGGTGTCTCCGGCTCAGTGGAGAAGGTCCACCAGCCGCTGGTAGGCCGTCCTCTCGGCGAGCGAGCTGTGGCGCTCCGCCACATAACGCTTCGCGTTTCTCACCATGCGCTCCGCCAGCTGCCGGTCTCCCAGAAGCCTCTGCGACAGTGCCACAAACTCCTGGGGAGGAAGGGGGGGGGGGGAGGGTGCAGAGCAACAGGTGGCTGTCAGGTATCCTGCATCACGCTCCACAGGCTGCCTGCATTAGTGCTGACGTGCATTACCCGGTCCTCAGGGACCCACAGAGAGTCCAAGTTTTTGCTCACTCCCAGCTCCCTACTAGACAGTCCACGTTTTTGCTTCCTCACCACTCCTGCAAAAACATGAACTGTCCGCAGGTCCCCAAGGACCGGATTAGGATTCTCTACAGGAAGCACGTGTCTGTTGTCAGGCCCCGCATTCTGGCTCTGGCCCTTCCCCTGCCCCAGGCCTGCTGCTGTACAGTATACGCGGTAGCATCACGCAGGCTAAATGAGCTAAACACGACCCCTGGAGAACATTTACATTAGCAGTCGGGATGGCACAGTGAGTAGGGGACATCAGATGAAAGGCTTGTGGATATAAATCGCGAGTGAGCGACCAGCTGCTCCCTGGGGTGGGTGCCAAATCACTTCAGCAATCGTCAGGGTGTATGAATGCTGTAAGTGTAAGGATGACAGATGCACTGAGGGCAAACTCGCCTGTCAGTATACACACACAAGCCGACCGTGATATCCAGGGTGAATACAGGGGTTTACCTGGAGTCTGTCATGTGACAGACGCTGCCTCTGAAGTGTCTAGATAGTTAAAGCCACAAAAGGAAGTTATTTTCTTGAAGTTTTTAGGCTTTATTTTAGTATTCAGGCTTTGTACAGTCCTGCAATCACATAAATCCAGTGTTTGGTATAACTTGACAAAATTGGCAAACAATGTACCCTGAATGTGTGGTGTGTCAGAAAATAAACTCTCTGAGTCACAGTGGTATAAAACTGATGACAGACTGCACGAGTCACTGCAGTATAAAAATGAAGACTGAGACTGCATGAGTTACAGCAGTGTAAAAATGAAGACAGACTACATGAGTCACAGCAGTATAAAATTAAAGACAGAGACTATGTGAGTCACGGCAGCATAAAAATGAAGCCAGAGATTGTGTGAGTCACAGCAATGTAAAAGTGAAGGCTATGTGAGGCACAACAATGTGAAAATGAAGACAGAGTCAGCGTGAGTCAATAAGCCCCGATGATACATGTTCGTTGTCCTGCAAAATGGTATAGGTTGTCTCCTCTCGCGTGGCTGGTGGTACGTGACACACAGGACACCCATCATACCTGGGGAGTGGAGTAAAGCAGGCCGGTGTCCTCATGGCGCACGATGGCGGCGTTTCCCGGCACGTCCCTGGCTACCACGGGCACCTCAAGGTCCATGGCCTGGAGGGGACGGCACAGGACGTGGTGCAGGAGGTGCCTCAGATACCCGCGTAATCAAAAACGCGTCAGGGCTGATAAACCCGGACAGAAAGGCTCACTGGCTGCTAATTCCCATAATAAACAACGGCCAGATAGAGACACGGGCAGCGAGGACGTGGCTCAAGTAGAGCGCATTTCCCATCAGCATTTCCCAGGGGCGTTTGTGGCAAAGGATTTAGAACAAACCGATAAAACCCTTTTTGGGCAGCTTTGAGGACACATAGGGGCCGCTGATATGAGAGAGGGTGTCGGCACATCTCCCCCTCAAGGCAGTATGAGAAAAGGAGGCGAGAAAAACGAACAGCGAGAGAGAAGGAACCTCCAAGATGGCTGCCGACATTCCCTCGGAGACGGAGCTGTTGACCAGAGCGAAGGACCTCCTCAGGGCGGCATGCAGCTCCTCTTGACTCCTCTCTTCAGCCAGGAAGACGCCCATGGACCTGTAAGACATGTGTGACATCAGAGACACGGGTGTTTCTGGGGGTGTGGGGGGGCTCTGGCTATTGTTACCCGTGAGCTCGCGACTCTATGACGAAATGGAGGCCAAACACTGAATTTTGTTCCCTATCTGCTTCACCACCCACTGGATCGAGCTCGCGTTAAGCAGGTACGGCACTTCCCCTGGTGGATCTCACGCAGCCTAAAAATACACCCTGGCGGGAACATGAACTCTTTTCTTTTTCTCAGACAGGCAACCTTTGGTGGTGCAAACTGATGAAGAGAACAAATGTGGGGTGCTTACCTCCTGAGGCTCTCTTCTACCTCCCCAGCAAACACAGGATCGACCTGTATGCAAGATGGAGGGGGTCACTTATCACACATGTGGCTGGTGTGACTTTCATCTTTGGCCCCCTGTGACTCGGCATGACACCTCAGGGGGGATGTGACCCATCAGGCTGTGATTTTTCCTAACTCCCATGCCCCCCCCCATTCTGAGAGCCATATCCGCTCTGCAGATCTGCAGGTCGCCCACGGGGCGGGTGGTTCTGGGAGGCAGTGCCACGCCAACAGGCAGCGGTTTCACTGAGACCATTCGGGGCACAAATCTGCGGGGCACGTGATACAGACGCTGCCCTCTCTGAGTGACATTCACTTCCTTCACCAAGCACCCTTGCATAGATGCATAGATGATCATTAGATCTTGGACTTCCTGTGGCTGCCAGGAGGTGCTGTGAGTGCAGTGGTAAATAAAACCCGCCAGCTGGGCCGCCTGAGAGACGTGCAGCCAGCACAAGGACGTTCAGGCCGCCGCGTCCAGCCCACCAGAATATAAACCCCATCATCCCGACACCTGAGCACGACTGGGGGGGGGGTATCTGCACGGGGGCTGCCGTTTCTCACTTCCTGTTGATGGCGCCCCGTGCTATGCGGGTTGTTAAAACGGCAGTGATCTGCCTCCGAGCCTCAGTGATGCCACTCGACGCCGACACTGCGCGGAAATCCAATTACCTCCCCTAATGTATTATCATTCATGTGCCGCAACCTCTGCGGCTCCGTCGTTCCAGTCACGTGCCCAGACCTGCACTCGCCGAACCGATGGAAGGGCCGTTGGCATAGCGACACCCACAAAGCCCACGCCTGCCCACTCGCCTCTGCTGGACATTAACAAAAATCACTGCAACGATGATATGATTTCTCCCACTTACGTGTAATTTTGATCTTCGCTGAATGTCCCACGCATGCCGTTTTCAGTCTTAAAACGTGTGAAAAGGTTTTCTTTCCGTCTATTATTTTTGCAGATAATACCTGTGACTGCACTTAAAGATCACGGCCCGGCTATTTTTTCCTGTTAAACCCTCTCAGAAAAGCTAAGCAGGCTGAGAGGGAAATGTTACAAAAGGTAATTCTCAGAAAAAAAGTATAAAAAAGTAAAAAATGGAAACGGCAGCATGACCTGTGCTGTGTCTGAATCATGTAAATTTGCAGCAGAGGAAAATGCCACGACTTCTTCTGAAGAGTTGGTGATTTTTTAGGGGTTTTTTACACAGATAATGTCACACCTTTGTAAACCAACTGCTGCTGCACTTTGGGGTCAGTCATCCTCCCTGTCTCGCTTGGGGGGGGGTCTATTCTCAAAAATTAGGGTCAGGGAGTGGCTGCTTCCCAATGAGATTAATTGCAGTGTGAGATTTCCATCCTTTAACAGAAAAGCCCCCATGAGCCTGTCTGTGCTCCATGCTGGCTTTATCTGGACTTTATCTGTACTGTGTAATTTGACTTCACACTGCACACCTCAGGTCCTGTATCACACTATGGTGTTTTACAACACAACCATAGTTATAAATGGCCAGACACCCACACCTGGGAAAAGGCTCAGAAAATGGAAAGATGATTTAATTTCGACCAGAAATAAAACATTAGAACGAGCATGAGGAAAAAATGAGCTATATTATAAAAAACTGTTACGTGCACTTATATACATTCAGTTACACATATTCTGAAATTGTATATGTTGATTTTTATGGGCAATATGGTGGTTCGTTGCCCATAAAAATGTGTAAGCCCCTCACACAGTGCAAATGTATACGAGTGGGAAAACTGGGGTCTGTATCATCAAGCAGGATATGTTGCTTAGCCGGATAACTTGTCGGATTTCAGGTAGTCCAGGCTAAACGTAAGTGAAGAAAAATAAATCCCACTGAAACTGGGGCACCTTAAATCTGACAAGTTATCCAGCTAAGTAACAAATCCTGCTTTGTGATACAGGCCCCTGATATCTCTAAATCTGTGTCTTTGGTTGTGTGTGTGTGTGTGTGCGTCCTGTGATGCATTGACATCCCATCAGTAGATCCTAGACCTGATTTTTATGACTAGTCACCTTCTCTGGACAGAGGAATAATGCCAGTGCAGCACTGGAGGGGGACCCTTGGGAGATGATGCCAGATTGGCATCGTCATGGCGACGAGCAGCACAGAACGCAGTGGATACAGAAAGAGTGGGGTGATGCAGACATAGCGTGGGGATGAGGCATAGGGTGTGTGTGTGTCCCACATTCCTGAATTCACAGACAGTAAATAAAAAGACACTTCTCCAAACGAAAGAATCAATCTAAGTAAACAAACAAAAAAAGCCATGCATTAACGAAAGTGCAGCGGGAGCAGCACAGACCCAGAGTCTCCGCTCAGACGGACTCCCACCCCGCATCGGAGCCATTCGGGGGATCGATGTGTAAGCAGGAAAGGCGAATCCAATACTTTAAATGGAAAGCAGGCTGTTTCTCCGAGTGCTCAGCATGCAGAACCCATCATTCCGGCAAGCGCGGCATCTGTCTCCTTCATTTTTTGCCCGGTTACTTTGGAAGGGTTTTTTTTAACGGGGCGGGGTGGGGGAATCATATACAAGAAAGAATCTGGGAAAGGGATCTCGGGACACACCGAGGAATCAGAGCGTGCCGGGCCTCCGGGTTTTTCCGAGGAGCGGGTTGAATTCGTGACTACGCAAAAACGGCGGGGAAATTCACAAACTCCTTGTCATTCCGGGCGAGCTGTGAGTGAGTGTTTGTGAAAGGGCCGTTTCAGGCCTCGGTGACAGGCCCCAACAACGGTTTGTTGCATCTTCTCCACTAAAGGCATCAAAAGCGATTCACCGGTTTTCGTCACCCACCCATACCCCCCCAGAACAGCTAAAGGGAGATATTCTCCATATTCCACTGATCTCACTGTCACCTGCTTCACCTGCCAGTTGCAAATGATATAAAACAGTCGTGTGTTTTCTCCTGTACTGTCATCCCAGGCAGGGGCCTGGTGTGTGACTCAGCAGGTTGGGCTGGGATCGGAAGGTCGTCGGCTCAAATCCCAGTGTTGGCAGAGTGATTTCACCACTGGATCCTTCAGCAAGGCCCCTAACCCCCAACTGCTCAAGGGACTTACCGACCCTACTTTCTCAAACCTACAACAGTTTGAATAGTTCGTCTGCTAAATAAACATAATCGCCCAGCCTCAGTGGTTACGACCCATTTGCAGACCCGATTCCTGCTGTTTTCCACCTGCTATCCTCTCTGTTTGTTAAAGCACAAAAAAGTCCTTGTTCCACTTCCCATCCCTGTATCATGTGGATCTGTGCCAGCCAAATCAAATACATACATATATAATCCTATTATAATAGTGCCTTATGCATTACTGGGGGCGGTGTGTGTCTCAGTGGGGTGAGCCACTGTGCCTGTGATCGGAAGGTCACTGGCCCTTTAACCCCTAACTGCTGCACTGCTGTCTAAAAAAAAGCACAAAAAGTGTCTGCTGAATAAATATAAATGTAAAATGTAGAATGTACATGTACTCTAAACTAGTGTTTCTCAAACCGGTCCTTGGGGACCCCCAGCCGGTCCATGTTTTTGCTCCCTCCCAACTCCCAGGGAATTGGGGGAGAGCAAAAACATAGACCGTCTGGAGGGCCCAGAGGACTGGTTTGAGAAAAACTGCTCTAAATTACA
>JAODLD010000046.1:8835999-8849066 GCA_026781065.1 Mormyrops boulengeri
GGGGACCCCCAGCCGGTCCATGTTTTTTCTCCCTCCCAACTCCCAGGGAAGTTGGGGAGAGCAAAAACCGAGACCGTCTGGAGGGCCCCGAGGACTGGTTTGAGAAACACTGCTCTAAATGACAGTGTCAGCTTAGCAAACAAAAAGCAGCGTGATCATTTGTTCCTCTTCCAGCCACTTATTCTGGTCAGGGTCGCTGTGGGGGGGCAGGGGGGGTTTTGGAGACTGTCCCAGGCAGCACAGAGCACAGGGCCGGGTTACACCCTGAACCGGACGACAGCGTAAACATGCTTTGATCAAACACAGAGCTGGCAGACATGTGCCCGTTCTCTTCCTGCTCTCTGCTTTCGCTCGACTCGTCCAGAGCGTGGAAATTAAGCAGCAGTGTGGGCCAGCCGCACAGGTCTGAAACAGCCCTTGCAGGCCCCGCCTCTTCGTTATCGTTGACCAGCAGGCCACCGGGGCCTGCCCGCGGCCTTTCCGGGGAGGCGGGGGCCGCGTGCGTCGGCGCATCGCTGGACCGGCTCTCCCAGATGCGCCGAGGCCTCGTTATCGCGCGCGAACATCTGCCGCGCGTGACAATCGTGCCATCCTTCTGCCCTCCCACCCACATCAGGCCCGGTCCAATAAGCACGCCCCGTGTTTGGACCACACCCCCAGGTGGGAGACGGCCTTCGACTGCGACCCACCTTTGGTCCGATGACGATGAGGATCACCGACTGATCTTGGGCGTGCCACTCTGTAAAACAAAAAAATTAAAGAATAAAGAAAAAAAATTTAAATCCAGAGCCTGTGGGCGCCTCGGGTCCATTACAGGCCTCCTCATCAGGCCATCTGTTCCTCATACAATCACAGGCTACCCAGGCACGGCCAAGGGACCCCTGCAGACCTACACCGCTGGGATGGCGACCTCACCGGAGAAGGCTTCCAGCAGGTAGAGTGGGTCCTTCACCCGTCGCAAGCCGCAGACGAGCAGGAAGACGCGCAGGTCCTCGGCGATGGCGTTCACCCCTGAACACAGCGGGGAAGCAAACTCAGCGGCAGCAGATGGAGTATCGCCTCTGCTATGCAGGGGAGGGCGATAACTACATCCTGTATGTAAATGAAGCCGCTTATCAGCCATGCTCACAGCGAGGAAGTTACACCGCTCATCGTTTGTCAGCGTGCCCCTTCAGACACCTGGGCGACTGAAAAATACGTATACAGCAGATGGGCTCTACCGGGATTCAAACCGGCGATTTTCCAGGCTTATCGCTGGTGCCGTGTGGCACAGTGGCTCCCAGGGTGTTGCTGAGTTGTTCGTGTCCCAGCTATACTGTGTCTCTAAACGAGCGTGTGTGAGTGCATGTGCTCTACACTGGACTGCTGTCCTCTTTCCCCAGCCTTGAGGAACAGGCTCCAAGCTCATAGAAACCCCTCAATGGATAAACAGTTATGAAAAATGGTTAAAAGGATGGATGGATGGATGGATGGACGGATGGATGGAATGACATACTCCTTAAACATACCGCCTGCTTCTATCTGCCAAAAGTAATTATCTTTTTGTACCTTGGAGGTAGCCCTTGTGTCACAAATGAATGCAAAGAGTTCCCACTGATTCACGGCAAAATTCTTGCGGCAGAGCGAGACATGCTCCTCACAAACAGTCTCAATCTCAACTCACTGGACCACTGACAGAGAAATCTACACTTTAACTAATCATCTAGGTTCTGTGTGAAATCCCTTCCTGCACGAGGCGGGCCCTGGACGGGCCCCTGCGTGGCCCCTGGTGTCAGTCGTGTCTGCCAAGCAGATAAGAGCCTGTCACTAACAGCTTCAGCAGGGATACGACTTAGAGGGTCAGGGGCGCTTAGGGGCCCGATCCTCTTTCCGGGGGGATTATCAGAAACAGAGCTGCATGCCCCGTAGCTCCAAGTGCACTAAAAATGTAGGAAAAATGGAGCAGAAGCCCTTCTGGAAGCTGGAGAGTGCTGCCGGATATGGAGAGCACATTTCATTTAGCAGCCGACTAGCAGCCAAACATCAGGTGAGTTCACCTCTAATATCACCCATGAGCCCATTAGAGGAGAAAGGCACATCTTTCAGCAGGACATCCCGATTTTATGGAGTTCGATTTGTCCCTAGATCAACAAGGGAGGGGCATGCGTTTCACTTAAACCAATCACAGTCTTCATTGTATGACATCACCACATTGGTCCATTTTTTTCTCATTTTTAAACTCTGAGACACCAGTTCACTTAACAGCGTGTTTTTGGACTGCAGCAAAAAACTAAAGGCATCTGGAAGTTACGGCACCTGCACGGAGGGGGAGTGGGATTCGAACCGATAACCCCAGTGGAATGAGGCAACGTGCTGCCCACCACATGAGGACCGTGACAGTCATTCTTTTATGAAACAGACATGGGTGCTGCACTTTGCACCAAAATGCCACACTGGCGGGTGGGTGACGTGTGAAACACCACATTTACAGACCACTTAAGGAGAGAGATGGGCTAAACGGCTAGATGCGAACAGAGGAGACAGAAGGCACACGGGCTGATGGTGTGAATTACCAGCCCCACTCTCACTGCCCTCGTCAACTGATCCATTTTCTAAAGCCTTTTTTGGTGACGCTCTCTATTGCTCTTTGAGAGGTGCTGTTTCAGTATAATTTACTACTCAGCCAGTTTAAGTTCTGCAGCACTGTTAATACAACAGTATTAGCGAGACAGAGATGCACCTTGCCTTGTTTTGCAGAGGAATGTATCGGACATCCGTTACCCCAAAAGATCCAATCCCACTGTTCCCCTCTGCAGTGACTGAGGGCATTAACCTACTGCACTACTGATGCTTTTCTGAGCAGAGGTACTTTAAGCTTGAATTAGTTCCGTAAAAACACACTGTAGCACCTCAGGGCTGTCAGACTGTCAGGATGAAAGTTTGGTAAATAAGTCAAATTTAGAAACATTCTCTAAAAGTAGACTGAGCTATGCACTGGACACATGGTGTTCATGAGGGGGCGTGGTAAATGATGTCATATTTTTAATAGTTCCACCTGTTATGAGGGCCAGCTGGGCCTACCGGCCATTCCCAATGCCTTCACCGTCACACACGAAGTTCAGCTCCCATTCCGACCTGCAGGCTAACTCGCGACAGCCACGCACTAAAGCTAAGCGAAGCGACACTGGCTTTCTCGAAAGGACAAGTGGAGGTGTAGCAATAAGGAGCCATGTTTAAAATGCTGGATGTATCCCAACTGCACCTGCTAGCTCACATGCGTTTAATCTCATTACCGGTCTATTAAACTGTATGCTGCTTGCGGGGATCTTCAGCAAGGGCCTGCAGAGCAGCGCTGACTCATGCTCAGCTCACAACGGCCAACGATGGTCAAACGATGATCTGTAAGGCCCGTTTAAACCCTGGTTTGTCACAGATTGCTTTGGAGACTCAACCTTTCCCTGTGTGTATAATGGCGACCATTATAGCAAAGATTTAGATTAATTTGGCTAACTATATATTTGGCTACACTTCATATATGCGTAAAGCCGTAGTTATTAAAACCATCATGTTTTACATTGTGTCCTTCCTAAAATTACTAAAAAAGGAATTTGTCTACTAATAGATCAAATGGTGATACATACCATTGGATCTAATCCCTGTAGTTAAGAGCTGGCTTGTGGTATTTAATTAGTACTGAGTCATCAACTTGGTATGTACACTGTATCAGCACAGATCAGTCCAATTATCAATGGAAACCTTCTATTAAGCCGGGGCAGATACTGTGTCAGTGGCGAAACGGGAAGTTCTATTACCGATACAAGAAGTAATGTTTTTGCGGTGACACATACATCATGAATGAGCCACAGAGCCCATTCTTCGTAACGTCAAGGGGAACGGGGCTCGAAGTCATGTGCTGGGGTTTCATGACTGCGTCCCACAGCAGAGCTGCATGATATCGTTTCAGCATCGTCATCACCATGTCTGCACGTGCAATAATCACATGGTAGGACGCAAATGAAATCTAACTCATCATGCTACAACTTTTTTGCTGCTTGATATAAAAGAAAAAAAGTCACATAGTTCTCATTTTCCATCACTGATCTACAAGCAAAGTCTGTCTGATATTTACTCTGATTTAAGGGGTTTTGGATACATGGAGTTTGTTGCCAGTGCAGTGGTCTTTAAATAAATCATTCATCCAGCTTCCAACCCCTTACCCAGCACTGGATAAGAGCCCATGAAGCACAGGGCACAAGGCAGCAGTAAGACTGCAAGCAGGATGCCAGTCTGTCACATGGCACCATCTCCCGCTGACCCGCCCTGGGCATTTCAGAGCATACTTTCCTGCAGGTCTTTGGATTGAGGCATGAAAGCCACAGCATAGGGAGAACATGCATAGTCACAAAGCGGGGGTGGCATTCAAAAAGCGCTGCCCACCACCCATAAATTAATCATATAGGTGGTAATCATATTAATGACCCCCAAAGCCTTGTAATACCGAGTGGATAAGGATGCTCAAGTGAATAATCTCACACTGCCAAGTCGGCACCTTGAGTGGGGAGTGGAAAATCCTGCAAAAGGCCAAAGACTCAGTGTCCCACCGAGGTCGCCTGTTTCATTCAGTTACGATGTGATTCCTGCAGCTCCTGCTCTCTCCGTTTATAACAGCATGTCAGACTCAGTTTCCTGGCAACCGTGCATCATACGCACGCATTTCTACTGTAATCTTCCCTCGTAATTTCTTAATCTACCTAACCACCTTTTATGCCAAAGCATGTCTTTAGATTGCAGCTACTCTGGTTAACTTTCAACAGATACTACAGCACTTTAGAAAAACGTAGGTATAAAGTGCGTTAGATATCTGGGCCACTTAAGCAAAGGGCAGTGGGCCGGATAAGCAAACAGGACCAGCAGACGTGCAGGGGCGCCGTAAATGGGGATGGGGGAGTTAAGATGATTCCAAGATCCCCCCCCCCCCGCCAATCAGCTGTTACGTCAACATCTGCCAGTAGACCCCGCCAAGCAGCCATGAAGCAGCCATGAAGTGCTTGTAGCTTGCATCCAAGAAGTTTGATGACCATCATCATGGCGTCAAAGGGGACCCAGAAAGGTGGTGCTTAAGGAGCCTTGGGGCATTCCCGCAATGGAGGGGGGGTGGGCTGGGCTGCTTATCCCAAGGACTCCTCAAAAACAGCCCCCAGGATTACAGACTCTTCAAAACTTTTGAGATTTTTTTTCTTCAGCAATTTTTTGGAGAATGGGTAGGTGCTTGAAAATGCAATAGTATTATTCGATATGTATAAAGAGAAAGTGAAAATTCACCTGAAAGGGAGCGACATGCAGCATAATTCGGGGTGAGTAATTACCTATGCTCTGCCTTACATCCAAAAGCTATGAACATAAAGCCCATCAAAGGGGCTGAGAAATCCAGAACGAATGGAATAGGAGAACAAGGACAAAGGAGAGCGCGAGCGAGCTGGAAATGATACCTCTCTGTCTGCTGAAAAACTCAATTGGGACGAAGTACCCTTCCCTCTCACACCCCCGTGTACCAGGAACCTCTCTTTTGTTCCTGAATGTTTGATCTCAGAGAGGCACGTCTTCTGAACTAACAAGAACACCACCCTCCACTGATGTGTCCGCTTGAGCACACCCGCCGGGCGTTTTCCCATCATCCCCGGTGTCTCGCCCACGCCCTATGGAACAAACCATGAGCAACAGCGCAGGGGACGCCGGCCCTCACCAAGCTGGCATTACTAATAATTAGCCAATTAATGTGACCTGTCCCTGTTCGGAAGAATTCTCAAGGTTTTAAAATAGACCAGACTTACAAGCAGTAGTCGCTGGTTTAAAATGGGGGACAAATGATGTGCGACAAGATATCCAGGGTCCTCTGTGTTTTAAGAGAAAAACTGTATACCCCTTTTGTTTTTCATTAAAAAAAACACAAATTATATTATTGTAATTCGATAATAAATCAGGACATTTGGGATGTAATCCCTGCCAGAGATAAATGAATAAATGAATACTAAAACACAAAGGCCTATAAATAATTAACAACAAAAATAACCACGCCTTGAGCAAAACAGACGCGAGTATGTTTGCGAGCCCGTGCCCTCCGTGACCTGCGATCGGAAATGGGATCCCGGCCCGGATCCTGCGGTGCCCCGAAGACTGAAAATCCGGGACGAATCCCTGATGCGTGTGGGAAGGAGAGCGTCCGAGGACAGCGGGCAAATCGGAGAGCGGAAGTTCAGTATCCGGTGATGGAGGTGCCATTGCATGCTTGGTGTTTTCGCGAGCATGTAGCGAAAGTTAAATGGAAGCTGTGAGTGCTGTCACAGTGACAGACAGGCAGGCAGCAACGGTGCTAATTGCTTCAACTCTGTGGGGATGTGGCACGAAGCAGCCTGCATTTGACCCCGCCCACCAGCTTCAGTGATCAATATTACGTACGTGCAATAAACAAGGCATACGTCCATACCTCAGTCTCCAGCTGAGAGCTTCCCGAGAACAGCTGGTGGCTGTTGCTGTGACAATGATTGTGCATCGCCCTGCCATCCTGGTCCTGCTTGCCATGATTTGCAAAACCCAAATGATCTGTCTCACATCCTCTCACAGCTGTGGATTTTGGTGTATACCTACACATCCTAATGGACGGAATTCCTAATCAAACAACTGGCTCAGGTGCTTGCGGTTGTCACAGTGGATCGAAAAATATTACAAACATGACACAACGGGGTTAGGTAACAGGCTTATTTTTCCACCTGCAGTCTTGCAAAGAGAGCTTCTTAATTTCATGGTCTCTGGAGTCAAATTCTTAAAAATTACTATGCATTACCACACATTACCTTCTAGTGAAGACTGAACCTATGGCGACGACAGCCTCATTTGAAATATGATTGGTTCAACCGGATAATTCCCTGCAGGGTTCTGTCCTGGAACTCAATCAGTCGTCGACCTTACAGTTACCGTGGTAATGCAGGGTCCCCCATGCACTCGGCCAGTGCACAACAGGTAAGTACAGATCGTGGACAAATCTGTAGCTGTCATTAGTCAGTCGTGTCGGCGGGGGGGGGGGGGAGGGTGGTCTGCGAGACTCAGGTTTATAGCGATTTTAAAAAGGTTTTGTGACAGAGACGCCAGAGTGTCAGATGGAACAAACAACAAAAATATAAGGGAGAGCAGTTCTATTGCAATTAAAGAAATGCTTTTGTTAAAAAAAAAAAAAAGGTATAAGGAAGGCGAAAGATTTCCTAGTGAAACGAGAAATGAGGGAAACCGAGGAGGAGGTTGCTGTTTAGCATGGCTCCCGACAAGACCGACATGCTCCGCTCCTCCGTGCCGTCTGACATGCGTAAAGAAAGCAACCCAAAGGGGGCTTAATATTAACAATTTCTGCCTGGCTGGGTGGGTGGGTCGCTGGCTGGCTGGCTTGGGGAGGGGGGGGCCTCTCTGCTTTGGCGGCATTCTCGACTCTAAATACCGCAACTAATCTGGAGAGCGATACAGGACGTCAGCCACCAAAAAAAACGAATCATGTAAGACTGGATAAAAAGTGTCTTCGTCTGGGGAAGCGGAAAGAACACGACGGAAGACCATGACGACAGCAGTCCGTCCCGCCAAATCCTGACTCGTGATTCCAAAGAGGAAGTGGAAGGTCCGCATCTGTGCCTTCAGTTCCCACTGTGAATTACTTTACACCTTGTCTATGAGACCAGAACAATAACAAAGTGTGTCTGAAATAGATTGGGGGGGCATTTTTAAGCCCCCATCACAAAGAACTGTCCAAACCATGTTTATCATGAAGTGTCTGTCCACAGGCAGAGATCAGTATTATTCGCACTGGGAAGAGGGGCTCTCTGCAGCGGAGCAGGGTTAATAATCCAGGGATTCTCTGCACTTTCACGCTGTGATATATCGACGCCTCTTTGGTGCTCGGTTCAATAATCAAAGTTGAGGGAGGTTTTTAAATGATGAGCCGGCACTTTCTGCCCCGACAGACAGGGAGTGCTAATGTGTAAACTTCCAAGTCTAGCAAGGAAATTATATATCCCAGAAAAGAGCTGCTGGTACTGACCCCAACAGCAGCATCTGATCAAGACACAGGTCAGCAGGTGATCTCCATCCCAACCCATCGGGGGGGGGGGGGAGTGTGGCAGACCAGCCTGAACTGGATGGTACACACCACAGAAGGCGTGATGACCTCACGGTACCTGCACTCCTCAGGAAGTAGTCCCAGTCGAAACCCATGGCCACCCTGGTCTCCACCCCTGGAACGACGAGAGAAACAGGGCTTAGCAGGTGGTGTCCTCGGCCACAAGCCATGAGTCCCATCATGCAGCTGGGGTTGCACGACACCATCGGGGCACCCTCACATCAGCTGGTGGAATAGACACACCACCAGAATGGGGCAGTTTATGCAATTACCATGTCCTGACATTTCTAGATCTCGCCAGAAGGTCATCCCGTCTATCATCTGTGACCCCGACCTTGAGGAGAAGCAAATGGGCCCTATGGCTCCGGGGCAGTATCACATCTACCGCATGGGGAGCAACTGGATCATGCAGTCGCACATCCGGAACACAGCCCAGCTTACAGTGTTAGGATTAGTTTGCACAGGGCTGCCATCTTCATGGGAGGTGTCATGCCCACCATTGATGTAACCAATTAACTGCACTAAAGAGGTTCAGCTAGGTCAGCACCCCGCATACCCAAGGCCCCTGCTCCATGCCCATGAAGTGCCTTAACCTTGTTCCTGTCTCTGGGTGTTTCTCAATATGCGCACTTGCCTGTACTTGTGTTCTCATGAACTTGTTTTACGTCATTTTCCATTGCCAAACACCAGTTACAATACTAAAAACAGAAGTACGGTGGATGATAGAAATCCCCAGATGTCATTTTTGCCCCGCCCCAAATATCAAGGATACACCGGTTGCAGCCTCGCCATAAGAGATCAATCCCATGATTCATTATGCCCCAAGTTTGTTCTTAGGAGGCAAGTTAGTAAGAGCGGTCTTGCTACAACCACAAGTACAATCTTTGTGTTCTTGGTATTGAGAAACACCCACTATGTTGATTTGCCAGCATCTCCATGTTGTAACGGTTTCACCTCAAAGGGCACCGGTTGGCACATGGTAAGGCTCACATAGCACTCCCTGGTCAAGGACTGTTGTCCTTCATACAGTCATGTGACATCCAAGACCCAAGTACAAAGGCAAGCAGCTTAAGGTCTTCCTAAGTCCAGTGTAGACTTAAGCAAGCAGAGGCCTAAAGCAGTGGGCAGCAGCAGGACACAGAGGTGAGCAGGTCAAAAGGTCCTCCAGACAGGTGGGGGGGCAGCACCAAAACAGAGCAGGCTGACAAGAAAATGTCAGCAAGCCAAGAGGGATTATTTACATTCCATTTCACTCAATTCAATTCTAATGAGTCACCCCAAGGCGCTTTACATGGGTGTGATGTGACACATTACATCGTTATTACATGCATACAATATTTACATGCTTGTTACACGTGCACCTTCGTCCACCTGCTCGCCCACTGCCTTTAAGAACCACTTACCTGCAATGCTACAGTGCCCCAGCCAGCAAGTACAGTGAGTCACATCAATACAGCAAACTACAAACAGGTTTCAGACCCTGCACCCCCCCCCCCAATACCACAGCAGAAAGACCCCCATGCAGAGACTCGGTCATTCCCAGCCAGAGGCGCGCAGCAGAAACAGCCAGTTGATGTGGTTACCTTGTGGGTGGACATGGACTTTACTGCTCTGGGTCGGCTTGAAAGATACAAGACGGTTGCAAAACAGTGGTTAACATTCCCATGGTGCACACTGCAAGAGGCAGAGGCTTTCCTTCTCTGCACTTCTACGAAAAATACTTAGCTTTTTAAAACTCAACCGTACAATCCTTAAAGTCTGAGATTTGTTATCAATTCTTTGTCTAGGGCTGAAATAGTAAGGCCTTGGAAAAATCCCTTTTCACTTGTCCATGTTATCAGCTGACGTATTTATACTCTATTAGAAAATATATTTACAAAATCACTGTCTTGAACGCCGAGTGCCACACACACTTAAATGTGTGAAAATAGTCTTAGAGATTTACGATATGCTTTACTTCCCCACAATAAAAGTATATTGGGCGAGGTAAACGGATCTTGTTTTATTGATACTATTAAACGATTACCCACAAAATAATTGTTTAAATCAATTTAAGTTGGTCGTATTTTATAGATTCACTACTGCACTGCTATCTTTGGGGAGGTTAGTGAATAATGGTCCGTTTTTCTTGCAAAGTGGACTTTATTTTTCCAGAAACTTCTCCGAGGAAATGACACTGCAACTTGCTCTTACGGATGCTCTTTAATAAGTAAAATCTGACTGACGGAATGATGGAAAGATCGTTTGATCAAATAAAAGCGACGGCGTGGTGACAGCGGAGATGGACGGGAAGCGATTCCCCCGAGCGCGGCAATGTGATCGACACCATTTTAATACCTCGCTGTTATGGGACTTAGCGGGACGTAGCGATTTCCGATGCGGCGCCCGTCCACGCTGTTTACAGCCGCCGCCGCGGCCTGCTGTCTTTACATGCCGCCGCCGTGTCTTCACGGCCTTGCATGACTGAGCCGCCACTCGGTTTGCAATCATATTTCCGTCTGAAGGACTTCCCGCTCTCCTTAAAGCACTTTCCCGGCTCGTTTTCCAGTTTGTCAGGGGATGCTTCAGCAGATCCAACTGCAATTTTCTTAAATTGCTGGAATAACCGATTGATTTTCAGATCAGAGCTTAGTGCAAAATCTAAGGCTGGGATTTTTATTTCTTTTAGGTCAGGTTCACAAGTCCACAATTTCAGTTCCACTCTGAATGAACTTATTAAAGACTAAAATGAAGAGGAGGCTACTAAGACCTACTGTGATATTTTAATTGATCATTTGGTTGTGAATAAAACTAAGAATGTTTGCCTTGAGCTGACAATCGAAATGTTTACAGTGTTCAGCATTAGTGTTTTCATAGAAATGTCACAAAAAAGACAAACAGGACCTACCCAAAGCAATTCAGCCACTTCTTTTAGCTTGTGAGAGAATGCAACAGCAAACCTGCATTTAAAACAGAAAAAAGGTCTGAAAATGGGGCACAGTGGCTGGGTGACTCCCCCGCCCTCTACCCACCATTCAGCCAAGCTGTGATTCTGTGACACACACAGCATCTGAGTTTGCTGCCCTGCTTTCTCACCCAAACAACTATGGCAACAAGATGGGAATCGGTGCAGAAAATCAAAAGACGGATGAAAGGCGGTTTCACTGGGTCCCCACTGCCGTCTGATATTTGGATGTGTTTGTGTGGGGGGGGGGCTTTGGTGACCGATTTCTCATTGGTTGAGTTTTTCAGGCAAGTTGGAGTCCTGAAGGAAAAGGTCAGTGCACCCCCCCAGCCTACAGGGTGGACAAGATGCACATTTTAGGACAGATTTCAGGTATGTGCTGAAGATATGGGAGGGGGGGTGGAGTTGGGGGGAGCCATTTGATGGTAAGACACCATACCCTAAAACCTCCTCCCAGTTACACTTGAAGACGTGGGTTTGCCCATGCACATCAGCACATCAGACAGCCCCCTACGGGTAGACGAAACATGACCGGCTGAAAACAGTGCTAATGCTATCACACTGCTGGGCTAGGAAACGGGATGGGCAGCTTGGTGCAGGTATGTCTGGAGAAAGGAGGGCATTGCTTCGCTGGGACAGAGTCAGGGACAGCGGCGGCATTGGCGGTATCACCACCTCATTCCATTTCACGCTGTGTAATCCGGCCCCTGTGAGCCCCGTCCGCGAAGGTTCCCTTTAATCCGCCGTTTTCATCTTCCCAGCAATACCCTGTGCCTCTAGGACACTCCTTCACCCTGCTTACAGCAGTTATGCAAGCTCTGCTTTTTATTAATGTCAAGACAAGCATTACTCTTTGAGGGGATCGTACCACTGACAAAAAAGGACTCCAGTGTGTAACATATCTAGAAATCTAGAGGAATCTCTGCTTTGTTTTCATAAGAAAAACAGTCATATGTAAGGGAGTCCTATCATTAGGTAATAAAAAACAACGCCACCACCCATTTATCTCCTATCCAGTACAATGTTCTGATATAATGATGTGGAGAATCGTGACAGGATGTTCCATGTATTTACATGTGATGTGTGTAAATGAATTATTGAATTATTTTTCAATATCATCCTTTTAAATGAATGGTTGTGGGTATATGGAGTCATAACAAGCATTGCATACCCGTTCCGGCTCTGAATGAAACATAGCCGCTTATCTCCACTTTGGTAGGACGGCTGGTATCATCACCTGGCTTTTTTCAGAACCTGCTCCATAACAGCTAGCTTCTTGTTGTCCTTTACGTCCTCGTTGAGGTCCGTCCCACCGAAAATGACCCCGTAGGGCGCCCGGCATCCTGGTGCGACAGGAACAGGCCGTGAGTTCACGTGACTGCCCTCTAGCTGCCAGTAAAAAAGCTGTAGCACTGCCATCAGTAGATGAATAGCGAGAATCGCATATATTTTTCTCCCTGACGGAATCATCATTATTTAGCAGAAGCTTTTATCCGAAGTGACACACAATTGCAAAATCACGGTCAGCAGGTCTCTGGAGCAATTTAGGCTATGGGATTGGTTCAAGGGCCAAATCACTCTCACGGCCATGGGATTTGAACCAGCGACCTTCTGATCATAGGCACGGACTCCTAACACACAGAGAGACATACTGTCCCAATCATTGTAATGTTATACAGGGGACCAGATGGAAACATTACCCAACCTACTCACAGTGTCCCGATTTACTTTCTGGAATAGAAGGCATCGAACTGACAGTCTCCTTTGCCAAAGGGTGCTTGCTTTTCCTATTCTGAATAGTTTAAACCCCAATCCCCACTCCCAGCTGAATTAAGTCAGGCTTCACAGAGTCAGAGTCACATCGTCCTACCATCAAGGGCGCCAGTTTGGTTTAAACATTGATAGACACCAAGTCGGGGGGGGGGGGGCCCCCCCGCGCCCCGGCGCCGGGCGGGGCGGACAGGAAGGAGGGGAGGGGGGTGGAGG
>JAODLD010000046.1:8861952-8873225 GCA_026781065.1 Mormyrops boulengeri
TACACTGAATCAAATTAGCTTACAAGTGAGGGGCCAGTAGTGTGACATTAAGGTTTATTAGTGATGCATGTTAGCGTTAGCTTATGGGGCGTACCCTGTGGGGGTATTAGTGACTCCTCCTGGAAAGTGCTTTGTTATATAAAGGGTTTGTCTCAGTCCAGTGCATCCTCAGTTCCCAGGGCGCATTGTGAGCATTGTTGTTCTGCTGTGGGATTCAATGCCTGTCCTTAACTGGAGTCAAATATAGCATGGAAAGGCTACAACCATGTTGAGTTACTCGCTGCATTACTAAGGAGCAAACATTAAGTATAATTATTTGGGGGGGGCAGTAAATCTGGTGATAGGTCACCATCATTAGAACCCAAACAGTTTTGTGACCTGAAGGAGGGAGCCTGCAGAATTAAATGACTGGCCCGATTTAAAATGTCCTGGTCCTGCCTGAACGGTGCTAGTCTGGGTCATGGGTCAGTCTTTGACTGTGATGCTCGTTGGGACATGATCATGTGGCACAGTCCCCAGGTAGTTCACACTGTGAGGGTCGGGGGGGGGGGGGGGTGTTATTAGTGGAGGGTCCATCCTGAGTTGCCTCTCCTGCGGTGATTAGGTATAATTAGGAATTAGAAAAGGCATAATTAGCAATTGCAAGTTTTTGATCCCCCTCTCGGCAGCCGGGCGATTCCGTTCCTTCTCTGGGGATTGCCAATTAAACCAACCCCCCCCAGTGTGCTGCACACAGGCTTGCTAATCCCCTGAGTGGGGTTTAATAGACAGGCCCTGTTGACAGTGTGCTTCTCCAGCTTCTCATCATTTTGAAGGCTCCTACTGCACCTGCAAACAAATGCTTCTTTTCTCTGTTCTACTTTAAGGTGTGATGGGTCCCTCTGCTTTCTAGATGGAGCCATTCAGTAAAACACAGCGTCAGCTCTGTGTTGGACCAGTTGGCCTATTCCTAAATTCCTAAACTGAGAGTAAACGCGGTGACGCCTGAGTGATGGAGCAGTGGATCTGTTCCTAAACTCTGCATCAGTAAAACTGAGTGTAAACATGGCGACGGCTGAGTGATGGAGAAGTGGATCTGTTCCTAAACTCCACTTCAGCAAAACTGAGTGTAAACATGGCGACGGCTGAGTAATGGATCAGTGGATCTGTTCCTAAGCTTCGCTTTGGCTCCAGTTTCAGGGGCTGGGACATGCAATCGCAACAACAAATCCACCCGTAGCTCTCTGTGTCTCTGGCATCTTAGGGTGGGAGATTCAGCTCCGCCCACATTTAAATTCTGTTCGGGGCAAGGAGGGAATGGCACTACTAGCTTTAAAATTCAAGACCAGGGTGGAAGGACTCTCTCATTCACCCTCCACTTTCAATCTAATGAAGGCCTGTTTTGTCGGGCCGAATCCACACACTCAAGAATTCCTTGCACTGTTGCTTCACTGGAGCAGTTTTTTTTTGTATTCCAAGAGCATGGCAAAGGTGGTTGCTGGGATGACGGTTCCTTTTTGGAGTCTGAATGTTATTGAGGCTTTTGGGGAGGATGCCATAGAGTACTCACTGTCACTCAGACACGCAATAAATATCACAAAATGAGAGGAGGCTCTTAATCCGTCATGGCTCTTGAGATGTTTGGCCGCTTGAAGCGTTTATATGTGTTTCTGTTAGTGAATTCCCCCACAGTTTTCTGTGAAGTCTTTATTTCTCAAGACGGTTTTCTGGTACTCTACCCTTCGTAGTGTGGGAGCCCAGCTCAGTGTGACGCTAACGCCTGGTTCGTTGATTTGACTGAAGCTGCTCTCTGTCACAGAACAGCCTCCTTCATTTACCCCCTCATCTCTTCTTCCTCCCCCAGGCAACATCAACGACTGCTCCCTGCATTACTATTTCTTCCTGCTGGCTGGCATCCAGGGGGCGACGCTGCTTCTCTTCCTCATTGTGTCTGTGAGGTACGAGCGGCAGAAGGCTCGTTCTGGAAGCCTGAGGCACGGAGCAGCCACGCCCTCCTGACCCGCCCAAAGATCTCCCTCACAGATTGGGGGCTTCCACTGTGCTTTTTTTGGGGGGGGGGGGGGGATTCATGGGTACGTCCGTTTTTGTTTCTTTTATTCTTCTCCTGCAGTCCTGCTTCTGTGTGTAACACCAGAATTAATGACTATGGTATCACTATTTATCCTGAGAGCAAATATGAGAACAGCTTGATTTATGTTCTTGAATATTATACATATTACGAGTATGAATACCTCATTTTAAGATGACTCCCCTAAATTTACTGTTGGCTTTTAATGAATTACAGAATTTTAAATAATTCGTTTTACCATATTAATTCTTGGAGAAGAGGCATCTTAAATATTATTGCACACTTGATGTATTTTTTAATGAGATTTTTATATTTATATGTATTATTTAAGAATATGGGTCCTGGATTTTCTCATATTAATGTAGGTTGTGTGACAGTGTGTAAGGGTGGCGGTAGACTAGACCACTCCTCTGGTAGACGTCATGGCTTTGTCCGTCCCTTGTCTCCTCTGATAAATAAGCACTGCGACTGAAGGGTTCCTTTTATGTTTGTACAACTAATACACTTAAGTATTTGCCTCTTTTCTCAGTTAACACAATCAAAACAGCCAAATACCAGCTATCTTATGTAAGTAATGTCGATGGTGGTTTACAGGGAATACCTGTAACTTTTTGTGTAAAGAAATGTTTTGTGTACATATACGATTTATTTAAGGGAATAGGTTTTATTTCATGCTACTAGTGGCTTATACAGAATGTGTGTTCAGGAAAGTGGATACCCTGACATCTGAGTTTCAGAAGTAGCCTATTAACTGTTTTTTTTTTTTGTACAGTTTTTGCATATGTGAGATTTTGTGTGTGTCATCTCCCTTCCGTTTGAACGGAGCTGCTTTGAAAGACGTCGGAGGACTTGGTCACCTTGTCGCCGTTCCTCAGCCCAGCACCAACACGCAGCTACGATCTGCTAGACGGCTTTCATTTCCTTCAGCTCCTACCTGCATCTGCCTGACGGTTCTTCATGCACCTGGGTTCAGGGCTTTAACAAATGAATGTGTCACCATAGTGATAATCACACCGTTTACAATGGGGACACCTGCACTTTGTAAAGGATTAATTATCTGTCTAAAAAGCCCGGTCTGGATACAGCGTTTAAAATGCAAACATTAATAGCAGAATAAAAAACAATAATTTGAAGGTTAAAAATTATAATTATGAAAGCAGATAATGATCTAACACAAGGACATTAATGATGGAATTTGTCGTTAACATTATTCATTGTCAGTCATCGTCAGCATCGTATGAGTCATACTTGCTTGTCAGTAGGAATAGGTCTATTGAGTTGTGAACTCATTACATCTTCATTATTTGGCACTTTAGCCTGTGGTTTGTAGTATGTCTCAAGGGAGAGTCCCACATTTTTATGCATCTTTTAATAAAGGTGTTAATGTTGTGATTGATCGCAATATAGACTTTCTAGTGGGGCGTTTGAATGTTAACAGTGACTGTGTGGAGAGTGTGCTCAGATTTACTCACATCCCCGAGATCAGAAGCACATCTTCAGTTTGCACATTACTTTAGAAGCTCAGCACTCCGGAGGTGAGAGGGTCATGGCACCATCACGGTGCTTGACATTAAATACAGAGCACTACAGTGTTTGACAGTAAACTTTTATTTTTCCCTAAGCAGGTTTGGCTCTATTAATCTATGCTGAATTCGCAAGTACTCATGAAGCTGAAAAGCCCATTTATATGCAGATGGTGGTTGGGGCAGACTCTCCAGTTACTGTAATTCTCAGGTAACCACTGAAGCTTGCGTGTCTTCCATGGTTTACAGAAGCTCAGGGCCTTGTTACAGGAGCCCCGTGTGGCTGTTCTGATCATGCCTCTGAGCGGTGGGACACGTCTGGCTCTTACCTTAACCATCAAATAGGGTGATCTCCAGCTGAAGCCTTCCTAAGATTTCTCAAGTGCGTCTTTCACAGCATCCATATTTACGTCCTTGTGACAGCCGTGGCCATAAACGGCCCATGTCTGTAATTTGCAGTGGCGTTAATGTTTTGCGATGCTTCTGAGATAAACCCGCTGAAGTGATTGACATTTGTATTGCATCCTTTTCTATTAAAATGCAATTTGTGCCTTTAATATCTGTAATGTTTTGTATCCCTCAAATTTTAACCTTTAATTTTACAGTCTTTTGGTCTCGATTGTAGGTCTTTAACCATGCTGTTTATGATGATTTTTGGTTATGCATTTGTTTGTGTGGATGTGGGGGGGACGGGGTATCCTCAGAGTGTTAAAGTCAGAGTGACACTCGCCCTAGTTGGTGTTATAACCATAACGAGCCTGGTAAACATCTGATAGGCCTTCAGCCTAGAAAATGGCACTGAAGTCTGGAAAAGTAGCTGGCAAGCGGTCCTACAGGCCGGGGCTGTAGCTGGGAAACAGTCCTGAAGGCCGGGGCTATAGCTGGGAAACAGTCCTGCAGGCCTGGGCTGTAGCTGGCAAACGGTCTGACAGGCCGGAGGTGTAGCTGGCAAACGGTCCTGCAGGCTGGAGGTGTAGCTGGCAAACGGTCCAGCAGGCCGGGGCTGTAGCTGGCAAACGGTCCTGCAGGCCGGGGCTGTAGCTGGCAAACGGTCCTGCAGGCCGGAGGTGTAGCTGGCAAACGGTCCTGCAGGCCGGAGGTGTAGCTGGCAAACGGTCCTGCAGGCCGGGGCTGTAGCTGGCAAACGGTCCTGCAGGCCAGTTCCACCAAATAACATCATGGATGAGCATTTTAGATGAAAGGAATTCACCTGTGAGCTCAGTCCCCTGTCCATTAGTCTAAATTGCATCTTCAGGAAAACAGTGATTCACACACTTCTTACACCTGCGAGTCCCCCACCCCCCATACTGAGAGAGCCTGCAGAACCGATTCCAGCTTGACCTCGATCGCCTGGCGTCCTGCTTCAGATGGCAGCAGTTCATCCATGAAGAAGGCCGCCGTGGGGGGGCCCTGTGTCGATTAGGGCCCCACAGGGTAGCTGGCAACCCCACAACAGGGCACTTGCTGTCCAAACCGCGCTCCAAGCGTCTGGGCTGACAGCCGCGGCATGACAGCGAGTCTCTCACATTAATGCCGATTTTTCAGGCTGACTTGAGTGCTTATAAATGGGGGCCGCAGAGGCGACCCAGAGCCTCGGCCTTGAATTTGGTGAAGCTTCCGGAAGAGCTTTGCCTGATGGGGAGCCTTAAGCAGGACTGCTGAAAAAGGTATCATTAACTCACTTCTATGAAAATCATGTTTTTTTTTTTTTTAACGGGGAACCTGTTACCTGAGTAATAGTTACCATGGCACTTTCAGCTATTCTAATAGCATTTATCCTTTAAAGGGTGCAAAGCTATTTATCCTCATATGCAATCAGGAGAATAAGAATCAGGATGGTGTCCTGGTAACGCTACTGTCTTCAGAGGCAGAGCTTAATATTTAAGAAATACAAATGTAGACCATTAATGCCTATATGTTGTTTCTGTCTTATGTCTCTCTTTTGTCGTTAGGTGGAAGTCAGTGCTTGAAATAGGCCAGTACTAACTGGTACACAAATACCGGCCCATCAAAGTTTTTCTCCTCAGGGTACCAGGAATGCTTCATGCGTAGTGACACCTCTAATCATCTGCCGGTACTGAATAATGAGGGGACGATAGGCACCTGTTCTTCTCACTTCAGGCACTGCTGGACGCTCCCTTACTCAGGACCCCTGCAGCATGATGCTGTATTCATGCTAATTAAAAAAAAAGAAAGAAAGTAGAACTAAGAAAGGCCACCGACACACATGGAAGAATAATTGAAAAGTCAAACGTTGCTAATTACCAGGCAGAAGCCGGCTTATCCCTTGTCCTTCCGGCTGATGTTAATTTAGATAAGCCCTCGCTACTGTCTGCTTAGTCACCCCTCGGCCGTTTTGTCTCCGCCGTCCTGCCGACTTGCCGATGTTATGTGGCATCGATTCGCGAGCGGGGTTTGTTTTTGCGTCGGTGTGAGTGCAGGGGTCTCGATCAGTTTGATTATTTATCTCTGATAGAGAGTAGCTAGAATGTGAGAGTGTGCCACCTGTCCTATGCTCTCTATCCCTTCCACTTTCCCTTCATCACACACACACACAAATGCATACGTGCGCATGTAAGCACGCTCACCATAGCTTAGGGGCGAGGAGGGGATCCACTACAAACTTGCCGCTGTGTGTTAATGGCAGAATGAGCCCTGGAGGAAATTACACACCCATGATCCTATGTGGCCTGTCACTCCTAATCACCCACCTGCTTTAATGCACACCAAGTTACTTTTTCTGCTGTAACAGAGCCACATCCGCACCATACCAGGCAGCTGTGGGCACTCACCCCCTGTGCATTCTGGGGGGAAAAAATCTTCCTGCCATACTCCCTCATACTCTTACGTTAGTCCTGTCATACTCATACGTACAGTATTTAAGAAATCCAGATGGGTCACACAATATGAACAGAATCTAGGAACACTGGGTCACGTAGTCGCCATGAACCGTTAACCTGGATCACTGGTTTGAGTCCCCGGGATGGACCCTGGTGTTGAAAGTGAGTGACTGGAGCAATTCTTTTGAAATCTGATTTGCTCCAGTTATCCAGTCAAAAGTGCTAAAGCAAAGTGATGGTTAATAAGTAAATATAAGCTGGTGATTCGGATTGCAAAGGTGAGGGGGCCGATGTCTACAGGTGAGGTGAATGTGAAACCAGTGGTATAGCATCTAGGAATATGAGCATGTCAGTCCACACCTTGGGCTGGTAGCTCTGTCCCCCAGAAAATAACTGATTCTTCCCACATGGGCAATTCCTCCTTGGATGCCTGGGATGTTCCCCATCTGTGTCAAGAAGTTCCTATTGTGTGGTTAAAGAGACAGGCACCTTAAAGGAACAAAATATATTACGGTACTCAGACGGCCATTGTTTTCCAGTTCTTGGGGCGGGGAATTCAGAACATTATAGCCTGGTTATACTCTTACCCCACCTACAAAGTCCCAGCATTGATTACATCTGTTCACAGCACTCAGGTGTGATGAGAGGATCAGGCAAAAGCACGAGTCCTATGGGCAGCAAGGTCACATGTGCAGCAAGTTCACATGGGCAGCACGGTCCTGTGGTTCCCGTACCTCTGCTCCCGCTGCATCGGTGGGGAGGGTCTCCAGGGGCAGCATGCCATGTCTATTTCTTAAATTCTTTGCACGTTTTTGTTTGCCACCATCTGCTGGAGGTCTCAGACGACACCTGTCAGCACTCTGAGAGCCGCGCTGCTGGAAACGAGCTCCGTGCTTTACACGCTAGCAAAGAAGGGGTAGAGCTTCGATCCACTTTCTTATGAATTAAAAAATGTGTGTCCCATGTGCGCCGCCCTTTCCGCGAAACTGGGTCCTTTGGAAGGTCAACAAAGCCCAGTCGATTAGTGCAAATTTCAGCGGGATTCCAAGAACAACATTATGAATCATGGGGGGCAGGGAACGTGTTGACAATTACTTGTCTCACAACGTGACACCCAACAGCATGAGAGCAGCATCAGTGTTAACATGAGTTAATTCACAAAGGGCAACTTAATTATAGTAGCTTAATAACCATTCCCTTGGCGTCAGCGCAGCTAATATAATTTTTAATGAACAAAACTATACAGAAAAAATATTATTTGAATGAAAGCCTAGCAGATAGCAGACATGCAGCCTGTTTGGTTTCAGACTGACAGATGATTGGAAGTAATGCATATTACTCCATTGTTCTGGTTTTAGCAAGTTTCATCAGAAGCTGTTTCTGCATTAGGACAGATCACAAGACATCTACTGATGGTGCTCTCTGTGTTTCCAGGTAAGAACGGAGGTGTGAGTCTGGCTGTCAGACTCTCAGTTCTGTGTTAATTACAGCTGGGGCCCATCAATCAAGGCCTCTCAGTGGCTGACAGTTAAGTTCCTTCCAGGCCAGTAACCCCCCCATATCCTTCACAGTTCATCAGTTCCTCATACTGCTCATAGTCTCCTTCCAGAGTTCCCCCCACATCACCTAATCTCTATCCAATGGCATCATTCTCCCTCCGACTTGAAATAAGCGCTGTAGCCAACATAGCATGGATATGGGTGAAGAAAACGAACGAACAAAAAAAAAGCTAAAAATCATTTATCAGGATGGACCATGGCATAAACTCAGAAAGAAGAGAAGAAACGAAAGTCAGGCTGGGGGTGGCAGTACAAGGCCAAGAGACGTTTTATTTAATCTGCTGTTTTCATTAAACATAAAGCTAGAGATCAATAGGAAAACAGTGGGGGCACCAGCGACCATGTAGACAAGCTGTTCGGGCCGATTAATAACGAAACAGCCAGGCTGCTGCGCTTAGCTAGGCCGGCAGAGGAAATCACTCCCTGGCGCTCACCTCAGAGGACGCGGCCACTGCGGGCCACCCCACATTGTCACATTGTCCCCATTCCAGCTGCAAGCTGGACCTTACCCCGGGAAACTCGCGATTCAGCTTGAGTTTAAATCCTGAACCCCTGAAGCTCTCCAGGGGCCAAAAAAGTCCCAGTGAGCCAAGCAGATAGAACCAGCAAAAAAGATCATACTTTAGTGATTTACTGGAACTTTTAAGTTATGGGTGAAAAAAGGCCCTTTCTGCCTTACACTGATTCTGCCTAAAACATGACTTCGCTGGTATGGCTTTATTCTACAGTTCCACACATACCTTAGGAGATTCAGCTATTGTTCTTCCATGACAAAAAAGGCTTTATCTCTCCTTTGGTACCTCCAATCATGAATAGGAAATATCATTTTCGAAAGAGGAAATGAAAATATCAGCAGCGCTATCTTCAAAAAAAAACCCTTTGTCTGGATGTGATCTGCCGGCTAATGAGCCCATAATTGGCATTTTACTTGTAAAAGCTGGCAATATATTTTTTCGACAGGTTACAGAGGAAATGTCACATTAACATTAATGTTGTAAAATCATTATTTAATTATTAAATTAATCTGGCCTTTTCACTCAGCTTACTCTGTGTCTCATCCCTTCCCAGCGGCTTGCGGGGCGCTTGCGAGCAGAAGGTGCAAGTCGAGATCCAATCTCTCGGTTCGCATCCCATTCGTCCTGAGGATAATGCGCCCCATCATCTTTAGGAAATGACACAATATTATGCACTAAAAGCCATTTTCATTCAGCTCTGCTGTCATTTAGTGACGATGCTTTAATGTAATTACTGTTTTGGCCTTCTGCTTCCCCTAAGATTTAGTTGTTCCATCTTTGTGATACATAGTTTGATGCTCAGAATTTGCAAGCTATGGTTTAAGGTCCAGGTACATCTCTTTGCCCCAAGATGGTGGTCAATGGTGGTTGATGATAGCGGCCTCTGGTGGTCGAATGAGATATTCGCCTCATAACGAGTGGCCCTCTGCTTCATATAACATGACAAAGCAGATGTCTACAGAGCACAAAAATGACCGCCGCCAAAGTCAAACGCTATAACAATGCACATGTTTACCATTAAAGTAGAGGTCAAGAATCACATGACATAAAGGGGATGTCACCGCTGGAGCTTATGAATTCTGACATAGAAGGTCTAGAGAAACCTCATCGCACTCATGTTTCTATGGAAATTACTTGGAGGGGTTCACGGCATCCACTAGGTTCACTAGGATTTGCTTATTTCTCTAGACAAGTGTTTTGCTGTTTTTTCTCCTTCATTGAAGTAACTTTCTGTCTTTGAATTCCTTGTTATGCATTTTGTATTTAGTTATTGAATGTAAACAAAAATACTCTACTACTTCCTCAAAGCAATATCCCACTCTTTGTGAATTAATATTATATACTGTATACTTTTATCTCCAGTATCGTATCAGTTGTGCTAGAAAAACTATTTACACCAGGTGTAAAATTAAGGACTTGTAAGGAGCTGGGCCTGCAACAGGAAGACTGTGATTTGTCCGTACTTAGACTGGGTCAGTGGATTGTCCATTGAACAGTTAATCTCAAACTGTCTGATTGATATGTACTCCGAATCCTAGCAAGCCTTACTTGGAGCTCTGTACCCATGGACCTCCACTGAGCACAGATTCACGAATCACAGCCCAGGCCAGATCAGCCATAGGGATGGCTATGTTTGACACATATCACTAGCGAACGGAAAGAATCGGCAACTTCTGGTTCTCGAGGTAATAGCACGTTTGCTGTTCGCTTTATAAGATGGCACTAGTGAGCTCAGGATCATCGGTGTGAAGAGCGTTATTACTGCTGAGTGCTTTGCTGTGTCAGCAGGACCCACCCTGCACTACCCGCCATGTTGACAGTGACATTTTGCTGGGTCATTTTTGACAAGGAGAGTCCTTGAGCCCTTGAGATGGGTGCTGTGTCGAAACAGCCTCAGGGAACATCCAGCCGTACAGCTGTATCAAATGACAAACATTTTGAAAGTGTCTCTGTAGCCTTAGCATCCTACTGAGATCCTGTCAGCGTGGGTGGGACAGGGGCCAGTGAGGTTCAAGCTACTCCCAGAGCCCTGATCCCACACTGGTATTCAGTCAGCGATCCAGTCTGCTCACGAATCAATATCCACAAATCGGTAATGTCACAGTCAGCAAAGGGGGGCCGTTCTGTTTAATACGATACTGTCTGCTGTAAATGTAGCAAACGTCCTGTAAATTGCCAACCTGAGGGTGTCACTGAGCTCTAAAATGATGCCCCAGAGAAAGCAAAGCTGAGCAGAGGTCCAACATGGAGAAAAACTACACACAGGGGCCCTAGAGACAGCAAAATTGTGGACAAGAGTCCCAGACAGAACAAAATCGCACGCAGAGAGAACAAAGTCATGTGCGGAGGCCCCCAAGAGACTAAAGCCACGCACAGGGGCTCCTGACAGAGCAAAACTACACACATAGAGAACAAAGTTGTGGACAGGGGGCTCCAGAGAGAGCAAAGTCAGGTACAGGGGGCCCAGACAGAGCAAAGTCACATACAGCGGGTCCCAGAGAGACCAAAGTCAGGTACAGGGGGCCCTGACAGAGCAAAACTACATGCAGAGACAACAAAGATGCATATAGGGGGTCCAGAGAGAGCAAAGTCACATACAGGGGGTCCAGAGAGAGCAAAGTCATGTGCGGAGGCCCCCAAGAGAGTAAAGCCACGCACAGGGGCTCCTGACAGAGCAAAACTACACACATGGAGAACAAAGTTGTGGACAGGGGGCCCCAGAGAGAGCAAAGTCAGGTACAGGGGGCCCTGACAGAGCAAAACTACAC
>JAODLD010000046.1:8880799-8906090 GCA_026781065.1 Mormyrops boulengeri
TTGAAGGGATTTCATTGTACTATGTATACAAAATGTGGAGCACTGTAAAATTATGCTTATATCCCTATTGGGAGTATACTGTTTCACGCCCATTTAAAGAGGGTAAATGTTACCACTGTTCTCCCGTTAGAGGTACACTAGCGTTACTGTTATAGGCCCATTTAAAGAGGATAAATTTTACCTGCCATAGGAAGTACGCTAATGTTTTTGTTACAGGCCCATTTAAAAATGGTAACTTTTACCGCTATTCTGCCACTGGAAGTACACTAACGTTATCTTTACAGGCCCATATAAAGAGGGTAAATATTTAGGGCTGCACAATTAATTGGGGGAAAAAAACACGATCTCATTTGTAAATTACAACAGTTTCTTTGCATTGTATTTCATCAGCTGAATCAAAACTGAATCTTTCCCCAGAGAGTCTGACGTGTCCCACAATTCTGCATTCTCATTAAAGGGCGCTTTTCCACCGCACTAGGTACCTTACTTTTGGTACTTCAAGAAAGTACCAAAAGTACAGTGCTTCAAGGTGGTTTTTCACTGGCGTAAAAACCAGTACCGGCACTGAATGACATCACAACGTGAGGCGGGGTATTTTGTACTGAATTTGAAAAACGGCTGTAGTATATTATACAACTTGGCGATGTGTGATATTAATACCAACACTGTATGTTGTGCACATGCAGTTCCTACTTCACCAGTCAGCTAGATTAAGATCAGGCTTTTCTTACTTTAAATTCTGTACTGAACCCATTGTAAGTTGAAAATACCGTAAGCCGAATATGATATATGATATGATAAATAAGTAAGTGACCATATGAGATGTATATATGTACACTCACGATGGTTACAGAGACTGGAAGTGTGGCTGCATAGAAGTCGCCGTTGCCCGGGAACGAGTAGAATGTATTGTACAGCATATCACTAGCCCAGGAAAAGATCTGATGACTACTGAGTGTGATTCGCTATCGCACCATCGTATAGTTGAAATATCGTAAGTCGAACCATCGTAAAGCGAGGAGAATCTGTATATGTTTAAAAATCAGTTTAAAGTTCACCTCCATTGCTTTTGCATGAGTGCTGCATCTGTTCTCCAAGGCAATCATAATCATTTTCATCCTTGCTGTTAACATCACTACTAGACAGATTTTTGAGAAATTTATGTTGAACTCCTTTTTTGTTTTATAAATACCCTAATATGTATTAGAACAAAATCGCACTGCAATACAAATCTTCCAATAGCGATAAGAAATTTTCCAATAGCGTTCTGTCATAGTATATTATACAAAATACTTTGTTTCTTGTTATGCTATCCTGATCGCAGTTAAAGCTTGGGTCACTTCATTTATCCAGGCATCTATTATTATTATTATTATTATTATTATTATTATTATTATTATTATTATTATTATCATTATTATATATTATTATTTACCTTGTTTATCGTTGTTTTCTGAGTTGTGTTGCATTTCAGAAGCAGGGTATTTGCATAACCATTCGACAAAGAAAGCATTTCAAGTCCTACACCAGAGCACCAAAGTATCAATAAAGTATTCCATTGGCACTTCGGTACTGGAACTTTTGCTATGGCTGTTTTGGTTAACCATGATTGGCCAAATGAGTGTTTCCTTTCTGTTGTCAGAAGTTGATATGCCGGTCCTGGATCAACCATATGTTTAGCACAGTCATGTTTTGTTGTGTTTCCATTTGCAGTTTATTGAGTGCAATAAACTTTTAAATTTAAGAAAAAAAAAAAAAAAAAGTCATCACAGAGAATCGTGATCTCAATTCCAAGCAAAAGAATCGCGATTCACATTTTTTTCCAGAATGTAGCCTTGAAAATGTTACCGCTAATGTTATTGTTACTGGCCCATTTAAAGAGGGTAAATGTTACCGCTATTCTGCCATTGATAGTACGCTAATGTTATTGTTATTCGCCCATTTAAAGAGGGTAAATGTTACCGCTATTCTGCCATTGATAGTACGCTAATGTTATTGTTACTGGCCCATTTAAAGAGTGTAAATGTTACCGCTATTCTGCCATTGATAGTACGCTAATGTTATTGTTACAGGCCCACTTAAAGAGGGTAAATGTTACCGCTATTCTCCCATTAGAAGTATCCACTAACGTTACTGTTACAAGGCCATTTAAACACCACCATGGTGACTGTGATTTATCTAGGCTGTTTTGCTGTCAGCAGGCAGCTAGACGGACCAGGAATGGTGTGTGATCCGCTTTCCCAAACCCCCGCGGTGTGACAGCATGACAGATATGGATTTGCCCAGATGGAGAAGAGCGTCCAGCATCAGACAGATGAATCGTGGCCTTGTGCCGGCATGCCACACCAGCCTAACGCAGGTGCTAACGATTTTTTAACTAACGACTTTTTTCCTGCTCTTCCAGGGGACACAGACAGATGAGGCTGCACACGCAGGATAAATTGCACGTCGCACCTCCCCGCCTCTTGAGATTCACAAGTGTGTCCACTGGAGACGAGCATATAAATAACACTCTTGTTCAGGCATGAGAATTTGATCCACGCTGGCCACCGCTGAGGCAGGACCGGAAACCCGACCCAAGCAAGAGGTTTAACTTTTCATCCACCATCGCTTTTGCTTTTTTTCCCTTCTTGTCCATGTCCTTCATCTTTCCGGCCTGGTTCCCAAGGCCGGATCCAGGCACAAGCCAACTAGGCAGCTGTGTAGAGCCCGACTGGCATAAAGGGGCCCAGAGAAAGTCATGAAAAAATATATACAAGGCCAGCTCTGGCTATAAGCAGAATGGGCTGCTGCCTAGGGCCCCTGAATTACCTGCGTTTTGGAGGAAATTAAAAAGGCGTCAGTTTTCTTGATGGGGGGCCTCCCAAATAAAGCTTTGCCTAAGGTCCCAGGAAAGGCAGATCCAGCCCTGCCTATTGGCAATTTTATCTGGATGGTTCAGGATTAGAAAAACACCCTGAAAGCACTCACTTCACCTCAAGTGTGTTAGATAAGTATCCAGAAACAACCATATATTCTTAATTTGTCAGATACCCAGAGGTTCTAGCCTTGCTCTAGATACTTAGTCGACAACTTTTGCCATCGCCACCCCTTCAGGGACAACTTCTAATGTCACAACCATGGGGTACAGGATGAAATAGGGGGGTGAAGTTTGCGGGGATGGAGGAGGGGCGGGGCAGTGTTGAAGCTTGGCTATGGCATCATATGGGCTTTGATCACTACTGCTAGCTATAATGAATAGTTTATGTCATCTCTGAGCCCCAAATCGACGTACCTGGATGGTGGTCATGCCCACGTCCACCCCGACCAGCACACGGCCGTCCCTGAGTCGGGCCACGCGAGGATTCTCCACCTTCAGGAAGTCACGCACCAGTTCTGTGACGTCGGCCTGCCAGTCGCTGCCCAGCATGAAGGCAGCCGGCGAGCGGGAATCGGGTGGTTCTGCCACGAAGTGTGCCAGGACGCGCAGTGCCGTCTGCTGGTACTGCAGCCCGCAGGAGCGCCCCCGCCGCTCGTCGTCATCCTCTTCCTCGCTGTCCCGCGCAGATCTGTGGAGCAGACGCCATCAGGGGGGGCCGCTGCTCACGAAGGATCGCCGTTGGCAACACGAACATCAATGTCGGTAACCTGCCGTGCTTCCAGCGTGTGGAGAAATTCACCCGCTCAAAGCGAAACTGGGCTGTCAGATCGTGCATTTATTTTATATTATTCTTTCTGACTAAATGACTGCCAAAAAAGAGAGGTTAGAAGGAAGCCTTTGCAGCTTGTGGAAGAGGGCTGCGTAAGCAATGATGCCACAGCGTCGCATTCCTCTGGCAGACATGGAAACGTTGCCACGTGACCAGAGGGCTGTGGCCGCTCTGAGCACGTCAGGCTGCAGAGAAAATGGAGGTGACAGCATTCCCGAGCTTTTAATGAGACTCTGCAACCGAGGTTGAAAGGAAAGAAAAACAGGCAGAGGTGAAAATCATGGCTACCTAGCAGTGCAACGAGGCTACTTTATGACAGAAGGCCACGATGGGAGATTACATCACTCCCATGGTGGGGTGATTGTCGGCGTGCAGTAAAGCTGTTAGGTCTTCTACTGCACTCACTTGACACCTTGGGTGGAACTTTGGGGCATGGGCTATAACCAAAGTTCCAGGGGCGTCTGAGGAAAAGGGTTCGAGGGGCCTGCAGTATAAAGAGTCAGTACCGAGAGTGACTCAGGAATGCCAGGATACAGGCACTGGGGGCGGATCGACGTGATATAAGGACCCATTTTTAGCCATGTGGGTGACTGTGTTTTCCCGAATGTCCCAGGAAGTCAGCTAAAACTCAGCTGTAACGTTTTTCCTAATTTAGTTTGCGGTGGTGGTAGGAATTGTCTACCATGTGCATAAAATTCCCTGCGAGGACAAGAACAAAGAAATGTGTGTTTGAAGGGATATAGGTGAATATTAGGCCAGGTTGTGGAAATATCTGAGAACAGAAACGGGGAATGGGTTCCGGAGAATCCAAGAGTCAGACAACCGGGGAGTTGACCAGGAGCAATTCTAGGATTTTTTTAAGATTGGGGGCATAGTAGTTGTATGGAGTTCATATGGAGATGCCAAACTCATCATTTGCTAATGATATTTTTTGTATCGCTGAGTGAGAGGAGAGAGGAGAGGGGGCACTCCAGGGGCCAATCAGCTTTCAGCTGGCCCCTATAGCCCTGCCCCCATCTGTTTCCTGGCTCCCACAAATCCCACCCTTCCATTAGCTTCCCTTCCGGCCAGAAGCTCACCCCCCACAAGGGAGAACCCAGCAGGCTTGCATTAATTGTAATCAGCACATAATGTGCCCTCTCCTCTTGCACAGAACGCCATGCTGTGTGCACTGGACCCGAACCAGGTGACAAAACAGACATAATCACAGTTGTATGTAAAGAGGTACAACCTGCTTCGCTGTTTAAGATGTTATGCAAGGAACACAGCCAGGGATTGGTGGGGGGAGGGGGGGGCTAAAAAGCAACAACCCTGTGCTGATTCTGTGATGCACCCGCACCCCCGTCACCAATAATTATCTACATCAATTTACAGCAATACTCAGCTACTGACCATGTGGTCCTGAGTCTTGCACCTCCACCAATTCAATACAGTCACCTTTAAGGCCAAAGACATGTGAGGAAAGGTAACAGACAGCTGACTGCACCCTTCAGGAGGAGAAACCCGGGCTGTGGCAATAAAAAGAGAGACAGATAAAGCTTAGACGAGCGCGTCGGCGAGGGCGCTGTGATGTGCGCGCTGTCAGCCACCCCATCCACTCCTGCTCCTGCTTGCCAAACAGCTCCATTGAGTGATGTAAGTCACCAGGAGCATAGCGCCGCATCCCAGACCCGGGTAGCGGCGCTAATGTCACTTTCTGTTACATTTCTATAAAATCTGCATGGAAAGAGGCATCCCCGTGCCACGGCCAGGCTGGAAGCAGCACCATGTGTACCAGATCAGCGCTAAAAGACCGTCGGAGCTTAGATGATGCTAAAACTCTGTACGAGTGCTGCCTGAATAGGAGAAAACCCCAATCAGCCTTATTAGCTTAGCCTGAAGTTAATGCTACTCCTTTTCAATGTAACCAGGCTACATTAATAAATGGATACTCCTGCATTACAGTTCATTAGTGTGGTCCTCTGCAAAGGAGCTCACCCCACTGGGACAAAGGACTGGATATAGGCTAGACTCTGCAAACATCAAACTGGTGGATCGAAAGAATAACCCCCTTAGCTGGTTTCGGCTGCCTTATAATAGCAAATATATGCTTGTTTAAAGACATGTAAGTAGAGTTTTATGAAGTGCTAACCTTATATAAAGTCATATATTCTTTTTTCTGATGGAGTGTGTCCAACTGGGATGGAGAGAATTGGCAACCAACCTCTGCCCCGTGGTCACGATGGGTACCCTCCATCCCTTGATCTGGCTGAGCTCGGTGTCGGACACCTCGATCTGCAGGGGCAGGCGGGGGATCCACACCGTCATCTCCAGCTGGGCGCTTAAGTGGCCGTAGGTGAAGTTCACCGCCATCTTCACCTTGCCCTTCATCTCCTTCCCGTTGACGAAGACGTAGTCGCACCTGTCTGACACCTGAGAGGAAGACAAACGGAGGTGGACTGTGATATGTGATGACAATTTGTCAGTGACACTCAGGAGTTTGGAAAAGCCAAGAGAATATCCAGGAGATTCATTTGGGGTAACCAGGGTGAGCATTTCAGGAACAATCAATTAGTTGCATTTTTATCGTTTTCATTGGGTCAAAAGTAGCTGGATTTTTTTTTAAATGCTTTATTTGCCATTTGCACAAGTAGAGATACATTGTAATGCTTCTTTTCACAAATCCCATCTTGCTCTCCTTTGAGAAATACACACACACACAGTTGAACTGAGAGCAAAGCTGCACGAGGTCAGCCATTTATCAGATGCCCCTGGAGCATTTTGGTGGGTTTTGGGGCCACGCTTAAGGGCCCAATGGACATGTGACTTTTCTGCAGAGGACACGATTTGAAGCAGTAATCTTCCAATAACAGACAGAGATGCCCCCAACCCGCTGGGCCATATACCAGCCCCCTAGTTGGCTTGGTGTTCACATGTTTGCTGTAATGCAGAGGCAAAGTTGGCACTCGTAGGAATGGAAACCATCCCTCAAAGAAGATTGTTCAACAACTGAGGCCTGACGTGACCTAAGCACACCAGCTTGCTGAGATCCCATAGAAGACAGCAGTAAAATACATCTGTAAAGAAACACCACATTGGTATTATTATTATTATTATTTCTTATCTAGTCAAATTAACTCTGAAGTCCAAAACATCTTGCATTTGACTATATATCCTGGGTGAAGCTATCAGAATTGAAGTAGAAGCCAACAGGCATCTTCACTAGAAAAACCAAGTCTAGAATCTCCTTATGATTTCAGGCCTGGAGGCTGAATGACTGAGAGTCTGAGAGAGACAAACAGGCCACCAGCTTCAGATGCTGTAGACCTGATCCTCCACAGGCTTTTTGTGGTGCCAGTTGTTTGCGTCGCCAGTAGCGATTTGAGTGTGTGTGTGGCTCTCACATAAACCAATAATCCGGCTTTGGTCAGTGCCGTCAAATGTAGGCCGAGGCTCGTATCCATGCGGATCAGCAGTGTGTAGCTTTGTTGTTTCTCGTTCTGAAGGGACATGAAGAGCTTGCCCCCCCCCCACCCCACACAACTGCAGCCTGCAGATGTTTATCCGGAGCTACAAAAAGCCAAAGAGCTGCGGCTCGAGGGGGAAGAGCTTCAGAAGATCCAAATCGGGGTCACCCCATCGGCAGGAGTTTGGACTCGGCTCGCCTTGCAATGAGAGGAGGAGAAGTTTATGGGCCGAAGAACACGCATGGAGGTTCCAGCCCGGAAACCATCTGTTTCGCCGGCGTCTTTTCACAGAGATGCTTTTGCTCGGCGCCATAGTTGTCTGAAGGCACCCAGCACTCAGGCGGCTCTGTCTCGGCGCTGATTCGGCCTACTTCTGACGTCTCTGGCAGACTGCTTCTGAAGTCTTTCTGGTGAGACAGTGCTAATGGAGACCATGAAAGGCTATGAGACAGCGGCCAGCAGATAACAGCACACGACATGTTTGAGATGAGCTTCAAAACTCATCATATGTACACACAGGCCTATTCGGGTATGTGTAAAGGGGTTGTGGCCGATGTTGAAAGCTGTTGTATGAGGAGGGTAGAGATGTTTAAGCCTTTTATTAACACCCAGTTGCGAGAGTCCATCCGTCTGTAGTTTGTTATTTAAAAAAAAATGAATTTTGATCTGATCCTTCTTCAAGCACATTTCGTTGTGAGGTATGAAAAAAGCAATAAATAGCCATTTATCTGCACCCACAGCCCCTGTGCCTGAAGAATCCTTTGTAAGTCTCCGCTTCCCCTCCAGGAACAGTCACAGTGGTCCCTCTGAAGTGTTTTTGAATTCCCACTCTTTTTTTCCCACAAAAAAGGCTCATTGATGGCTGTAAGCTTCTGCCTTCCCATTGTCCTTCACTGTTTTCTGTCTGTCTATTTTTCTTTCATGCGAAGCACGCGAGTCGCCTCTCCCGGAGTGGTGAGCCTTTGTCGAGGGTCATTATGGGCCCTCCGCGCCTTTCCTGCAGCAGGGAAGGCGCCGGCAGACGCGGCTCAGCGTCCGGTGGATGCCCAAAGGCAATGGGCCGTATTGTGGGGGTCCTCCCACTGTGAGGGTTTCGGTGAAGCGCTATCAGAGGCATTTAGTGCACTTTGATATTCTCGCCACGAGGGCTGCCGCACCGAGCCTCCAGCAGATGAGTGCTGCTGTTCGCAGAGGTGCACTTCTGAAACCACTCGCATTGATCCCCGTTTTGGTCCCTAGAAAAGTTTCGCGGTTCAGCAGCGTTCAGTTCAGTTTCTGACGTGCCGTGTGATCCTAACACCCTCTAACACAGAAACGCATTCATCCAGAACTGCCATCTATTTGTGTCTTTAATGCTTTCCTCTGAAGATAAGTACTATTGTACAGCTTTTATCCCACAGCAGCAAGTTCCAAGCATCCTTGGACAGTTACATCAAACTTAAGGAAGAAGATCTGAACCTCATTCCTGTTATTCCTCTGATTGTCTCATGACAGTCATTTGGCGATGTCACAACGGGAGTCTATGATTCCAGATTGTCAGGGTCCTATAAAAATGTCCTACAGCCTGTTTTCCATACATCTCCCTAGAAATAGAGGGTGTCTGATAGTCCAGTGTCGGAGTTACTTAAATCAAGTGGTGACCCGGCTTTAACTGAGTGTCCTTGGGGTCAGTGGAGATAAGCTGGCACCGCCTGGGAAATTAGCACCTTGTACACCTGGGATGGGGCCATTCATGAACTAATTCCAATTTAAAATCCGGAAATGGAATTTAAAAAATACTCCTACAGAAATTATAAGCAGGATTTCTTTTAATTTAATTGATTTCAATTCTGTTTCCTGTGCCAATTCAATTCCAGTTTTGTTTCCCTAGAGCAGTAAACAATTCCAATTTCAATTCCAACTCCAGGGCCGTGGAATTTACGATACATTCTCAATTCAATTAATGAAAAGTTTGGTATACAGCCCCTCGCTGGTCATTTTCAAGGCTCTCTGTAGGTTTGACTGCCCTGTGCCAGATTATAATAAAACCTCTTATTAAAAACCCGTGAATTGCAGCCAGACTGCGCAGGCATCCTTTTCTTCCGAGGCTGACTTTTCCTCTGCGCCAGACAAAGCTAGCTGTAGATGTTTCCTGGCTACACTTTAACGTCTATCTTATGCCACCGTTGATGTTTTAATGCACTTCCTCGTGTCCGTTTTCTGGGCTCTCTGCCTGACCGGGCTGCTTTCATAAGGAAACACGTGGCTCCTGGAAAAAAATGGCTCCGGCGTGAGTTATAAAGTCTTTGTCACATCCATTCCTCAAGGCATCATAAACGTCGCAGAGAATTCCGGCACGCATTAATCAGATGCTTCAGGCAGCTAACAGGAGAATACTTACTGGGGACATTAAGGCTTGACTTTGGAGTCTGTCCAGGAAATTAATGATACGCCAGACAGATACGATCAAGCGCAGATATGAGAGACAGGATTATGCAGCATGAAGGTGGGTCCGCCCGCCTGGTAAGCGAGGAGCCGGCTTGACAGAAGCAATTAAGCAGGCTGCAGCCCGACTCTACTGTTCCTTCACTTGGGGGGGGGGCTCATCACCCCTTCTTGGTCCAATACTCACTTCGCAAAAATCACCAGTCGGTGTAGGCTATATTAATTGCACCTCACGTGTGTGTGTGTGTGTGTGTGTGTGTGTATGTGTGTGTGTATATATATATATATACATATATATATATATATATATATACACACACACTTACACACACACACACACACACACGAATGTCGGGCACATTTCTGACGGACTCGCAGCTACGTAGCCCCACAGGCAACAGGGCTCCATGCTCTGTGTCGTAACACATTAATCCCAAGATCATGTGATCCTCATCAAAATTATCAGCCATTTGTGCCTCAGTAGCCTTTCTGTTGGTTCATACCAGGTGGGAATAGCCTTTATTCACATCCCACACCGATAAGTTTTGGCTGCCCAACACCCTGTTGGTGATTCTTGGTTTTCCCTCCTCAGACCGCTCTCAGCAGGTACTCACCACGGCTGACCATGAACACCCCACATAACACGGCCATTTCAGAGATGCTCTGACCCAGTCTTCAGCCCACAATGATTTGGCCCTTGTCAAAGTTACTCAGATTCCTGCCCATTTCTTCTGTATTCAACATGTCAACTATAAGTACTAAATGTTAGTATACCATCAAATATACTATAGTGTGAGCAGTGGTGGCTTAATGGTTAGGGAAGTGCACTTGTAATTGAAAAATTGCTGGTTCAAATCCCCGATCAACAAAGCACCACTGAGGTACCCTGCGCAAGGTACCGCCCCCAAGCACTGCTCCCCAGGTGCTGAATTAGCTGCCCCCTGCTATGTCACATATGGGTTAAATGCAGGGGACACATTTCATTGTGGTGTGTCAACACTGATCACCAAATACATCCGTGACCGTGATACACACAATTTTTATCAGATCTTCAGCATTATAAAAATGACATAAATTTGCCACATTTTGTGCTTCTCCATATCTTCTTATCGTTGTTTCTTTTTGCTTTTTCCTATTTTTTGTAAAAAAATAAATAAATCTGGTGTAAACAAACATAAAACCTCTCTGAAGTACTGAAATAATGGAAGCAGAAGAATAAGAATGGAAGATAAAATCAGAGAAAAGGTTTCCACGCTCATTGCTGTTCACATTTTCGTAGCGGAGGGTGCTTGACTAAACTCCTCATACTTCCTTTCCACCCCTGCAAATACTGCTGCTCCTTTGATGGCCTCAGTGAACCTCTTGACCGTAAATAAAACCAACAGTAAATGGTAATCAAATATTAACTGGTATTATGATGCTACCTACATACTCATATCCAGAGTTGGGTAATTCAGATCCAGAGAGTAAAAGTCCAGGCCGGGATTTTGTTTCAGCCAACCAGTTCAGCATAAAGAGTCACAGAGTACTCAACTGGTTGGTTGAAACAAAATCCTGGTCTGGACTTTTACTCTCTGGACCTAAATTACCCAACTCCGCTCATATCCACAGTCATAAACCCATGGAGGTTATGTAGGTTTTTTTCAAAGATTATGGCAATACTAAAATAATCATAATAGAATTGATGTTAGTTGAGTTTAAACATGTGAGGAGAATATAAAAACGCCAAAGCAAGCTTATATTTAAAAACAGAAAATTCTTATTCTCTATATCCTATTCTGATAATGAACGATGGATCTGTTCTCTGAATCTTTAAATAAGTGAAAGTATCCTCTATAGAAAATGAATCAAATAAAAACACTCCCACAATATGGGTTTACTACTTCAAAAAGCTGTGTATAATTTACAAGAGAAATCTTAAGTTTTTCTTCAAATATATTCGATTATAGTATCTTGCTGAGTAACTAATGTAAAATTGTGTTTATTTCGTCAGCAGTTTTTCAGACAGGAGTAACTGTGCTTGGCTGGGATCGCCTGCTTTGGGGGCAGGATGGGGCACGTGATGTTAGACGCCGGAGAAGAGGCGGGAAGGAGGAGCACAGCTAAACAGGAAGAACATTCTGCAGCTGGCGCCTCGGTGCCCTGCGACAGTATCCTGTCTTCTTACTGACAGGCAGAACCCACACGTGAATCATGCCCTGCCACAAAGGGGATAATAAACAAATACACAAATAATAAATAAATAAAACAAACAAGTAAATAAGTGAATAAACAAACCTCTGGAATGCTGTAGATGTTGAGGCCTCGCCAGGACTGATCTGTATGTATGTGTGTGTGTGTGTGCGTCTGTGACAGAGATACTGAAAAAATATGGGGGGGGGGAGGAGTACTACTTCTGGGAGGGCAGGAACCTACAATCCCAGGAGGGGGATGAAAGCACCCAGTGCAAGGAAAGTGGTGGTGAGGCACATTGCCAGTAATGACACCCCTAAGGTATCCTGAGTGCTCTGTTAAGCAGACGGTACAGCACACACCCAGGAGAGGGAGACTGCTGACCAGTCAGATGCATTCACCAGACACATGGTAATAATATGCAATAAAAGTCATATGTAATTCAATATGATAAATAGTTCAAAGTCAAATGCAAAAAAACAGACACAAACATACTGTTTTGGACTATCTGTACTATTTACACTGTCTTTAGACTTTTGTAATTGGGTGTGGCTGAGTATCTAAGCACACCTATTGCATATGGCCAATAAAGATCTTCAGACTTGAAGAGGTTCAGTTCCGATGTGCCTCAACAGCGGATACATTGTCTGTATTTTTAAGAACCAAATCACTTGAATGTGTTTGTGCGGGGAAGTTTGTTGTGACAGAAGAGTGGAAAAACAATTGGATGAATTTATGTATCTTGGCCTCCTTGCCCTTGTTCGAAAGGGTCCTTTTGAAGGGTGAAGTTCATCCCAAAAAGTAGACAGGGCCTCCTCCATCTGAGGGGCCCCTTCATGTTCAGCTACAACCGTCACAGAAAAGTTCCTGCAACCCACTTTGCAGGGATAATGAAAAGGCACGAGTGCATAACCCTGTCCAGCAGCAATGTAATTCAACACACGCTGGACACTAAGAGGACCATGTGGCCACCGCAGTGCCCCTCCTTATGCACCAACGCTAAATTGGTGTAGGAGATGGCCTGACAGACGGATAGGGGGACATGCTCAGGCTTGAAACCATCCCATTAATGCCCCGGGTTCCACAGGCGAGGGACTGGGCCTCCCCTGTCCGGCCTCTAACAGGGAGGACAAGCCGCCAGGAATAAGAGCCGGCTTTGGTATGTGATGTAGCTGACAGCTCGGAGACATCCCTCTGAGGAGCTACCTCATCTTCAAGTAGTCCCCAGCCTGCTGAGGTGTGCGGCGGATAATTAAACCCAGAAGCGAGCAGAAAAAGCCACTCGTGTGGCACTGTCACCAGAGCCGATGCTGGCCGCCCGGCCAGCTGGCCGTCTTAATTATGTCTTGAGTGATGGTGGCCCAGACTCTCTCGCTTTGTTTAAACGGGACAAGAAAAGCAGCAAGAGAACTTCAGCGAGGCTGTCAGCACTAATATGATCTCTGCTACACTTCCTTGTTATTTGTTTTTTGCCAGCCCCTCTAGCTAGACATTTTAAAATAAACACTCTAAAAATAGTGTAATGCTTACATCAGGTTCTTAATTTAAAATAGGCACTCAGACAAATATACCGGTGCCATGTAACTTTTCATTCAATCACGCCGGGAAAAGTAAGACAGGCCACATTCATGCTGAGCACAGCATCATCGCCATACTTTTTTTCTCCAGGCAAGGACATGTTCTATCTCATTGTCAACCCCCCCCCCCCCCAAAAATGTGCTGTATAAGTAGAATGACATGCTAAAGATCTAATTATTTATTTTACCTGCCAGCACTAATTTAGTTCTGTTCTCAATAAGCGCTTGTCCAATCAGGTCGGTGTATCCCACAGCTTATTCTGGGATGTGTAGGGTGTTAGAGGCCGCACAAGTGCCAGATAATTGCAGCAAAATGCTAAATAAGAACACTTTAGGACCTGTGGGCTGCAACTGCGACTGTGCGATAGCATCCAAGTCCCCGGCATGGCTTTTCCTTTGTTTGGCTGCACCAAGAAGCACAAGGAAGTGCTTTTGTTTTCAGTACAATCCTTTATGTGGCAAAGTTTGATAATGCGATGGTGTGGCTCAGTGCGTTAGGCCTGTGATCCTAAGGACATGAATTTGATAATGCGATGGTGTGGCTCAGTGGGTTAGGCCTGTGATCCTAAGGACATGAATTTGAAAATGCGATGGTGTGGCTCAGTGGGTTAGGCCTGTGATCCTAAGGACATCAGTTTGATAATGCGACGGTGTGGCTCGGTGGGATACGCCTGTGATCCTAAGGGCATCAGTTTGATAATGCGATGGTGTGGCTCAGTGGGTTAGGCCTGTGATCCTAAAGGCATCAGTTTGATAATGCGATGGTGTGGTTCAGTGGGTTAGGCCTGTGATCCTAAGGGCATCAGTTTGATAATGCGATGGTGTGGCTCAGTGAATTAGGCCTGTGATCCTAAGGGCATCAGTTTGATAATGCGATGGTGTGGTTCAGTGGGTTAGGCCTGTGATCCTAAGGACATCAGTTTGATAATGCGATGGTGTGGCTCAGTGGGTTAGGCCTGTGATCCTAAGGGCATCAGTTTCGGCAGGAGAGTCACATCTCCATTGGAGCCTTCAGAAAGATCCGTGACCTGCCAAAATGGCCCAGAGATGCTGGATGAATGGCCTGACCCTGTGCTTTAACCCCAAGCTTTGGTCTCAATTCAGCCATGTGTGTTTATGTCTGAAAGAAGAGTAAGATAGGATATGTGAAAAGCAGTATTCCAATGAACTTGTGCCAATGGCAAATAAAGCATCATTTCACAAATGACGATCTTTGAGCATTTCAGACCTGCATCACACTGGGACCCACCAGGGTCAGAGATTGCCGTCAGCATTCTCAGGGTCAGGGAAAGCTGCACAGAAGGCTTCTCAGCACAGTGTTGTGTATAAAATGGGTGGCTTGAAGTTAAAACTGCCAAAGCAAAAAACAGCCTCAAGTGAACCAGTTAAGAAGTGCCACTTATTGTTCTTTCACCAAGTCTCTGTCTGGTGGGACGCAGGGTCGTCAGCCCGAAGCGTAAAATGTTTGCAGCCTGCAGATTGCTAGTGCTGCTCTTATCTGACGATATTCTGGTGTTGTGCTGTATTTGGTGCTTTAGCTTCAAAGGAAATGTACAAAGCCTGTCACTATTACACTACTGCTACCCAGGTCCTGACTGCACAAAAAAAAAAGAAAAAACATTCAGTCTGTTTCATACGTTTGTCCATCCTCATTCCTAATTGGCACAACAGTATAAAAATGGCTGGACTTTACTCAGTGATGCAGAAAATACCCTGAGTCATCGGTAAGCCTGCTAAATGCCAGCTCCATCCTGTACTTTCTTAAATTACATTTGCTACATGCGAAGACCATGGCTGTGGAAGCAGGAAATGTTATCAGTAACTTGACTGCAACTGATAGCAGTTTTACAATTGCAGACATTTTTTTAAATAAATATCTGTATTAGAATTCTTGTATTTGACCATATGGTGCTGAATACACATAACTGTACCATATACATGGTTATGATAATGTATATTGCTGAACTAAATGGAAAATCCATATATCATCCATTCATCCATCCAATCGCTTACCCAGCAATGGAGTGTGAGGAGCCCAGAGGCTATCCCAAGCAGCACAGCACACAAGGAAGGACACACACAGACATAGACACAGACACAAACACACACAGGATTGTAATTATATCTTTGTGGGACCAGTCCATTCATTTCTATGGGGAAAACTCTAATCCCAACATGACGACCTTAACCCCTACCCAACCCTAACCTTAACCATGAATAACCAAACAAAATATTAGACATGTGCCATTTTTGCTTTTTTGATTGCATTCACAGATCTTTGTGGGAACCTCAACATCAAAGTAACAGGTTTTTATCACATTGTGGGGGAAATTTGGTCCCCACAACGTAATACAAACCTAATCCCCACACACACACACACACACACACACACACACACACAAACAGTTATGTAATCATATCCTTTTGGGGACCGCTCATTCGTTTCTATGGGAAAAATTCTAACGCTAACCATGACAACATTAACCCCTACCCAGCCCTAACCACAACCATAAGTAACAAAACAAAGTGCAAGTATTTTTGCATTTTTAGTTTTTTTACTGCAGTCACAGTAGATATTTCAGGAAACTGGTCCCTAAAACGTAATATAAACCTAATCCACACACACACAAATCAGAGATTCCAATTCAGCAAAATGCATGGCTTTGGACTGAGTGTGTCTTTGGACTGAAACCAGAGCACCCAAATGAAACCCAGACAAACAACTGGAGCACACGCTTACACACACACAGACGGGCGTATTCAAACCTGTAAAAAATGAAGGTGTCAAGTGACATTCTTACTCATTAAGGGACAGGGCTGAATATAACAGTGTGTATAAAAATGATTCCTGTCCAGTGTCCATAGTGCCAATCCTGAGAAACCTCACAGACCTTACAGGGTGTTCCTGTACAGGTGGTGCAGAAGCAATATCCTAACAGAACGGTGGAGGAAGAGCTTCTGTCCACAGCCAACTTGGATCCTAAATGAGGGCCATGTTTAGGAACCGCGAGCCAGTGTTCTCAACAGCCAAACCAACGCACACACGTACATATGCAAATACATATTTATTCCCGGACTTGTGTGCTTCCTCCATTTGCTACCTATACTGCACACCATGGATATTTATGATAATTAATGATTAAGGTTTGTTAATATGTCATGTCTTGTCTTGTCCTCTTTTCACATTCTGGTGCTGGGTAATCATGCATTTCACTGCAGATTGTTCTGAGTATAACTGCGCATGTAACATAAAACTTTGATAATCTGAAACAGACATAAAGCATGAAGCATAAAGCATGCATTACATATTTGACCTCCACCTTAAACAGCAGTGACTTACCATCACGCTCCTTGTAGTCTGTCTGCCTTACAGATGCTGCCATTGGATTATAATCCTATACGAGTATGAGGCATTATACATTATTCGACATGCATTCAAACCGCTGAATGTGAAACTGCATAGGTTCCTTTAAATTGTAATGTTAGGTACACAGGTACCATTCTATGTTGCAATGTTATTACCATCTAATTACAGGTGCTTTCAGCATTCATACTGAAAAGTATGCAGGGGACCAACGGCAGAAATTAATTTGATGGATGACACCCCCTAGAGTCAATAAAATCTGCAAGTTACGTGTGCCGTTTAGTACAGCACAAGTCAATTCTCTGTTATGTGCAGGCCGTCAGTTTATGTAAAAAATAGCATCTAATTTCTTTTCTTTTTCTATTAAAAAAAATCATTTTCAAAGCAAGAACAGTACGTGTCAGTCTGGTTACCATCAGCCATGTGATCGAAAACACTGCCCAAAAGCCAAGGAGGTCATATTATGCATTAATGTGAGTGTATTAGTGTGATTCTTAATACCAATTAGAAAAAAAACATCAGTTAAATTAATTTGCACAAGGATGTTGACATGAAATTTTCTGAGGATGAAGTAAGTTTCAGTTGTCTGTTTAAATGATATATATGCAATTTATATATGCTGTATAGAGGATTTTATTTAATTGTTCGTGAACGATGGTTATTTGCCAAAGCAACTAAACAACTTCAATTATCTAAAATTACTGTTGGTGCAATGTTAGAATTTAAATGTGTCGACTGCCTTGTATATGCAGGTTTATTAGCAATACGGGGAATTTGATCGATTTAAGATAAAAATGATCTTCACGTGATCAGACTTCTTCAGAGTACGGCAAAATTTTAGGAGGGCAGTGTGGGTTAAGTCTCTGTGCCTGTGATCGGAAGTTTGCCTGTCGATCCCTGGCCTTAGCAGAACAGTCACATCTGCCTTAAACCCCCAAAATGCTCTTATGTGTGTTTGCGTCTCAAAGGACAGAACTATGCAAAAACATGCATTCCAATGTACCTTAACTTGTGTAAATGGCAAATAAACTATCACTTCATCATTTCAAATTACCAGCTAAACATCTACCTCTGATCCAATAACGCCAATAATGTTTCAAATAAATTTACAAACACGGCTCCTCATAAAATTAACAGCAAATAAACGTTATTTGAAACCAGGGGAATCTGCATCTTCTTCCAGCTTTAATCCTCATCTGGTGCAGTTTCTTTAAAAGACTTGACCAGTCTGCGAAATACGGGTGGGTCCGACACCATATGAGACCCCCCGAAAGCCTCATACCTGTAAGCAAAATTTTAAGGGGGTTTCAAGATCGGTATTGACCCTTCGATGTGACTCGTGCACAGCAGTAACCAAGGGAGTACTCACCGATTTTAATAATAAGATCGATATAGCCTGCTGTTATTATCATCCTTGTTAAATTATTAACATACAGAGCATTATATTTACGTAAGAATGCTCCTGTGTCGTGCTGCAGTTGAGGATCCTCTACGTGCCCCATTAGTGAGTCTTCTTTCCTATTTTTCACTCACCCTCTATCCTATTCCTGTCACACAGGAATTCCATTATACAGGAAAGTACCGTATATGCAATTATAATGGTTCCAGGGTAAAACGACGCGACTGTTTAGGCACTACTTCCGAAAGAACTGTTTTCGCATTGCGAGTATAGATTTCTATATTTATAAAATGAAATGTAACTCATACTTATGAAGATTTTACATCAAAGTCCGCACATGCGATTATTAATAATAATGAGAATATTTACGATGATATGCAATGACGATCGCAGTGGTCCAATATAGGTGAAGCTTAAATCATTCCAAATACCATCCACACATATGGACAGTTTGGCACCTCCAATTAGCCTCAGCATGTTCCTACAGGAGCACCTGGAGGAAACCCCGTGATGACGTGGGCAAAACATGCAGAGTTGAGGTGGAGACGCGAAGCCTGGTCCTAGAAGTGTGAAGAAACAGCGCTAACCACTGCACCACCATGCCAGCTCACTAACCCCCGAATTCCCTTTATCTGAATCATTCAGAAGGTAAATTTAAGCCTATATGACAGCAGGAGGCCAAAAGCAAAACAATTAATGTAAAAATTATATAGCCTAAGCATTCCTTCATCAAATACTAAATATCACGTATAATCAGTCACATTCATATCCTCATACTTATAATAAATGTAGGCCTATAAATAATAATTTGATTTACAAAAAAAAATCCATATACAAAACCCAATAAACATGAGAAAAAAATATCGTTGTTAGAACTGGTGCATAAAATTTCTTCAAATAAATGACCTAAAGCCGAAAAAACGACTTAACATAAAAGGAATCTTCGTTAGTGAATATTACTGCTACCTCACACGATGCTGTGGTGCGTGAAAACACGCCGAGATGACATGCCTGTGCTCGAGAGCAACGCGGACGATGAGAAAACCCGAAGTAAAAGCCTGCCAGCCCGTCTTCTGGGTGTCCCGTTATTGTTTACGGTCTTGTCAAACTTTGGAAACAAAACATGACACAATTCTACAAAGAAAGCGGGAGTTTTTAACGGCGTAATGTGCACATTAAGGTAATAACAGAGACACGTTGGTGACACTCCAGCGCGAGCTGTCATGCGCACGGTGTCTGTGCATGTATCTGAACACGTGACGCCTGCCGTTAAGGCATCCATACGACTGCGGCTGGCACAAAAAAATATATACTGAATTATTGGCAAATACGATTATGATGTAGAACCAAACATGACGCATGTGCTCCCTGGTTTTAGACACAATTTTACAGGAGCGGCCAAAAGTATTGGTACAGTTTCACATTTTTAAAAAAAGAACCATATTTTTCTGGGAAATTAGTTGAAATTGACGAAATTGTTATCCACTATTCTTTATTCTATAGAGCAGACACTTTACTTTTTATGACTTAACATTATTTTAAATAATAAAACAAAGGAAAATGGCAGGACAGAAATTATGGAGACTCCTAATAATTTGCAGCAGTCTTTTGAGTCTGCATCTGCTGTTAAGGACTTTCTGTAGCTCTGAATTAGACTTCTACACTTCTCAGCTGGTAATTCAGTCACTGACTCTTCATGTGAAAACTATTCTAATTCTCTAAGGGTTAATGGGTTCCTTCTCCCAGCTGTGAGTTTCGAATCTTTCCAAAGATGTACAAATGGATAGATGAGGACTCATAGAAGGCCACTTCAAAACAGTGCAATGTTTTATCTTCAACCATTCTTGGGTGCTCTTAGATATTTTGGGTCATTATACTTCTGGCGAACCCATAACCTGTGACAGACAGAGCTTTCTAAATCGGGGAGTGTGTTTCAGTCCAGAATACCTTGATAATGTTCTGATTTCACTTTGCTCTGCACGGATTCAAGGTACACGGTGCCAGAAGCACCACAAGAAGCAGCACAGCAACTCCATAACTTCACTGAGCCTCCTCCATGCGCCACAGTAGGAATGATGGTCTTTTCTTTGAAAGCATCGTTTTCTCTTCTGTGAACATCGAGCTGCTGTGACTCACCAAAAAGCTCTAATTTTGTTTCATCTGTCCAAACGAGTCCAAATTCAATATTGGGGGTACACATCCCCCCCAAAACCCTACACCCTTCCAATCTGGGGTCAGTTTTCCTCTTGCAGCTACATCCCAGGGGGGTTCTGATGGTCCCACGTACCTTAAACTTCTTGAAAATATTAGTAACCATGGTCACAGGAACATGGGAAGCTCTTTGGAGACGGTCTTGTAACCTTTACCCAGACCAAGCTTGGCCATTATTTTCTTCCTTTTCCCTGTCAGATACTGTAGCTCTCAGCCTTTCCTTCTCTTGTCCATGTTCAGTTTGATGCTCACAGTGACACAGAACAGCCAAGCGAATGCTTTACCAAATAGACTGAGTGGATGATTATACCATTGAAGACATCTGTGATACTAATTAAAGTGCTTAAGAAATGACTAACTTCAATTATTTTTTTAACTTCTAAGGTGTCAGTAATTTTGTCTGGCCATTTTCATATATTTTATTATTCACAATAATACGTTAAGTCATAAATCAAAAGCAAAGTGTCTGCACTATGGAATACGGCACAAAGAATGCTGGATGGTAATTTATTATTTATTTTACAAAAAATTACATAACAAAATTGCAAAAAATTGTGATTCATTTTTTGGATAAGTGGAAGGTTACCAGCATTTGTGGCTGCATCTGTGTAACATTAAGCTAGTGACTTACAATTTGAACAGCAGCCGCTCTAAAATTTACATGAAAGTACTGTGAATACAAATATTGTAAGTGTATTCAGATCATTAAAATAAATAAAGGTTTGCTTTCGAATTCTGTGTTAACCATTTCTAGGTTTAGGATTACCTTTTGACCGTATCTTCACTTGATTAATCTCCCCAATCTTGTCATGCATGCACATTGATTGAAGTATGTGAAATAGAAAATATTCGACATGTAGTGCTTTGTGTCATTCAGTTGAACACCAACGCTAATGTCCGCTTTTGGCACTTCCACCACATCGATTCTACACAAAACTGCCTTAAAAAATATACGGCAAATGAAAATCTTGCACTTAGAAGAGGATTTATTTCTGAACTGATGAAACAGCCTGGGAGATCCATGATGTGTGACTTTTTAAAAATGAATACTGTTTTTCTCTCTCACTACCAGTCCAATTTTGGTAATTGCTCTAGTCGAGGTGGTGATCTGGAATTGAAAGCATATCGTATAAAACGGGGCACACGCTAGGGTTAATGGATATATGTGGATGTCTAGGCTCCACCCACCTTGACCACGTCCTCATCCAGCGTACGACACTTCACGGCGTCGGACACGTCGGTCACCTTGCCATCCGCGCCCACCGTCACCACCTTCACAGGCACGGCCACCGTCCGTCCAGTCAGCACGGCCGTGTTGAGGATCTCCGTGTCCTGCGGAGGTAGTGTGGAGCAGCACAGGTCAGATTTCAGATTCGCACTCCTGTCCCAACATGGAGGGTGAGCTAACATGGGAGGAAGCTACAACATTGAGGGAGGTTCAACACTGATGGGGACTCAACACAGAGGAGGACTCTTCTAGCTGTGAAGAAAAGTTGAATTGGATGGAGATCAAAGATGAGAACATGGAGACAGATGGAATGGATGAAGACTCAGCACAGGTGAGGACCCGACATGGAGGGAGACATTAAAACTGAAATGACATCTGAATGCCCGCTGTATTTTTCACTGGGTAAACTCAATAAAGGCTGAATATATATTTAAATATTTTTATTTTTAAATATTCCATAGCACACAGTCCTGCACAAAAAAAGACATCTGACACAATATTGTTTTCCAGAATGGTCATATTTGTTACAAGCACACAGTGAAAGTCTGTTTACACTGTCAGGTTTTTGTACCCCAAGGTACAAACAACATTACTGTACTCTCAATGGTACAAAAATGTCAGTTTCTGTAGCTTAAAAGGTCCATTTAGCTACAACTAGGGTACAACTGGCAGGCCCTTGAGGGTACAGTCCCAGTGACAAGTAATCGTATTCTCAAAGGAACAAATTGGTACTTCTTTCTTACAGTGTAAAATATCTGTCTATATTCAATTCATTTTAACTAAATGTCTAATAGATATTTTGAGACTTTTGGTTCTAACCTGCATGCTTCCCAACTCAGCTGGACTGTAATGGCATGTTACTGTGTTTAATTAAGCCACATTTTCCGATACCATATGGAAAACCAGTCATTCAAAGTCTGGCCACCAGCTGAACGTGATGCATAAGAGAGCATTACTAAACTCCCTTGGCAGTCGCGCTTTCCAGAATGGCGTCAAGGGTAAAAACCAGAGAGAATCCTACAGTCTGGTTAATTTAATGTATTAAAGACAAAATTCAAATCTGGCAGCATTTGAGGATTGTGTGGTAGAGCGGAGAAAGTTCTGAAACTCTGCAAGAACATGATGAGATGGCCTCTCGTATGTGTCAGACCTAAGATCACGTTCAGGAAAACGATGACGGCACGTTAGCGCTCCTGTCCCTGCAGTCCCAGCCCAGTGACCTGTGCCCCATCACACCCACTGCGACACAGGGAGTGACTGAGATTCCGTACCTTGCATGAACATCCAACAGCCCTGTAATCTGATTTCTCATTTGCTTCTCAGTGGTCACATGATTCTCAGTTTAGTGACACAGATTCCTCAGTGAAGACAGGGAGACCAGAAACACTACTGCCAACACAGTCCCTCTACTGACCATAACCATTTTCCAACACCTTTCCCAGTACGGACAGGGCACTAGGCAGGATAGACACTGGATGGGATATCAGTCCATCACTGGTCACCAACGCTCACATATGGTGGACAATTTTGATACACTAGTCCATCTAAACGCAATCCATATAAAACATGAGAAATCCACAGAGACACACACACAGGTTTGTAATTATGTCTTTGTTGGGACTCTCCATGTCTATGGGGGGGAAACGTTAATCCCAACATGATGACCTAAACCCCTACCCAGCCCTAACCACAACCATAAGTAACCAAAAATCATTGTGGGGACAATCCAGACCACACACATGCACACGCACACACGCACACACACACACACACACACACACACACACACACACACACACACACACACACAGCTGAGGTCCTGTCACTCCTGCACATTCAAATCCTTTCAGCTTAAAAATATCTATTTTTAAGATGTGCCTTTGTGTGTAAGGTAACAACAAGAGCAGGGTGAGGATCCATGGCATTCGAAAGGATACGGTTGTAGGGTTCGTGAGTCAATTGTCAGGGATTCATTACCGCAGATCCGGCAGTGTCCATAACCTCTCATTACACCGACAAGACGGATAATTAGGACAATTAAGATGGCTATGAGTAAGGCTTCATTGTCCTGAAAATGAATACGGCATAGCTTAATTACGGAGTCAATTTTGTTCATTACAGCTCATTTCAATTAAACAGTTAAGTAGCCTAACCCTTCTTTACAACCTTGAGGAGAAAGGGCTCAGTCTTTTACATGAGGTGCATTTTTACCCCTTTTTCTTCCTCCTCTCACTCTGTTCTCTTTGGAAAAAAAACACTTTATTTAACCATGAACGATGGTATTGCAGGTTTGGTGAAACAGCCTTTCATATTGTTGATGTCACTTGGGGCTCCACATAGAAGCTGATTTTTACTTTAGCCCTTTAAAGTCGTTTCTGCATGTAAATTTCAACACTTTTGTCACGGTATTAAAGAATTCCAACCCCCCGCTTTAATTTTTTTAAACTTATGTTAATGTAAAGCTCCTGAGCGGGCCGCCAATGCTGTGTGACGGCGACTTATCTCACGTATTTGATTTGCTTTCATAACATTAATTCGCCAGTTAAATATTCATGATGAATTATTTTTTTCCGCCCAGTGTGTGACACAGTAAGAAAATGCTCCTGGTCTATAGGGGCAAAAACAAGCGGCTTCACTGAGGGCCAAAACACATGATTCTCTCCAGCCTAAAAATAGTAGTGGGCCCAGAGAAACGCTTCAAATGGCCATCGTCAAACGGGCTTTATTACGCTTTTACAGACTAAAGAAGCCTTATGTCCTGCATTACGCTGCAATATTGGCCTGACTTTGATTTAATTCCTTTTGAAGATGGCTGAGGTAAATTAATTCTAGCTGTAGGATCCCCCATCCCCCCCCCCCGTCTCTCTATCCAGGCGTCCTTTATAATAGATGATAGGGTAAATGGCTGAGACGCAGGGAAAGGCGAGGACGTGTTACATTATGAGAGTCTGAAAAGACCCGCCGGGCTCAGAGCAGCGGGGTATTAAAGAGCGGACCCCGGCAGTAATGGGTCTCACTGGGACATTAGAGTGAGGCTCTAACGGAGCCCTGGCCAAACGGCGACGCCGCAATTAAAGACGCCAGGAGACTGACGGAAGCCGCCACGGTGGGCTGAGGGCTCCTCTGGCTCCTGAAGCCAGCCGAACCACCACTGGTGGTATAATTGGTGGGTTCCTTCGGTGGAAGGTCATCCATGGCCTTTTACTGCCTTGAGCATAGCAATAAACTAAGGAAGCCATGGCGAGGCGCGTCGAAGACGACAAACCGCGACGGTAAACTCACCACAGCCACGGTAACGGTAAGGTGGTGGAACCCCGAGAATAACCTGAAATGTGCCCCAAGGCCAGGAGCACCGTCATTATAACATCAACCGAAGCTCATTGCTTACATTTAAGTACTGTTACGTGCGCCAGCTACAGCTGTTAAATGTTATTGATTTATAGAGCTGGACAATTTACTGGAGACAATTTAGGTTAAGTATCATACCCAATAGGTAAAACAGGAGCCAGCATATACAAGTTTGCAGGTTCAGATATTTGTAATATTAATCTCAGTCCTTACAGGTCCTCAGTAACATACACGAATTGTCTGTATCTGAGGAAATGGTACATGTGTCTCTGATCAGAGAGAGGTACACATCTTTATGATTAATATTTCCAAACTTGAGGGAAGGGTCCGCTTCTCTCGTTAATGTCTCGTCACCTGAGTGGCACACATCTCTGATTAATATCTCTACACCCGAGTAGTACACATCTCTGATTAATATCTCTACACCCGAATG
>JAODLD010000046.1:8913698-8930177 GCA_026781065.1 Mormyrops boulengeri
CCCCCGGGCCCCCCGCCCGCCCCCCCGCCGCCCCCCCCCCCCCCCCCCGGCCTATCCTAGGGACTAGGCGTGCAACACAGGGAATAAGGCACCACCCATTGCATGGCACATTCACACACCCTTCACACACATGGTAACTTTTGAATAATTCAACTGGAATAGGAAGCATATTCAAATTGGCTTATCAGGCCCGAGTCGATCTGGTAACTCCAGTTAACCAGCATGTTTTTGGACTGTGGGGAGAAACTGGAGTACCTAAAGTAAATCCCATTACGACACAAGGAGAACATGCAAACTCCACACACACGGAACCCTAAGCAGAAGCTTGAACCCTGGTCCCACAGGTGCAAGGCAACAGTGCTAACCAGTGCACCACCGTGCCCCCCAGGCCAAGCAGAGCCCCGTGTAAAAAGCAATTGTGAAAGACAGAGGTGTCTCCGACATCCTCTGGCTGCACTTCACAGAAAACAGAGCATGAGAACGGCCATGTTAGCATGGGGCCGAAGGTTCCCCGTCTGGTCAGCGCGGGGGCCTGGGCCTGGTCCAGAAGCCGGTTGTATGGGAGAGGAACCTTTCATTCATTTCGTGTCTCCTGTTAGACAGCTTGTGATTTCAGGAGTCTTTGGGCCGGCAGACGCAGCGGAGGTGCTGAGGGAATATACATGGATATTTACCCCTCCCCCCAGAGTTGTGCTGGGTCGCTGTTTGGAAAGAAGCCGGAGTTGAGGAATCAGCCTGACGCGGGACCCCGGCTTTCATCTCCATTTCACGGGTCACAGAGCTTCACTCAGGCTACGCGGGAGAGTGGAAAATAAACACAGAAATGCCATGTCCTGCTGTCAGATAAACGCTCCCCCTCCTTTGCCGCCTCATGGCCAATTGTCCGCTCATCTATGCCTCTTTAATTGGTCTGCTGGAATAAGCGCCACGCTGCCCCTCAGACATATTAAACAGACACAAAGTAACACGCATTATCGGCATGGCAGAACATTAGCCATCTCCTTATATCTCCTTCCATTCAAAACAATTACCATGACCCAATCACGCTGTCATTTTCAGCTGGACTTTTATTTTGCAACTGGGTGGATCAATGGGGATGGTCAATGTTCTGTTTCGATGAACAGTTTACACGTCCTGGAGTTTAATGAGTGCAGCTGAGGCCAGCATCACCGATCCATATACCATGTGAGCCCCAGTCCAAGCACCCTCAGTACATCGCCAGCATCCGCCTGACCTTCCCGTTTTGAACTGTAATCATGGCGATATACTTTATACACTGCTATGATTGCTATAAGCTAGAGGTAAAAGACAATTTAAGACGACATACTTTCAAGCAAAAAGTTTCTTATAGATGAATCAAACATGCGGCAGCTCATCGACAGCGGAAAATTCCCCAATAAACGTGGAATTATGAAAGCTAACTCGGTGCTGCTGTGATGGAACGTTTCGCGAGGTTGGATCAATTGCCGCATTGATGGAGGAAGGGGGGAGCGGCGTGGGATGGGGGCTGGTCGCGCTCCCGACCTGAATGCATGTGTGGTTTGATGCATGGCTCTCAGCTGGCCGTCCTCTCCATCATCGCAGTCCCCATTTCCCCACGATGCTGTGCGGGTGCTTCCCAAATGCTAACAAGGCTACGCTGATCCACTTCGGAACACCGGATGATAATGGCCCCATCTTACATCGAGCCGGCGTATCACACCTCCTGCCAATGTACAAGCTAAACATCCAGCGGGGACGCTGACAGCATGGGAGAGAGAGAAAATGCAAGGCGGAAGGCTTCACTTCATATGTGTGACACATACTCATCCATTTCCATTAAACCAATGGAGTTTTCATTGAATCCAGAGCCTATCCCACAAAGCACAGGGCAAAATAAGAAAAAACCACCCAGAACAGAAGTCCAGCCCATATCAGGGTACACACTATGCACCAATTCGCCTAAATGCAGCAACCCAAAAAGCTGAAGATGGGGTCTGAACTGGCAACACTTTACATTACATTTAGTAAAGCGACGTAAAATTGAGAAAGCTAGGTCAGCCGGTCCCTGTCGGGGGTAACGGGCCTTGCTTAGGAGCCCAATGGCGAATTCTCTCTGGGATTGGAACCAGCAACCTTCTGATCATGGAACCCATAGTACTCTCAATACAGCCACCACAAGATCACTCTCTGGCGACCTCATAATGAGACAGACAGGAATCAAGGGACAGTGCAGGCACCCTTCTAGCAGCACTTCCTACTCATGTTCACGACCATCATCACTAAACCTGGCCCCCAAGGGTTAAAAATGCCCTGAGTAAGTGAAATATTAACCAGGCAGGGGGGCGGAGTTTGAAGGAAAAATCTATCTTGTTCCTGGTGCTGCACAAAGACTTCCTTACATTCACTTCTTATTTCCGTCGTTACATCTTGTTTTTGTCCAGTAATTGGCATGCTTACATAAATGAAGCCCAGCGGTTCTAAAAAGGGAACCGGCATAGCAAGTCCCGCGTCCGCAAGTCTCTCCTGTAACCGCTGGCAACAGGGCGGGGGGAGAGTTTGCAGGAAGACGGAGATCAGCCTGACGGTTACGGACCGGCCTTCTGCTCCCAATTTTCACCCAGCGCAGATGTAGCAATAATGTGCCGAATTTAATAACGCCAACGTATAAATTTCCCCTTTTGTTCTGGCCGGGCTCCTCCAAGCCGAATGGAGAGGGAGCAAATTGAACAGGAGAGGATTCGGGGCTGAGGGCTATAAACATGATCAGACCTCGGAGAGGCATTTCCTTATTAATAATCATTATCCTTATTACATAAAAGCCTTCAAGCAGAAGCACTTATGGATTCCTTCCTCCGTTTAAAAGGATTATTTAGGCCGCAAACCCAATTACCTTTTCAATCACAGTAAAAGACAATACAGCCAATTAGCCTAATTAGAACTAATTACACATGAAAGCTTCTCCTTCGCCAAAAGCCACAGCTAACGCTGTTGTGTCAACACACGCCATTAAGCCCTCCGCACCCCTCGCCATTCCGTTAACGCGCCAGAGAGACCGAGAGGTAGCATTTCCACCTCCTGCACAGTCCCTGGGCCGGTTCCTCAAAGTTGTCACTTGTCACTTTCTAAAGTCCTTCAGACTTTTAATGACACCGCAGTGATAAGTGGGCCGGCTTGAAAGGTGTTCAGCCCGGTTAAGGTTGCCAGCCCCCCCCCCCCCCCCCCCGAGTGACTTAACAGGCCTCCTGGGGAGGGTGAAAGCCCACAAAGACAGCTCATAAGCAGGGGCTGAGCCACAATACAGGGGGTCGTGCTGCGGAGGAAGTGTGACCTTCTTCAATCACTGAGGAGGGAGCGTAACCTTCCTCATCAAACTAAGGAGTGAGTGCAACCTTCATCATCAGACTCAGGAGTGAACATGCAATGTGGTTTTTTTTCCCCTAATCTGATAACGTATTTCATTTTTTGTCTTTTTGTCTCTCCTAATTCAGCAAAGTTTGTCACTACAAGACGGTCAAATACGTGTACGATCACATACACAGACGTCCGCTTGACACATTTTGCTGCATGTAACCACACACACACACACGCAATATGCCAAAGGGGAGAGTCCATAGTCACACTCCCACAGTCACAGGGAGGGGGTACCCGAGGGGTGAAAGGTCCACTTAAACTTCTTAAAGGATGTCCACAACAGGCCATCACAAACCTAATGAGCTTCCCACAGCCAGGTGAAAGACAGTATCAATGATCAATAGCAGAAATGCCTGCTTGGAGTCCGATCTCCTGAGTTTGAAAACACAATTCATCATACTGTAGAAGCTCCTCACTACAATGATTCTTATTCGTAAAGTAATTCATTTGAATAAGCTCAAGAAATCGTTTTAATCACTAATAAATGATGATGGATCTCTGTGTGTATTAAACAAACCATATATCCCCCCCCATTTTGGCCAATCTGAGAATCCATATCAAACTAAATGCATGCAATAATTCGTCTGCTGACGCTGCTGCAGCAGAGGAGGGCTGGAAATAGACCTTAGGAGTAGATGAACTCAGATCTTAGACGCTGCCGTTTTCACGGCTGGCCCCGAGATAAGCTTTGCTGATAGAGTGCCCTGGTATTCATTTTAGTCCGGAAAGCACAGCAGTAATTTACCTGCCCTTTCACGTTAATGTGAACAAATAACAGGAAATGAAAACGTCCTGTCCCGTCCCCCCACCCGAGAAAGTATGCAGGTTGTTAAGGCGGATATTTCCTGAGAGGACATTTCAACTGCACCTTCACTGCACCAGGCGTTCCCATTTGTTCAGGATTCTTATTTAAAGTGCAGTGCACAGTTTAGAATTGCTGGGCATTTTTGTGATTTGGTACAGTTACATTGGCAGGTTTGCCACATGTGATGCACAGAGCTGGTGGACAGCAGGGTTTACTCAGACAAGAGGTCTCTACTCCGGCAAAATGGAATCAAAAAGGAACAACACGAGTTGGTAATCAAAACCAACCCAAAAAACGGACCTCAGCTAAATGCGAACAAAAGAATCAACTCAAAAAGCACTCTCCAAACAGACCCTTTGAATAAGATTCTGAGGCACCTCCCCAAAAGCAGCCCGCCACCCCTATTTAAACCCTAACAAGGACAGAGGTTCCGTTGAGGTCAGCTGGGTGTTCATTACCTGAGGCATCGAGATGGTAATCAATCAACACGGTGGCAAAAAAGATCATCCAGACCTAGTATCTTTGCCTTTGGCTCTACCTCCAGACATTCAGGCCACAAACCTCTCTGTTCTGACAGGAAAATTACAGGCCCTACATCTTCTGTAAAAAAAAGGTCTACAGCTTCTAAGCAGGAAGAGATGTTGCCTTCACAGCTAAACCAAAGCAGACGTGAAGTAAACCCCAATCTTTGTACATTTATCGTAAATGTAAGAGTTGTTTATAGTTTACGGAACACAACTTACACATCAGGTAAGAAGTTTATTTAAGTCATGCACTGGTGCTCATCTACTCCATCCATCCATCCATCTTCCAGCTACTTACCCACTAGTGCTTCTGACTACCTTGTGTAATTGAGCTGTTGCTCATAGCTTATTAAATGATAAGACAGCCGGTTATGGTCAACAATTTGGCATGAGTTTTAATGCCCTTTTTTAATGATGCCCCCCAAGCTCTCTGTGCTAATGCAAAGCATTGTGGGAGGCATACTGCACACTCACCATGGCCAATGGCACGATGCCTCTCAGCTCCTGTTGAGCCAAGCGCACCTCGGTCTCGACCTCCTCGGTGAACCTGCGGCTGCCCGGATACTCCACCTGCCAGGTGAGTGACCGGCCGCCCAGCTGACCCAGAAAACCCTCTACCTCTAGGTCCACCTGCAGAATCTTCTGGAAGCCAGTTTCCGTCCTGCTGGGGCACAGAGAAAGAGAACGTGACATGGTCAGCTAGGAAATAAAAATGGAATCTAAGCAGGAAAAAGAAGGAACAGAAATACAAGCTGTACCTTTTCCATAAAGCAAAGTCTCATTAGTAAGACCAATATAGACGAATAAACAGTTATTTATATGTCACACATTTATTTATATGTATATCAACATAAGGCTGTTTTAAGACTATTTCAATTAATATGGCAAAATCAAGACTAAAGATCAGGAGAACATCTACTGCAGATGGCAGATTCTTTAAGGTGTGGTGAAATGCACTGACCCCACTAAGGAAAAATCCCCCCCCAGCACCTGAAGTGAGAGCCAAAAACAAGATGTGAGGAACAACAGCTGGGGGAGTTGGGTTAAGGTCTTGCAGTACTGAAAGTTGGCACAGTGAAATCTGTCAGGCGGCCATACCTAGGCAGAGACTCGTTAGCAAAAATGGACACAGGTGCGGCCAATTAAGACTAATTAAGAGTCTTTGAACTGTAAGGAAGGAGTCACAGACTAAATGTTTTTTTTTTTTGTTTTACAGAAAACAAAAATGATGAATCTGAGCTGTGCTGTTCCATACCTGATTACTCTGAATCCAAACGTGCTTCAGTACATCATATTACTTCACACACACACACACACAGTCGGGTAAACATATCTTTATGGGGACCGCTCATTCATTTCGATGGGAAAAATGCTAACGCAACCTTAACCCCTACCCAGCCCTAACCGTAACTAACCAAGCAAAATAGAAGAGTTTTTGCATTTTTAGTTTTTTCACTGCAGTCACAGATTTTTATTAAATTGAGTTTTCCCTTACGGAGACCAGTTTAAAAAAAAAAAAACGGGTATCCATCATGTTGTGAGGACATTGTGTCCCCATAACGTAAGGTATACCCGCTCACACACACACAGACACGTTAAATCGCATGAATCACACAAATTCTCATTGCTAACAGGCAACCATGTTAACACCGTTTCCCTTCTCCTGCAGTCTGTCAATTTCGGGAGATAAAATGCCATCCCAGCATGCAGTGCAGGTAGCTTGCAAGCAAGAAGGAAAACAAAGCTTATTCATGGTATGTTTTTACACCATAGTCAGTTGAAAATATTTCCAAACCACTGAATAGATCACTCAATTATGAATGTGATACCAACAGACAACAGAAAAACAACAAAGAAAAAGTACAGGAGACGGTATTTGTAGATGCACCTTTGCTTCCCGGATACTTTATTTTTTGTTAGTTTACTTTTACAGAGAGTGAGGGTTCAGTACTTCCAGACGTCCACAAATCTGATCTCTCGAAGTCAGCAGAGATCTGTCAGTATAATATGTAGAATGATAAGCAGCTGATTCCAGGTGCTGTGCCCAGAGTCTACTGTGATGAAGGTGAACTTCCATAGCTAAGCACTCACTTGACGTCTTCAGCTCCAATGGAAGCCATGCCAAAATGTCCCCTGAGATGCTGGGGGCAGGGGGGGTGGTATGGACAGCTGTGCTGATGTAATTATGATCATAGGCGCCAGCCACGTAGACCGTATAGCACTCAGAAATTAAAACTACGCTAGATGGTGGTTCAATGACATGGACGCGCCTCGATCGCTCACTGGCCAAGGAAACAGTAGCAGGAAGTCAGAAAGTAGACTGGATCAAAGACGGCATATAAACACCTTTCATACCATCTCTGATTGAAATCAAACATGATTCGAAAAAAGGATGTATGGAAAAATGGCTCATCTGGAAATACCAGAACTTATATGACTCCTCTTTACAGAATCATAAAGACTCCCAGGTGGCTGCAAACTAAAATAAAATTTAAATAAATAAATTTAATAAAATTAATAAAATAAAATTGGTAACAGCAGCACCAGTTAGTTTCAGAAGCAATATTTGCAGTTTTCATTTAGTTTAGTTAGTTAGTAGTCATGTAGTTAGTAGTTTCTTAATTTTATTTTCATCTATTTTATTTCAGTTTAAGAAAATGTTTTCACCAATGATAATAACCTTGTCTTGTGTACTCTAAGCACATAATGCATGGTAAGTTTTAGTAAAATTCTCATTTTTAATATAACATCCACACCACACTTAAGTAACTTAAGAGCAGATCTGCTCTACAGAGCCACCTGGAGGGGTAGCATGCAGTCGCCTGTGTGTTGGCGCAAGAAGTATGAACATTCAGGATCATGGATGGTCTGGCACTACAGCACACACTGTGTGGCACAAGACTGCAGAAAGTATGAAACGGGCCTTAGGTCCCTGTGCCAGTGACTGGAAGGTGCTGGACTGAGCAATGGCCTCGGTAGAATAGTCACATCTCCGTTGCACCCTTGAGCAAGGCCCTTAAGTCCCGAAATGCCACAGGGGTGCCAGATAAATGACATGACCCTGTTCTCGGACCCCAAGCTTCACTCTCAGCTGTATGCATGTGTGTGTATATCTCAAAGGAGAGCGAGATGGGATATGCAAAAAGAAATATTCCAGTGTGTCTAACTTACGCAAATGACAAATACAACACTATTAAAATTTTCGTTTCAGATGATTAGTCATTCAGGTCAGCCTTTATTGCCCTATGCACTGACACCACTGAATCAAAGACAAACCATAGTGGGGCAGAATGTCTGAAGGCACCATGGGTTTGGCTGGGTCATGCAGCATGTAGGTGAATATCTCAGGGGGCCAGCATCCTGTTAAAGAGAAGCTCTCGGGGTAACAGGAAGAAAGTGTAAACAACACAAAGGAATACAGACAGACTGCAGAAACTAAAGCTGCTTGCCTTAGGCAACACTTGTTTGTGTTTATTTACATGGCTGTCTGTAAACAGATTTGGGCTTTTTTTCCCCACAAGCCCCCTTTGGTATAAAACAAATGGTGGAGTGGGGGTTACAAAAAATTCCTTTTGGCAGCATCTATTGTGAGTACAGGTGCTACTGATAGGTGTTCATGACGTCCATGCAGCCCAGCACCTAATACCCGCCACAGGGGCCTCGGCGCGAATCACAGGTTGAATGTCTGCGGGAATTAAGCAAGGAAGCCACCTGCCAGTGTCGCGGCAGAGAGGAGTGCGGCGTGGCAGGCGCTGGCGGTGGCATTCTTCGAGCGGGGCCCGTGCCATCGGCTGCATTGCCGTCGCGACGTGTGGGGAGGGGGCCATCATGAGGCGCGTGGGAAAGGTGGGAAGAAATAAGTGAAGAAAACAGACAGAGCAAGGAGGATAGGGGAGCTGAGCTGGTCTCACGCGCCCCTGAGGGGATGCAGGGAGAATGTGGCCTCTGGGCTGCGGGGGGTGCATGGTCAGGCTGGACAAGGGCCACCAGCCGATGACCTCGCCAGTGTCCTGGGAGGTCAGGTGACTGTCACTGGAGGGTGGGAGTATATTACTGGAATTACCATGAATTATCTGTTTAGATAACCCAGTGCTGCCTGGGATAGGGATGATGTTACCCTTTATTGAGGAGACCATTTTGGAAGTTGGGGATGGCTGTATAGTTAAAGAGATAAAAAGTCCATCTGTATTCCACTACTGCACCTGAGATATTTGCCATTATACTGCTTCAGAAAAGAGCTTTGGTGGATGTGACAGCGAGGGGGCCACGGACCAGCAGGTTGGTAAGGATTCGGGATTTATAGGAACTTTGCAGAAAGGGCTTCAATACAATGTGGCAAAAAGAAACAATTTTGGTAAAAAAAAAAAAAAGAAGAACAAGAAAATAGAAATGTGGGTGTTTGTGTGGGGGGGAATAACAAATAGTAACAAGATGAGCATCAGGGGCTGGTCAGGTTTACTACAGGTGAGCAGGAACGAAGCACGTGTGCTCTTGTCAGATACCTGCAGACATCAATGAGTGAATCAGAGCAATCCGGCTCAGTCCGCTCAACTTCACAAAAGTATCATAATGAAGTTTCCGAAGAGGAATAAGGACATCCATACATCAGTTTTCCATAACTACTAATCTAATACAGGCTCAGAGTGAACCAAGAGCTTATCCCTGGGGGATGTTCCACAAAGAACGATTTCTCCGTTAGCTGTGTTAACTCAAGCTGGAAGTCATGATTGTCCAATGAGAGTTTAGGTAAAGAGCATTGCATTCTTATTGGACAATCATGTCAAACCCAGGTAACTGATAAATCGTGCTTTGTGGACCCCCCCCGGGAAGCACAGGGCAGCAGAAACCCTAAACATCATGGGCAGCCCATCTCAGGCACATATACATGCGCACTATGGTGACGGGAAAAACTGCATGCAGACTCAGTACAACTGGGTCAAACCCACAGTCCAGGAAGTCTACGGCCACAGTGTTACCCACTGAGCCACTGCCCCCCACCAAAAAACAAAGAAAAGGGGAAAAAAAAAACAGCTCCTTAAGCACAGCACCACCTGCAGGGACCTCGATGAGAATCACATTGACCCAAACTGCCAGTCTTTACTGACCATGTTGAAATAACCCAGTGGAGATGCTATTAAACTGTCAGACCTGGAGCACAAGTGAGTTTATATAGCGCAGATGTTTCTGTGCATTTTCAATGCGTAGTGGCTTTGGGAGTGTGCATTTTCCTGTCATGACTGACACTCCTCACTCCATTTAGAAATGATTGCTTGTTTAGTCCCCAAGTCTGTTCAAAGGGCAATAATGCAAGAATCCCAGGATCTGAAATTTCAGAGCAGCGCCAAGCAGTAATGAAACTCTTCACCCAATGTGAATATGCGCATGCTGAATAGGTTCATTTTTTTCCTTAGTGTCTCTACTTGGTTTTTGCGATATTTAGTGTTAAAAAAAATTACAATGATGAGCCATTTCAAAAATCATAGCAATCTGCCATTGTGAAAGCAAGTGAATTAGAGTAATGCTGTAATTCAACATCACCAGAAGGAAGTGTCTCATTTTGTTGCCTATGTGTGTGGTAAATATATTTTCAAAAACTGATTTAAAAAAAGAAAAAAAATTAAAAGAACTGCTAGGATTTCACAGTGACAGTTGCCACGGCAACTGTGAAACTTCATGGCAACTGGATTAGGTAAAGCAGTGGCTGACAGGTCGACTAGCTCGAAGTTTGAGAGCGAGGCTGGAGTCGGGGCTGAACAATTAAAAGTGCAAATGAATCACTGCTAGGCGCCGAGGCCCAGAACGTCTGGACAGGGGCAAACATTGAGCTGGCATCGGTGCATGAAAATGACTGTGAGTTAATATATGTAGTGTCATTTAGGGTATGTAAACCATCTCGGCAGGCCAAGCGCTGAGTCAATATGCACTAATGACCATGACAGACTCAGAGGTAAGTCAATGCATGTAAGCGATCATGACAGACTCAGCACCGAGTCGATGTATAGAAGCCTTCACTACTTGCCAGAAACCGAGTCAATGAGTGCGAACGATCTCGACGGACCCTGCAGACAGTCAACGCGCACAAATGATCAAGACAGACACTGTGCTGAATTGCGGTACATAATCCAGATAAGAGCCTTTGCTAACTACCCTTTGCAGAGAGATCAGGGCTGAGCCCTGTCATATGGGTACCCTGGAGTGATACTGGATCGCTGGGCACCTGTAAAACTTAACAAAGGAGACACATGTTTTGGGAAGACCTAGAGACCAAGGGGGAATTCTAGTCAAGTTTGCAGTTCACTTAGCGGCTAGACGCTCACTCCATCAGCAGAGATAAATTCCCGTGTTTCTTAAGCTGCTCAGCCCATATCTGCACAGGGCTTCCAGGCCGTACTTTGCCCTTCCACACAGCTGGAGACCCATCTTGATACTAGACAGCACTCCTGCAGCACACCAGCTCTGCAAAGGGACACGCCTACACAATCACGCAGACTGCGTACACATAGAGGATGGGGCAGGATTCAGCCCCCCAGACCCACCATCCAGCTCTACACAGCCCCCAGTCTGTAAAATATTTAAGCGATCTCATCTCCTTAAGATAAAGATCGACTCCATGATACTGAATTCCCCTAAAATTCATTTTTTATCTATTTGATTTTGTTGAATCTGATGCATAACTCTTCATATCACCTCTAAATAGAACATCTTTTTCTTTCCTCTTCCTACCTGCCCATCTCTGCGATTTTTACTGACACACAGCTCTGCTGACAAATTTTGCTGCTGTGGGGAGAAGTGTTGAAAATTAGGAGACAGGAGCGTATTAAACTGCCAAAGAGGACAGGAGTTGAGAGGAAAATCTGTCCTGGGTCTCTACCTGTGATGGCACAGGCTATAACGAGGGCCTCCCTGCTTCGCAGAGCCTCCAGGTTCTGATCCGAGAGCCGTTTCTGTTTTTTTTTTTCCCTCGCCTGGAGTCGTTAAACATGCGACGGGCCAGTTGCATTTTCCATGCCGGCTCTTTAATTACCTCTCCAAACCCATTCAACTGAAATACTTCAACTGCCTCTCACCAGCAGCCTGGCCTTCAAAGACAAGCCATTGCAATGGAATTTAAGTTACAACCTCACTGGCAGCCCTCATGCACCCATGCACCCTTTTTGCCCTCGGGCCAGGGTAAAAAAAGATTTAAATGTCACAAAGAATAAACTGACAGAAAAAATAAACAATTTCCCGAAAAAGGTAATTTATTTCTCGCCGTCTTCTCTAGGGGAAGCCATAATTGAAACTGGCTGTATTGTCCTGTTATCAGACCCAATGTTTCACTGTGACACTTTCATTTAATCTTGCGGAGAGATGCGATAGGTCCACGGGGTATCCTCCTATTGGCTGTCTGGCTTCATTGGGGAGGAGGACCCACACTGTACCTCACACCCCAGGGCTCATCTCCATTACACCCCCAACCCTGCTGCTAATACAGCAGAAGAAAGATCTTGTCTTCTATCTGACCATGTCATTCAAAAGCACCCCCCCCCACCTTAATCCCAACAAAGCCCCACCCTCCCTCCATCCTTCCTGGTCCAAAACGATCCTATCTAAGGGTGTGGGCAGTAGGGTTACAATGCTGTCCCCTGTGCTGAACTGACACGGCAGGGTGAGGAACGTGGTGACCAGGCTATAAAAACAGCCTGACCCAGAGTGCTGGCTGCAGAGGCAAGGGGTCGTGACCCCACTGCGATGGGCAGCCCAAAGCATGCACATATTTGTGAAGGCAGCACCCCACTACCTGCCCCGTTCCTGTGGGGAGGGTTGACACGCAAAAGAAGCGGCCAACTGTTATTTGCAGGGGTGCCTCAGTGGGTTAGGATGATCTGAAGGTCATTGGTTCAAATCCCACAGTTGGCAAAGTGATTCCACTATTGGGCCCTTAACCAAGGTCCTTACCTTCCAATTTCTCCAGGGACTGTTTGACATTGCTTTCAAACGTATGCTGCTTTGGATAAAAGCATCTACTAAGTAAATAAATTGTAACTGTTGCACAAGCTATTCCTTTGTCAGCTAATGCTGGATTTAAGCCTTAAAGGTATAATTAAAGATCGAAACAGCCTTTGATCCTACAGCCTTTTACCGTAAAATAGCGCAGACAAACTACAGCATCGACAGCCAGGTTCTCCAACCAAAGTGCTCCTCAAAGTGTGACCACCACTGGGTCACTGACATGCCACCGGTCCCTCGGCTGCATACCCAGAAACCAGCCTGGTACCGACAGCGTCGCTCCTCCGCAGTTCTCTGCACAAAAATAAAAATTCTTACGCTGCCGCGGTGGCCTCCACATGCAGGATGGCAATTTGGTTAGCCAAGAGGAGCGGAGCTCATCGCAAGAGACAGAATCGATTTCACAGCGAAGGGCCCCTCTACACCAGGAGACGGAATGACGGTGGCGGAGCCCGCAGCAGACATGGGCCCTTGGGGGTGGGGGGGGCTGGGGCTTTGCAAACACATTAGCAGGAGGGGCCCAGGTGGCTCGCGGCGGGTGGGTGTGACACCCAATCACAGAGCGGCCGAGGTTCTGGGAGACGGTGTCGCTTTGGGCTTTCAATCCACGGCCCATTGCCGCCAAGCAGCATGCGGGCCAGGAGTAGGAAGGAGGTTTTGCACAGGAAAAGGGGAGGAGCTGCAAGACATACTGACGACAGGAATCCGTGTGTGTGCGTGTGTGTGTGTGTGTGCGTGTGTTTGGATTTTGTCTAAATGACATTGTAGGGACCAAATATTCCCTGCAATGTGATAGAAAACCTATTATTTGATTTTGTGGGGACCATTTTCCAGGTCCCCTCAAAGATCTGTGAATGCAGTCAAAAAATGTCTAGTATTTTGTTTGGTTCCTTATGGTTAAGGTTAGGGCCGGGTAGGGGTTAAGGTTGTCATATTGGGATTAGAGTTCTCCCCATAGAAATGAATGGAGAGTCCCCACAAAGATATGAGTACATGGACTGTGCATGTATGTGTATATGTATGTGTGTGTGTGTGCGCGTGTGTGTGTGTGTGTGTATGTGTGTGTGTGCGTGCGCATTTCGGTGGTTATGTAGGTGTGCGTTTTGGCATGCGTGTGGAAGTTATGTTGAGATGTGCTTTTTATACACCTTTCTGGTAGGTGTGTGAGAGGCCGGCTGAGGTCCAGGCTTCAGACGTGGTTACTGTATGTCATGTAATGTCAGGGACAGGCACCGCCGAAATTAGGCAGAAAAGAAAGTTTTCCCAAAGGAGGATGGGGCGAGGAAGGATGGAGAGCAAGACACGGAGGCCCTGAGCGAGTGGAGGGAAGCGATAAAACGGTGGTGTTGGGGGGGGGGGGTGACAGGTTTGTCAGGTCCCCTCACCTGGCAGCAGACGGGTGATTGGACAGGGCAGTGAGGAGTGATTTGGGGAGGTGGGGGGGCACCACTTACCACTAATGCCTGTCTATTTCACGGGAACACTACTCTGCTCGGTCTTCCTGACCAATGCTTGAAGTATTTTGGTGAGAGAAAGAACGAGAGAGAGAGCAAAAAAGAGAGAAAGAGAGGAAAACAAGGGATCCATCAGAGTGCTGTAGCTCATGTAGCTTTTTGATAGGGCAAACCCAGAGGAAAAAGAGAGTGGCGGGGAGGATTGAGGTGTGTATCCCTCTGGAATACAGAGGCATACGGCAAACGACACTGGCAAATGTCACACGCATGTTTGCTAGTGGCAAGAGATAAGACTTTTGCTTTCCTCTTATGCGAAGGGACCTCGTTCATTGTTATGCAAAAGAACGCATTATTACTGCGGTGATGGGTGGATCTTGGCCGAGCTATAGGGGAGAGCGAGTCAGTCTCCCCACAAATGAATACATAAATAAAGTGCAGATAGACACAGTGTCAACCCGGACCAAAAACACCAGGGAACATGTAATAAATACATATACAAATACCACAGTCAGTGATTGATACAAGGCGGCCAATCAGCTCGATGCCAGAACAATACGTTCCGCAAGCCAAGCCGAAACACCCTTCAGAATCGAAACTTTTAAAGACTCTAAAATTACACTGAAACACTCAGATAGCTAAGGCAAAAAAAAACTAATCCAAAGCACCCTTCAAAACCAAAAATCCCGAAAGGCTCTACTAAAACACTCTATAAATCATACCGAACTCCAAACCAAAACAATATCCCAGTTAAAAGGTCTGACAGGCACCGAAAACATCATCCAGTGATCCTACACAAACAGAAGCGCCATACAATGAGAAGTCGGACAGCGTTAGCCTATTGCAAATTTCTCAAGTCAAGTAAAATCCCGAAAATCATCGAAACATTGCTGCCCGGCCTGTAAGTGAGCGTGATTCCGCCCGTCATTCTGTGTGCGTTCGGGCTGACTGCCGTCGTTCCACGCACAGTTAGTTATCTGGCAGTTTGAAAGCTGCATGACAGATCACAGCAAAGGAAGCCCTCATGATGCTACTATTTTATACAAGACACTAGAATAATACCTGTGATTTATAACTTGTCTGTTGCCATTCAGTTAGGGTCTTCGCTTTCACCACAGCAACAAACGTTGAATCCTCAGATCAAAAGGCGCAGCGAAGGTTGCCTTGACGATGGCGGCGACGTCGGGCCCACGTGAATATCCAAACCCAAGGCACGGGAGCAGCATCCACCGCGCACATGGCACCGTATGAAGGTGGCGCGCGCAAGCGCAGAAGGAGAACGGCACGCGCGAATGGCTTCTGGCGCCTGGTGCCGGTAACGAGGACTCTGGTGCTGGACTCGCGCGTGCAATTAGCGCCGCGCTGCCGCTGCCCATACTTAAAAGTACAATTTCCATATCACACGGTGCCGAGCAGCGCATTAAACGGACATCAACCGAGCTGCCGCACGGCTAGGGTGGTTCGAGTAATGCTTTACTACTCGGGAAAAGAGGAGATGAATTGAATTCTGATCTATCTTACACTCCTAAACATGTAAAACAGATCAAGCAATTAGGCTCTGAATGTTACGATGCCAGAATTAAAGTACTGTATTAATATGCATTAGATTCTCTTCAATTAATCATTTATTTTTCAGGCTTTTTTAGCACAGCTTATGAAGAAAGGGGCTGTGAGGTATTAATTATACTGCTATAATGAAGCGGGACATATTTCTGAGGGTTTTTTCAATGGTGTGCATTAGATACAGGCATGGAATGAGACTGCTTATTAGCCGTGTGCCGCGGCGAGTAGCTAACCGGCAGACAGGATCTCTGACACACATGCAGCTACATGCGGGGTCACGCATGTGAACAGGCACGCGCGCAGAGAGGCACGCGCAAACGTCAGCGCGCAGAGCCATACGCGGAGCGACACGGCGACACGCGGAGCCAGAAACACAAGCGAACAGCTGTGCACCTATTTACCTGATGTGATTCACCCGGACACCCGGGGAAATGTGATCTACACCCGCTGAGGTAGACCGTCGACATGACAATGCCGAGGAGGGCCGGGAGGAAATGTCACCGAGGGAGACGCTGCGCTGACAGGTCCGAGGAAGACCTCCCGTGGGGGGGGGTGTCAGGTGGCATCCTGACCACACCAAAGGATAGGAATCTGTGTGTATTTGTAATTGAACGCAAGCCCCTCAGGACACTGCTCGAAAATGTGACGGCTTCGCAAACCCAGGTTTGAAGTTTATCATGAGCGGGGGGGGGGGGGGGGGGGGGGGGGGGGGGGGGGGGGGGGGGGGGGGGGGGGGGGGGGGGGGGGGGGGGGG
>JAODLD010000046.1:8934346-8945370 GCA_026781065.1 Mormyrops boulengeri
CCCCCCCCCCCCCGCCCCGCCCCCCCCGCCGCCCCATACCGGGGCGGGGCTTGCAATATGTTAGGTGTATCCCCACTGTGAGCCAGTATTCTATAAAATAGCTTGAAATGGGTCTATTCGGTCATCATCGAAATTATCTGGCTGACATCAGGCCACCCAGCAGGCAGTGAGAAAACACCAGCATTCAGGTTGGTACTGTAAAGCTCAAAGTTACCTGCAGTTAACAGTGTAGGCTTCCACAGTACTAATGCACAGTTTGGTTTACAGATTTTTTATAGTACTAACACAGAGTCTGGTGTTGCATGTGGTCTATAGATCTTCTAAAGTAGGAATGTAAAATTCAGTGCTGTGTGCCGTTTACGGGCCTTCTGTGGCACTAATACGGGTTTCAGAGCCGGATACAGTTTATAGACCTCCTATAGTTCTAATGTATAGTTCAGTTTTGCTAATGGTCTGGGTGACCTTTAATGATGTGAGCGAGATCAAGAAAAAAAAAAGCTTGATGCACTGTCCAAGATGAACCTCACCTTACATCCTTAGCTTCCCCTGATATCTTCTAATTGAATAAATGGCTAACAGAAATCAATAGATACATTCTCCTAATGTATTACTATAAATTTCAGTGAACAGAAATGACTATCGTTGATATTAACACTTTGCCAAACCGTCATACATTCAACGCCTGTATTCAGTGGAGGTTAGCTAGTGCTTTTCCTAATGCGTTCTTCTAAGTATAACGATTCAGTGCCTGAAGGTAAGTATTACTGCTGGCCATTGTGGATAATGGTGATTCTTTAAGAGGAACATTATGAATAAACTTAACGATTCACCGCCAAAAGGTAAGCATTACTGCCAGTCACTGTGGAAGACAGCCATCCGATGGAGCACAATTAAATCCATTTGTATGACCACAGACTTATGCTATGATGGCTTCTCCATCTCTCTGCATGTCTGAAGGTAATAAGAAACAACCAGAGCTAACAATCTGCACACCACATCCCCAGCAGGAATGAGTAAGACATACATCATGGGGGGAGTTTGCTGAGTTGGGTGGGGGGAGGGGGGTTCAAACTGTGGACAAGAAACTCTGACAGATTTCATATGTGCCAAACGCCTGCACTCACCCGGCATTTCCGTCTGCAGAAATTGACCCATAATTAGAAGCACTCAGTCATGAAATCTGCGGACTAATTAAAGAAACGGATTACGATGACTAGCATTTAGACGTTCTTCTTCCTCGTTAACACCGCCCATAAGTGTCCACAAGAGCTCAAATTAATCACCCAGCAGGCGGACGGGTGATACCACGTAAGTAGCCTTGCGCCCTGCGCCCGCTGGGTCTCGAATATGTCAGTGGGTGCGGCATCTGGAATGAGGCTCCATTCGTTTCAAGAGGTTTCCGAACACCTTCGCCTTCAAGTAAAAACAAAGTCTAAATCTTTGGAGCAAAGGTTCATAGACGGGAAGGTAGAGACTCCTTGGTCACTGACTAATCTGTCTTCAAACACTTTCGCTCAAACGCTGTGTGTTTATATCCAGACAAGTTGACGGAAAAAACAGCCACATAGATATTTTCTAGCTGCTGACTCATTAGTATCTTAATAGAGCCATTATTAAAAGATAATGACAAACACCAGATCCATTAAACTGATACAACACTGTATTTTAGGTATACAACATGGAAAGATGTTTCAGCTCAACGGTACAACAGCAGGACCTCCTGCCACGGGTGGAACCCACCACACAGTGGTCACATCCAGCTCCCAGAAAACCATCAATCATTCGGCTGCTGCCTCAGCCACAAAAGTGCTGATTTACCGAGTGAAACTCTCAGCACACACAAAGTGCCTTCTGTAATTAAATCCTCATTCAGTCAAGTTCGCGAATACCTGTCACTTTGTGCCAATTCTGACAATCAAAAGTGCGGCAATTTATAAGCATTCACCTTTGCACTGACCCTCCGATGGAAATAATTCAGAGAACATTAATAAAGCTTATTTATAATCCCCTCGCATTCTGGCGAACTGTGTCTTCTTTGACATCATCGTCTTTAAACAGAGACAGTCACGATTTAGCTGTATCATTGGCCACTGGCCAATCAGAAACATGTAAGATCACACTTTGGTCACATTTTCCTCCAGGACTCCAGTTCAACCTGTTAACCCTGATTGTACAGAGGGAGAGAGACCATTAGTTCTCCAAAATAGCAAGTAAGGTTTGCTGTATGATGGCTAGGTTTATCAAGCACTCCTCCAGTGGAAAAAGCTCAAATTTGCTCTCAAGTTCTTGTGCCCCCTCTCCCACCTTATGAAACATCCTTGACCCCCTTGTGTGTGTCACAAACGCCGATGGTTCTCAAAAATCTGCCCCCCCCCTGGGGTTTCTGGTTTTCATCACAAACAATCTGTGAGCGAGCTGGGTTTGAGTCAGCTTCTGCATTGCCATGGCGACCGACCAGCAGCCCTTACACCACCAGTAATGTGATTAATGAAACCCAGTCTGATTGGTCCAGTAATCCAGGGTGTTGGAGATGAAATGTGGGTGGCCTGTAGGCAAGCTCGGTGTGCACAGTGCTCGGGGGTCATATTCACTCTGTTATTTTATCATTGCAATTTTTCGATTGTTTTCTTAAAGGGGCCTTGACCTTTTATTGTATTGCTGCTCCAGTCAATAAACTAATTTTGATTTGGTTAACATGGCTGTCCCAAGCCACTGCAAACCTCTTGATGCAATTGGCCTATTGCACAATAATTATCTGGGTGTTGCAACTAAGAAATTTTATAAAGTATGGAATATTAGTATATAGCTACGAGACAAAAAATGAAAAACGTTTCCTTAACTTGGTTCATTTCACAGCTTCAAGAATAATACAAGTTAATTAGGATGATTTCATCATTTAGCAAGTGAATTATTCCAAACTATTCAAAAATTATCTAATATTGTTTTTATAATTATTGCTCAAGTCTGCATTATAATCATCAAACTCATTCAGGCCTAGAAAATCACACTTAGAATGGTGTTGCATTTTATGGGAAAAAAATAAACATCATTTAATACCATCATTTTAATCTATTTTAACTATTGCACACAATCCAAATAACAATTGAGATGCTAGTCTTAATGTAATGAGCGACTCAGTCCCATTGTTATTTAAGAGTTCAGCCAGAACAAAGGCAGGCACAGTGATCCCCTAGGTCTGCTTCTGTGAACAAATGTCCTGAAAGATCATTTTCTGGATCAATGGCACCTATTACTCCGGCTCTCTCCACCGCCAAACAACTCCCCTTGCCTTTCCCTATATTAACTTCTCTCTTTCAGTTGCCCCTTCTCCATTGCCCTCTCTTTCCCCTGTCATGAAGTCCTCCTGTTGCCCACTTGATAGGCGGTGGACCTCACAGACGCGTATATGCCTCCCGGCCAGCTTCAGCCCTTCCAATCCAGCTTTGCTCTGACACAGAGCTCATTTCAACTTGGATCTCACTGCAATGCGCCTGATAGTCCTGGCCAGAGGAAAAAGGCATCCTGGTACTGGACAAACGGATCTTTGATGCATTCCTAGGAGTCTGCACGCTGTCTCTTATCAGACCATCCTCTCTGAAGGTAATATCACCTACTGTACATCAAATAAACCTCGGTTCTGCTGTTCTGATTCCACAAATTCTGCTCCACCTGCGGAATATAGATCTCACAGCCATATTTTTCCAAAAGCTGAGTGATTAACTTATTAGGTCAGCTTACACGTAAATACACTATCTCCATCAGATGTGATTTGATTGTGCATTTTCCCTCCAGAAACCTAGCATACAATTAAACGCAAATTGTAACAGGATTTGTTCCCCTAAAATAGGAATATCGTTCTGCCTCTGGAAGCGTTATGAAAACTAATGATTCGCCATGTAATCTGTCATTTATTAGTCTCGGTTATGTTTTCAAATTTTCAAGTGTTGATAATGGCTGATTTGGAAGACCAGATTTGCTAATTAGGCAATAGCCCTTCGTCCCTAAATGGCTTTAACCAAAACTTGCAAAATGGAGCAGTTATTTTTCAGTATGTCCATGGTTCCTTGCCAGCTTGACTATAAGAGATAATACACAGCGACAGATAACATCCCATTGTCAATGCTTGTCTTTAGACAGCAAGATTATTCAATATAAATTTAGCAGAAGAAAACCGGCAGTAAAATTAAATGTGATCTACTAAAGCTGGAGCACTGTGATATTTTTTGGGAAAGACTGCAGTAAGATCAATGCACCCACGTTCGCTAAATTACTGTGTGAAACTGTCACTCTGGGATCTGAAAGCATGTGCTGGATCAGGCAGTGAAGGGAGTAATGAGCTGGCAAACACTCATTAAACAGTGTAATAACTTACTGAAATCATGTAACTCGCATGTATATCGTGTATTTAAATTACTTATATAATTACAGCTTAAATAAATGTCATTTTAAGCATCTTGAAGTCTGGTGCCAGACGTCACACCAGAAAAAATTAGATGTATTTGTTTGTGTTTGTGTGTACAGTGATCCTCCGCTTTATCGCGGTTCAGCTATCGCGCCCCCGCTACATCGCAGATTTTTCCCCGATGCGTAACAGTTCTCTGCGTATCTCGTACCTTGCTTGTGGTCCAATTGTTTTCCTTTTGTTTTAAGCCCTACGATGGCTCCCAAGCGTCCTGCATCTTCCAAGCCTTCTGTTGGTAGTGAGCCTAAGCGCCAGAGGAAGACCATGACCATTCACGAGAAGGTAAAACTCCTGGATATGTGTCGGGAAAGAAAGTGTTACGCGGACGTCGCTCACCATTATGGCTTGAATGGATCGACGGTACGATACATCAAGAATGATGAAAAGAATATGAGCCACCGCATCACTTTCCTTTAGTCAAACAGGAAAGAGGGTGGCATGTCCTCGGAATAAAGCCATCGTTAAAATGGAATCACATACATGTACATTATACATATTATTATGATTATTATTATTATATTACTAATATTCTTAACCCAACATCCACATATCATACGTGTTGTTCTAATAAGTTTACATGTGTTTAAAGTGTGTGGGAGGGGTATTTTAAGGCTTAAACAATTAAAAAAAATGTTTTTTTTATGCGGCCTTTCTATATCGCGGATTATCACCTATCGCTGATGGGTGTGGAACGCATCTTCCGCGATAGGCGGGGATCACTGTATTGAGGATTTGCACTCTGACGACCTTGGATAACCTTCATTTTGCCTTAATTTTCATTAATGACTATAATGGATTGGCCTGCTGTCTGGAATGTTCCTTGGGCCTGTGCTTCCTGCAATACGCTCCAGCAGGGGTGGCAAACCTGATCCATGGAGGACCGATAACAGTGGGTCCCCAGGACTGGAGTTGAGAACCACTGCTTTATTATTGGCTGATCGAGAGGTCATCCAAAAAAGCCACACCCGCACCGGCCCTTCATGGATCAGGCTCCCCACCCCTGGGCTCCAGGCTCACATCACCCTGTACTGGATAAACCAATATGGATGGATGGATGGATGGATGGATGTACATCAAATATGACACTAGAATCAAATAGTTGCAATGTTTTATAACCAATTGAGAATTTGAATCTTCATTCACTCCCCTCAATACAGAACTTTTACTTCAAAGGGTGCAAATAAGCAGACTAATTCTGATAATTATTGTAACTGCACAGTGATGCATATTTTGCTGGCAACAAATTAAGGTATTAGTTTTGACAGAAACGTTATTTAGTATTGTTTGCAAACTGACCATGCTGTGCCGCCAACATTTATGACCCAAAAATGATATAAGGAGAGAAAGGCCATAAAATGAACGCAGAATAATTATGGTCATGGGAATTTATGTGTTTTGTGCCATAAATAGAGCACTATTGCATCCCAGTGTGCTTTGTGAGGAAGTCTATTTATTTATGATAAATGTGTCACTCATCATGTGTAATCATTTAAAGCATCGATCCATCTTCCATAGCCAATTATCCAGTACAGGGTACTGCTGAGCCTGGGGTATATCCCAGAATGCACAGGGCAAAAGGCAGAGGACACCATGGATGGGATGCCAGTCTGGCAGAGGGTACACATATTCTATTTATGCCTCCCATTCTATTTATGCCTCAATCAATTTTATTGTAAATATACTGTGCACCTGCTGGCGTGTTCCAAACTAAATCTCATTGTACTTACAATGACAATAAAGCATCTATCTATCTATTTTGGACCACTGGGGGAAACTGGTGTACCTGGCAAACATGGGAAAAACATGCAAAACATACACACAGAGCCAGGGGTGTTAATCTAACTCATGACCCCGAAGTGCCATAACATCAGCCTCGTGTGACTGTATCAGGGTCAGGCATGTGCAGGTGTCTGAGGCCCTGCCCATTTTGCCCAAACTAATGTGAACTTGCTATGAGCTTTTAAGGTATTCAGTATCCCTTTTTTAACCTTTGAACCCATCAAAAAGTCTGCACAACCCTGAGCTGGATACAAGATATTTTATATTTTCATAGCTTTGGCATGGACTAGTCAAGAATTTTGTGCTTGCAGCAGATGCCTTCAGCACAGGCATACAATGCACCATGACAATGCTCCCGTCTTCATCCAATCAGCCAGGAGCTCCCTGGGACCCTCCATTAGCTAAGGAGCAGTGTCAGGGAGCACACCTCAGAGATGTCTGCGCTGTCATCAACCAGATCTCACAGCACCATTCCCAAGTAAGCGCCTTTGGGAAGCGAGCTCCTGTAGACGGCGGTCTGTCAGGCCTCTCCCGCTCGCCGATCGACCGTTGCACAAGCATGTTCACTCTTGCTTCTGTCACTCTGTCACCCGCGGTTACAGCATCTACCTTCTGAAAAGCCCCAGGGTTCATCCAATCGCAACGGCGTGTGTTTTCCAATCTGTGCAATGCTCCACGAAGAAAACTATTGAGCTACCTGAGGGGAATAGCTGGGAACAAATCTGTTTATGAAACAAATGCACCGCCATTATGGCTCAGCGGGCACTTGCTAGGCATGCTGGGAATGGCCCTTTTATCCTTCTGTATTAGTTGGCAGCCCAATAAAAGCATAACGAACAAACTCTATTTGCTTCATGCTTCTGCTTACAGTATCTTTCCCAGCATACACATAGCGAGTTCTCTAGGGCCCCAGCCCACTTCTTGTGTTTATGCGCAGATGCATATGAGCAATTTTGTGCATCTCAGAACACAGCTGGAGAATATGGAACTCCATGATGGGAAAGACTACGGAGAGACAACCACCAGTAATAATGTTTTATTATTAATACAGTTGGGAAGGTTACTCTTGAAATGTAACAGGTTACAGATTACTAGTGTTACGGGCCGTAAGTGTTTTGAATATGACCGCAGGACACCTCAATCTTCTGCTCCAAGCTCCATTCGCCAGTTTCTGCTTCAACCCGCCTCCCGGTTTCCGGCCACGCCCTTTCCGCCCTCTGACCTCTGACCTCTGACCCAGGCCCTGTGTTCCAGTCGACGAGGATAAAGCCTGCTGGTCCCATCTAGCTCGAGCTCTGGCTCAAGCTTTTTGTCTTTTGCTATCGCTGTGTTGGTTCGCTGTTTTCTGATTGACTTCTGTGTATGACTGTTCTGGTTTTCTTGGTTTCTGACTTTCTGCTTTGCCCTATTTGTACCTTTGCCTTCGGTTTGTCTGTCTTCTGGTTTGAGATCCCTTTGTGTCCCGTGTTCCCTTTTCCCATTCTCTGGTTGTCTCGTCTTCCCCTCTCCCTTTCCCTTACCTTTCTGTCGATCCTCAACCCTAGACTGGGGATCGTAACACTAGTTACCCTTTTAAAATGTAATGTAACTTTTTTGATTACCCTGTCAAAGTAATGTAACTTATTACATTTGATTACTATTTGGTTACTTTTCTAGCATTTTTTTTAAACTGGGCAATACAACTGGAAAGTCCCAATGGCTTTGTTGACCAGTGTTGTCTGTAAATGTGCCAAAGAAGGCATTTCTGCATGGCGAAAAGATGCAAAGCCACAAATTGAATGTTATATTGCACAAATAAGCTTTTTACTGAAAAGAATATATTCAGATTGTAATCACCAACATCTTGATTAGTAACCGAAATTTTTTCTCTGTAACTGTAACAGATTACAGTTACATTAATTTTGTAATTTAATTGCATAACGCCATTGCATGTAACTAGTTACTCCCCAGCACTGATTACTAATGAATGCAGTTCCATAGTTAGCAGTCAAACCCAGGAACTTGTAGCACCTATAGCATTAAAGTGGATACCAAAGGGAGCACTGCTTTTTCAAAACCCACCCCACTCCAACGGGGGCATTGTCCTCATCATACCACTAGAGGTCAACGATGAACGCTTTGGAAACAGAACAATTCTGCTTCATCACGGCCCTTTGTTCTCCTGATGACTGCAGCCAAATTTGTTCTTGGGAATAACAGCAATATTACATATCTGGCATCCCCTCCAGGGTCCTTGAGAACCCTCGTGTCGTTTGACATCACCACGAGGTAATCTGTGCCGTTTCCGTGGTCACGGTCACCCACGGGAACACCGCAGCAGGCAGTGCCAGCTCACTGTGATTGGTATAATCAATGTGCTGTGGAAGGTGGATGAATGTGGATAGGAGATGGGGTGGCGTGGGTCTGGAGGTGGGGTGGCACTGGCCCCAGAACTCGGACATTTCGTTTGATCAATCAGCGTTCCCTGCTCTCACTCTCAGGGGCAGCATGACACTGTGTAACATTTGAATCTTTTTTTTCACTGTTATTCTTACATTCAGATTCTTCGATGTTAAGCATACGGGACATAATTATTTAGAATCATAAGCATTTGTTCGTATCGCACTTGTAATGTTACTTGGGCGATGGCGGTGCTGAGCTGGGCTGGAGTGACCTTGCTCTGAACTTGATACAGGCCCCTCCAACATCTATTTACACGGCAGCAAGCTTTGCTCAGGACTTTGCTGCTCTTTGAGCAAAAGGCTGAGCGCTCCGTCTGTCTCGAGGCCCATTGTTGGGTTTGTGGAGCTGTTTTGTCTACTGTAGCTTTATCTCGGGGTTTCTGCCTTGTGTTTGCTGATGTCTCTGCTCTGCGTGTGTGGCTGTTTGCCTGAGTCTTGTTTCCAATTCTATTGTTTTGCTTAGTCAGAGTTCTGCAGCTGTGGTGTAGGTTTGCTTGAGTCTTGTTTATGGGTTAGTAGTGCTGTTCCAGTTTCCTTGTTTTTGTTTTTCATCCCCATTTCAGGCTCCCTGTGACTTGGTTTACATTCCTGGCTCTTGTTCCTGGTTACTCTAGTTCTCTGGATCCTTCTCATCCCTGAGCCACCCGGTCAGTCAGCTGCCCCAGTTGTTACTGTCCAATGTACTGTTGGGTGGAAAACCTGGCATTTTGGGAGGGAAACTCCAGATCAAGATGCAACTTCTTTGTACTTTGTCAGTTGTGGGCGCAAATAAAATGACTTATAATAAAATGATTAGTGGATTGTGATATTTAAGAGACTTATACTTTCACCAGTTTTACTCAGATAACTTCTTTTGTTGTTATTTTATATTCCTTTTATTTTGCAGACGCCTTTGTCTATAGCGACGCACAGGTGAGGCAAAAAGCACAGTACAGACACACAGCTGTCGACGAGTCAACTAGGCGTAAGTGCAGCTAGGCTGAGCTTCCGGTTAACGCCCAGGAAGCTATTTCACAGCAGGAAATACACAACAACTTCCAACAAAGCAAGAACCTAATAAGACAATTCAGTGACCAGAAGTGCAACATTAAGAACATTCAGGGAACAAAGGGAGTCCTCAACAAAACATTTTGGGACAGTTTGGTAATGCGTCTCAGTTGAAGTTACAGCAGCCCCTTTCTGACTTAACTAAACAGCCCCTAAGTTGTAGCCTATGCATATCTTCATTTGCGGGGGCGGTGGAGTTTATTGCTATGCTGGGGCCAATTGATGTGAGTGCAACTTCATTGCCATTTACAGACTTTGAGTGATTTTAATTTTAAAGAATACATCCGCAGACGGGATAAATCAATGAACAGGAGGAGAAATAAAGACAAAAAAAAACAGCAACCTAATTCAACCTTATCTTATCGCTGGTGTAAAGCAGCTACCACTTCAGCCTGCCAGTCCTTCGCTGAATTCAAATACCGGCCATTTGTTCAAGACAACAGTCTGACGAAAAAGAACCAGAGATGGGGCCATCTCTGCAAATGTGGACCGCGTGGCTTTACGGCGTAAAACCATGGGGCTTTTAGTGCTTAGGACACGATGGCCCAAAACGTCAAATTTCTGCGTGCCGTTACACCGTAGAGTTTCGTGTCTGAACGTGTACCTCAGGTGGGCTTAGAGCAGCTTGGTACGTGAATAAAAAAAGGGAATATGACAGCAGCAAAAGAAGCCTTTTAATAGGCCTGAGTGTGGCTGAAACAGCCTAGTTAGTGAGCATTAATTTTGTGTATTTGAAGTGTGCCGGAAACTAAGGGGGCATGCTTCTAGAAAATGCCAGCTGCCTGTTGTGAAGCAGTCAGGTGTCATTAAAGGTTAAAAGGAGAAACAGGAGGAAGCACAATATAACCTCTGCATTCATAGAGTGTAGAGAGGCCTGTCGACAAGGTGGAACCATTATGATTTAATGGCATGAGTGTGTGTGCGCATGTTACCTCTAAGATGTGTGTGTGTGTCAGGCACGCAGTTCATCAAGTCACTAATTTCAGCTTTCACCCTCACTTGCCAGTGTTATGCTGTGTTGCTTTTATCCTGCTTATTGAAGGCACATGCACTGTGTTAGTCATTGGTGTAACAAGCATAAAGAATCAACAGGAGTCGTTCTAGATGCGATCACAGAGGACATTTGGCTTCAAAAACGGCCATGAAAGGCGTCTTCCTGTTTCGTTCCAAGACCTGTCAGCGCCGGCATGTGAGGCCAGGCTTCTTAAACTGGTGCAGCGCCCCCGATTACAGATCCTCTCCATTACGGGGGATTTATTTCCCCGCCTGGGGGGGGGGGGTGAATTCATCAGATT
>JAODLD010000046.1:8962618-8978321 GCA_026781065.1 Mormyrops boulengeri
CGTGACTTTCATAAGACCGTGCACCCAAGACAATTTAAATTTGTGTGTTGTTTTGCAATCCCCCCCCCCCCCCCCCCATGCATGTTAGCATTATAGAAAACCCAGAAAATGGACCTGCTTGCTAAAAGCAAGGTAAATAAATGGGAACTAAAATAAACTTAGGAGTGACAGCTGATATTTATAAAGTTTTCAGGGTCCGGAGAGCCAGTAAAGAAAACATTTATCCTTTTACTTTTATAAACTGGTGCATGTTCTATTTTTGGATAAAAAACACGTGCCAAGCTTGACTACCACTCGCCGCTCCTCTTCCGCTTCATCGTCCGTCATCTAGAGGTTACCGGCCCCTTTTAATCGCGCTTGCAGTTGCCTCCGTATAAATCATCGCTCCTAATGTTGGCGTTTTGCTGATGACAATCAGACAGCTGTCAGAATCGTACCTTTGCCCCCCCCACCCCCCCCCCGAGTCAATATGCCAATTTATCGCTGCACTACATGCATTTTTATGCAGGGCTGAGGCTCACGCAAAGGCCACGAGAGTCATGAGATTGAGAGCGGTGGAATGTGAAGGATTTCTTCTGAAGGAGTGCCTGGGAAACCAGCATGTCGCTTAACTCTACAACTGCTCATATTGAGAATGATTTACGCGTCTCACGGTCACGAGGCACTTGCATTGCTCTGCAATGGGAAATTCACGGAAATTTACAGCATTTTGACAGCAGTGTCTCACACTTGGTAGGAGCCTGGCACTTTCTAGTCCCACCCCTCACGCACAGCATGCTGGGTACAGGTGACTGTCACCTGCCACCTGACACTCAGTGTCACTTTGCCAGCCTGTCTGTGAGGTCATGACTCATTAACTCCCGGTGTGTTGATTACACTCTCTCCTTTGGTCCCTCTTTCTGTCCCTCTCTCCCAGTTTCTTTCTTTTCATCTCATCCATTTTTCTTCCTCTCTGTCTCTGCTGCTCTCTCTCTCATGCCCTCCATCTTGCTGTTCTTACATCTCTCCCTACCTCTCTTTTTGTTCCTCTCCCTCCTCCTCTCCTTCCCTGTCCTTCTATCTTTCACTCTCTCCCTCTTGCTTTATCTCTCTGCCTCTCATTTTCACCCTCCCTCTGTAAAAACGGGGGGCATTCTGCAGCATTTTTTCTGTATGTGGAACAAGGTGGGCGGGGGCATACATGGGGATCTCGTCGCTTATGCATTTTTATTTAGAGAAGGATGTGCATCTCATAATTGGATTTGAAGACGATGACAGGTGAACAATGTTTGCCGCTATTAATACTCGTCCGCTTAGACGATGCATAATACGCCTCGGAGTGTGTAAATAGTGCCGCGTCTCATCTGATATTTGGCCGAGCGGCTTAAACTGATTCTCAGCTCAAATGAAATTTAAGAATTCACAGGCTACCCTACGTAAGCCGTGATTGCTAGTCAAATCCATACCAGAATTATTCAACAACAAGCCTGTGTCATTTCTCAGATTGATCTGATTGGCAAAAAAAAAATTAAAATGACATTTTTTATCAAGTGTTAATGCAGCAGTTGAGCATTACGGTTTGACATGAGAATCGAACATAACGATCAACATTTAAAAGTACCAGCTAAAAGAAATGTTAACAGGCGCAGCCTTTCACTCCTTGGATATTTGTGTAACAAGTGCTCAAGGGTACAACAGCTATATCCACGCATGGGATTTCTAGAGTACTGCTTGAGTTTTGCTTTGTTTCTGTGGAGTGTCTGAACCTCTCAGGCGTCTGCGGAGGAAATAGGGTGTTTCTACAGTTCTGAGGGCATTTCTCAGAGGCTGAGCCCCACACAAGCTGCTCCACACAGAGCGCGGTAATGTTTGCTACCTATTAACCGGCATAGGCGAGATCGGCGCTGCAGTCAAAGGGTGTCACGCTTACTGCCAGCAGTGATACTGAGTGAGATGCAACCTTATCCCTACCACAGCAAAGCCCAACATGGCCTCACGAATTACTCAGCGCAAACAAGCAGGCAGAGCCCACACACACTCACAGCACTAGAAAGACAGAGGTGCATCTTCAGGTCCAAGGTGGTACAGTGGTTAGAGAACTACTCTCGTTATCTGACAGTTACTGGTTGGCATTTCAATAGAGTGTAATAGGCTGTCGTACCCAAGGAAATGGTCATTAAACTGAGCCGATATGATAAACTCCCACCTGGTAAGTGGACACTTAGGTTTTGTAAAAAAAAAAAAATGAATTTGGATAAAAGCATCATTGCCAAAAATTCAGTAATACAGAGATGTGATTGTGAGGAAGAGGATAGCTTGATGCTTTGTAAAGCCAGCGGTGCCTCTACAACCAAGTGGCCAGTGGATTCCCCGCGGTGACACAGAGGAGCCGTGCCGCACGGCATTTTGGGCCTGATCCTCGGCCGTGTCACATCGCTGTAACCAGCTGGAGTTAATTACACCACAGCATCCCTTCCCGACGCGGATGCCACAACCAGCTCGGGCTGGGGACCCGTAACAGATAAGCCTCGTGGCTCCGCGGTAAGTACCCGCATGGTGACAGTCGGAGTATTTTGGCCGCTAATGCCCAGGAACGTGATGGGAACGGCCAGTAACATGGGCTGCTGCAGTAGGTCTTAGTACGACCGTGCCCACGAAGAGGAAGCCTGATCGGCGGATGAGGATAAATCGATGTAAACCCTGCATCTTGAAGCGTATGGACAGGCTAGAGCTAAAGTACAGCAACATACGCTGTGGATCTGTTAGCTTCTGTGCTACTTCGCTAACAGCTAAGCCCTTTTGTTGGGGTAGAAAGGGAATTACAGGGAGATAAATGATTTTTGCAGTGGTTAATGTGTGCTGCTGTTCAACACAGGTTTGTCCCACCTTCAAGAGGGGCATGAAGAGGCCAATAAGAAAACGGGATGAAGTAAGACAGGCTGCCATTTTCTAAAATGAGATGAAGTGATGAAGCCACGAACTTCCAGCAAAAGGTGCTATTCATGTAATGCCTGTGGAACATTATGATGCTATTAGCATGCTATATACCGCAGGTATCATCATTCCACAAATGATCCAAAAAATTACTTCTGCGGACATTGAGACCTTGCGGCAAGTCGGTAAGAATCTTCTTTGGCTTCCCAGTGTAACCCAGAAAAAAGTAAAACAGACTCTTCCAAAAGACACTGGAAAAAAAATAAATAAGAAGAAGTTGAAGAAAAGTTTTTGTGTTCACAGAAAATGTACAGTAGTGTACAGAGGGCAAAGAACATTACATCAAACATGCATCAGTGCAATAATAATAATAATAATAATAATAATAATAATAATAATAATAATAACACAACAAAAAACGTCCAGTAGGAAAGAGATGTTGAGTTCACCCAGGAGAAGGTAGCAGATTGCCTGGACTTGAAAATAAGCGTGAAGGCCAGTGTGCTCCCTTTACAAGGGCTACAGAGCAAGGCTGGCTCTGTGGAGAGGTATCCTTTTCAGAGAGCACCATACACCAGTGCCCCTCATATGTATAAGGTGGGGGTGGGGAGAGAGAAGTGAAAAAGTCCAGCTGACCTTTGGAAAAGATAAACGGACAGCAAATGGACATCACCTTAAAGCGGATGCTTGTATTTGTGTGTGTGTATCCGTGCACGTGAGAGAGGCATGAAGAGATAATAAAGCTAGCAGCATAACATGGCACACATGAGAGAACAGCCGGAAAGCCCTTTAAGGAGAAGAGGGGAAATGGAACAAAACGACTCGCCCGTGGAGTCGGCGCACACTTGAATGCCACGGCTGAAATCGGATCTCCATGAGGCATCTAGCTTCTGTCAACAAAACAGGATTAAAAATACTGTGGCTAACGTGATACTAATGTAGCTGAGTGCCGGCTCCTGCTCACAGAACTGCCATGGTGTCTCCCAGCTTGTGTTGTCCGGCCACTGCAGATAATTCAAAACGCAGCAGCACGTCTCATATTCAATCAACCTAAATGTTACCATGTCACACCCCTCCTTGTCTCTCTTCACTGGCTCCCGATTTGTGCTCACATAAAGTTCAGGTTCTTGGTGCTGGCATGCAGGTCCATCAATTGTCAGACACCTATCTCCATCAAAATGCTCCTCAAGACCTATATCCCATTTCGCCCCCAAACCAACTCTGCTTCAGAGATCCTGCCACCACGTGAAAAGTGTCACTCCAGAAGGTTCTTTTGTGTGGTTCCCCGATGGTGGAATGTTCTGCCGAACTGCATTCGGTCATCGGATTCCCTCACCCATCTAGTCCATGAATTCCTCTACTAGCCTGAAGTCTCTTTACATTTCCTGAAAGTTCTTATGTTGCACTTCTGATCCTTGATCATACTAGGTTCTTACTTAGGTAGATGTTGTGTAAATTCTGCTCCAATACCACCTACACTAGTACCTGGGCATTCATTGGAAGCTCACTATAGCTCAGGGCTGGGCTGGGCTGTCTTATCCATAAAGGGCCGGTGTGTGTGCAGGTTTTTGGGATAACCTTTAGGTCAGCTGTTCAAACCCAGGTGTGAGGACTCTTCGGCCAATCAGTCCTCTAATTAGTGACCTAATTAGGGAGTTGCAGTGAAGACCTGCATACACGCTGGCCCTTTGCGGATAAGATTGCCCATCCCTGCTCTAGCTGCTCTTATCAGATTTTCAGATTTTCTGTTAATGACGCAGCTCCTCAGCTTTTATTTTACTTGACTCTCTCAAGCAACAAATGAAATCGACTCCTCTATAGCATGTGTGATGCAATGTGTTCTTTCCCTCACTTGTACATTGCTTTGGACAAAAGCATCAAATAAATATATAAAACGTAAATGGAATTTATGAAAAATATCATAGGAAAGAGTTGATACTGAGCAGGTTACTTGCAGCATGAATTGACCAGGTCACCCCTGCTAAATTTACGCTTTCCAGCTCCCACCTGGTACAATCAAGGGCTCACGCTTCTTTTAGGCGCCGTCTCCAGGAGGTGGTCCCCCCACTGTGTCCCGGCGTACTTTTTAAATCATGTAACAGGCCGAGGGCCTAAATTCCATAGTATGTTCGGCTCAATTAAAGCTCATTTAATCTCGCCTAAAGCAACGAGGTAAGATTCAGTTTGCCGCACAGCAACAAAGTGAATTTAATTAATGAGCTTGATGCAATTCTTCTCCGCTCCATTTCTGGAAAGGGTGCAACCAGCCTTGGCACTCCCCCACCACCACCACCATGAGTGAATTCCTCTGAACATGAAGGTAAAGGGATTGAGGCGGGTGGACATAAAAGATTAACGTTGTTACATTCCTAATCGACACCAAGGCTAATCCCATCACTGGCCAAGCACCGAGATTTCCCTTCATTAGCTAAAGTATGAGCCCCAGGAGGTACTGTGATCTCTGGTGTGCACCAGCTACTTTGTGCTGCTAAAAACAAGTCTGGGAACATAACAGCTCATTACAGTAATGTAAATAATTAAAGAGGCCTCAGATTTTCTGTTAATGACGCAGCTCCTCAGCTTTTATTTTACTTGACTCTCTCAAGCAACAAATGAAGGGCAGTTTGGAGTCAACACTGTTGGGGGAAATCCAACGTGCGATGCGCAGCTGAACAGATGACTCAATGTGAAGTTGTGTAATTCAGTTAGCAGTCCAATGAGAAACATAGAACTGACCAAACCATCCAATTAAAAGTTGAAAAATTTAGGGAGCAGTCCAATGGGAAGTGCTAGAACTGAACGAAGCACCCCATGAGTGCAAGGCCTGGTGAACCACCCAATAGGACTGCAGTATATTGGAGAACTGACAGACAGCCAGCATGGTGGTAAACTGCTGTACCTTGAAACTGAAAAACAGGAAACAGGCTTACACTGATATCTCAGCTGAATTGAATTGCATTACTGGTCTTTGGTCTTTAATCTGCAGCCATTTGGTGGGGCATTGCTGAAAGTGCTTAATGATGAAAACTGTGAGAAATAGCTTGCTTTGTGGGCCACCACAAAGACAGCTGGGAATCCCTCCAAATCTGCACAGTGCATGTAGATGCCAGCAAATAAAACCTAGGCCCTCCCCAGCAAAGTTAAAATTTACTGGCCAAATGCTTCATATTCCGAATGTATTTTACAGTGTTACAATTTCCCTCCCTGAAGGAGTTTTTTTTTTTAAAGGCTACTGCAGTTTAAGTCTGGCAGCACTTCACAGTGTTGCTGGTGTTCACTGACCAGCAATGAGTGGCTGCAAGAGCTGGGATTTACAGGCCAAAAGGTGCCATAGAGTCGAGGAAGGTACCTGAAGGGAGACTCTGCGCTAAACCCAGCCGCAGCATCCAATAGATAAAGCCTAATGCAGCATAAGCAGATACTTACAAAGGAGAAAAGCATAGCTGCGTGTCCAGTAACTTCTGGAACGGCACCGATTACTGGAATAAACTGGTTCCACCATATGGAATATTCACTTCTGAGAAATATTTGTATTTCCATTTAAGAATGCATAATCCATCCATCCATTTTCCAAACCGCTTATCCTTCCAGGTTGCGGGGGGTCCAGAGCCTATCCCCAAAGCTACGGGCACGTGGCAGGGAACAACCCAGGATGGGGGGGTCAGCCTATCGCAGAGCACACTCACACACCATTCACTCACACGAGCACAATTTAATAACTCCAATTAGCCTCAGCATGTCTTTGGACCACACACATGCAACCCAGGTGGAAACTCGAACCCTGGTCCCAGAGGCATAAGGCAACGGTGCTAACCACTGCAGCACCATGCCGCGCCCTACTTGATCGCTTTCCAAAATCACCCATGCTGTACTGGGTCATAGTGAGCGGGGAGCCGATCAAAGCAAGCACAGGCGATAAGGCAGGGGCCACCCTGGGCAGGATGACAGTCTATGGCAGGATGGCAGTCTATGGCAGGATGGCAGTCTATGGCAGGGCTTTCTATGGGCAAAGGGCACGCATACAGGAGGGTGGTGGGACGGTTGGGTTTGGGGCCTCAGGGCAAACTGTACTGCCCACAAAAAAACTGTTTCTCGCCATTATGCACTTTCTGTAATGGCTGATCTTTCCTGCATTCAAATTAACGGCATATTGGGATGAATCCAATAATTTAGAGGCAGATGCCTTCACCAAATTAATCCATCCATCCATCTTGTAACCACTTCACCCGATTAAGGTCACCGGGGGCGTGGAGCATCCTGCACACACACACACACACACACACACACACACACACACGCACACACACACACAGGTTTGTAATTATATCTTTCTGGGGACTCTCCATTCACTTCTATAGGGAAAACTCTAATCCTAACATGACAGCCGTAAGCCCCACCCAGCCCTAACCTTAACCATAAGTAACTAAACAAAATACGAGACATTTGGCATTTTTAATTTTTTGATTGCATTCACAGATCGTTCTGGGGACCTAAAAAATTGTCCTCACGATGTCAAAATAACAGGTTATTACATTGTGGGGGACATGTGGTCCCTACAATGTAATATAAACATCATCCACACACACACACACACACACACACATTCATATCTTTGTGGGGACTCTCCATTCATTTCTATGGCAAAAACCCTAATCTCAACAGCTACAGCCTTAACCCCTACTCAGCCATAACCTTAAACATAAGTAACCAAATAAAATAAAAGACTTTTGGAATTTTTAGTTTTTGGATTGCATTCATATATTTTTATACAATTGAGTTTCCCCTTGTAGGGACTGAAAAGATAAATGTCAAAATAAAAGGTTTTTGCATTTTGGGGACATTTGGCCAAACAACGTAATCTAAAAATGACCTATGAACACATATACACACACATATACATACACACATACACACAAACACACATATACACACACACATATATACACACACGCACATATACACATATACACACACACATATATATACACACATGCATACATACACACAAACACACATATACACACAAACATACACACATATATACACAAACACACACACATATACATACACACATACACACATATATGCACAAACACACATACATATACACACATACATATATATACACACACGCACATATACACACACACACATATATACACACATGCATACATACACACACACACACATATACACACATGCATACATACACACACACACATACATATATATACACACACGCACATATACACACACACACATATATACACACATGCATACATACACACAAACACACATATACACACAAACATACGCACATATATACACAAACACACACACATATACATACACACAAACACACATATACACACAAACATACACATATATATACACAAACACACATACATACACACACACATACATATATATACACACACGCACATATACACACACACACACATACATATATATACACGCACATATACACACACACACACATACATATATATACACACGCACATATACACACACACACATATATACACACATGCATACATACACACACACATATACACACAGAAATATACACACACACACACACACACACACACCTTCTCCGCTGCTTCTTGGCTGTGTGTTTCAGGTCGGCTGCGGCTCCCGTCCAAACAACCTGATTATTACCAGCCTTTCACGCCAGCAAGACAGTAAGACCCGCAAGGCCACCATCTTGGATGGAGGCCTCCTGTCTGTCCAATTAGAGGGGGCCGTGGAGAGGAGGGGTGGGACCGTGTGGGGCTCAGAGGACAGATGTGTTCCAACCTACCCCCCAGGCAGGGGGCTGATACCACAAGAACAGAAACGTCAGCACAGTGTGGGCGACACCCCCTGTGACCACCACTCCAGAGGTGAGCAGAAGGGCTGTTTATCCCCCAGCACAAAGAACTGGAACTGCCCCCCCAGCCTCCCCCCACCCACACCCTTCTCGCTGGTCTGTCAGCTGAAACAATAGGTCCTCGGGGGGCATGAGGACCTGCAGATGTATGGCAAAGCAGAAAATGACCCACGTTTCAGGGAGAGGCACAGGGGCCGAGGTCATGCATTAGCACCATCATTCTGGACACCTGCAGCCTGCTGGGGGGGGCACATTTACGCACTATTCATTTTTCATGGTTGTTTTTTGCAAAGAGCTGAGCCACAACCTCCAACCTCCCCCCCCCCCCCATGTTCTTGCACATTCCTTTGTGCAATTATAATGTGGAAAAATGCATGTAAAACTGATAACACTGGCAGGCATAGCAGATCAATTAATTACAAACCATTAATTATGATTTTCTGATTATGTCTGCTGGGGATGATGGGCGCTTTCCCATTTTTTAATTTTCTCACATTACATATTCACAGATTGTGCCTATCAGCCATTGAATGGCGCACCTGTGATGGACCGGTACCCCATCCAGGGTGTGCCCTATGCTACCTGGGATAGGCTCCAGCCCCCACTGTGACCCTGACCGGGAAAAGTGGCTGCAAGATGAATTAATGGGTTTATGTATAATAAACATCCTTCTCCCCCCCAGGGCAAGTTCGGAGCTAAAAGTGAAACTTTTCAGAGTTTAAAAAGGTTACCACTGAGCTTTGTGGTCTCTGGAAGCGTTAGAGTAAGAGGTCAGAGAGCAAACAGCAGGGGGTGGGTGATCATAAACACCTGTAAGGGGGCGTCCATAAAGTGCACTCTGTGGTCACACTGGCCAATCTCACTGCAAGATCAATGGCCACTCCAGCCAGGCACACTGCACACCTGTCTGATGGTGTGGAAAGTTCTGGCATTTATGGGAGTGTAGACTGCAGGTGGGACTGTGTGCAGGCAAGTGAAATGCCACTGTGCAGTGTGGTTGTCTGGACTTATCAAATGGAGCAGCCTGTTCACTCCAGTATTCCCACTTCGGCCATTGATATTGCTGCGGCCACAGACTGCACGGGTAGCCATACATGCTAAAGGCAGGCCTCAGGGGGCGTGGCCCTCTTAAAGGACCAGCACACCTTTTCCCTGTATCTCCATAGCTGCATCAGTCCCAGATGAGCTTTGCAAAGAAAAGCTCAAATTACTTTTTGCCGGTATCTAGTAAGACTTATCTTCAGGCCCTAGTTGAAACTGCAGCATGCCCTGGCTTACTTGCATCGAGATCTACAGGCTCCATTCATATACAATAAATCCTTTTCATTTAAAAGGAGGTTTTTAGTTAACTTCCTGTTTCTGATGAGGCCATGCCAAGGCCACGCTTTCCCGCTACAGTGGGTCTGTGTGCGTGTTTGTTTGCATGTTTACGGTACGCGCCGTTGGCTGCGGGGTGAACAGATATCGCTGTTTACCAACACGCTCTAAGTTAATGTAGTAAATGGGGAAGTCAGTCGCGCCCGCAGAGGTGGGGGCGATCCCTCCGCTGCCGGATTTCCACGGACCATTAAGTCCACGCTGTTTGGTTTTGGCAACATATTTCTCCCCCCACACCCTCCCCTCCCCTCCCCCCCACTGAAGCACGGAGCTGGTTCTCTCCATGAGTGGATTCACAGCACCGGTGTTCACTGGGCCCCCGCGTGCCGCCTTGGAGAACGAGGAGAGGCCCCCAGCCTGCCCCGCGCGCCCCCCCAGCACCAGCCATCTCCAGGGCTCAGTTAGCGTACTGCTCAGCTGGGCTACGCAAACCTAACAAGCCCCCTTGTTTGGATCGCTAGCGGTATTTACTAGCTAATAATTATTAATGTAAACATTGACTAATTACAGTTTCCAGCCTCAAGCTCTGTCTTTATTTAATCCTTCCCTGCAGTCACTCACCTTGGCACTTTTCCTGGTTCTTTTCCCGGAGTTAATATCAAGGGCCAAGCTGTCTTAGTAAGCATTTAACCTTAAACTTTCACATAACCACCATGACTGGAATTTGCCTACAAAATTACGCCACTGGTTCCTATCACCATACCTGCATATAGGGACATAGCAAGAAATTCTAGACCCCTTCACAAAATGTCACCTTGGGGCCTCCAACTGACCAGGAGGGGGGGCCTTAGGACAGTAGCCTGACCAAGACCCCATCGTTACGTTTTCAGGCCCTTTTAATGTGCTGGGCTCCTCCAACACTTGTGCCAGTATAGTGATATTCTATATATTCTCTTACGGTCTCTATACAAACACAACAGTTTTCATTTTGCATCCACCCAACTTCCATAGCTGCTTACTGAGCCTGGAATCTGTCCATGGAGTCACGGGGCACACTCTGGATGGGATGGAATGCCAGTTCATCACAGGGCACATACACACAAAGACAGCTTAGAGGCACCAGTTCACCCAGTTGCATGTTTCTAGACTGAGAGAGGAAACTAGGGTATATAGGCATACGATCTGTACAGAGATGGGGAGGCTATGGGGGCACAAAGCAACACATTTTATTTTCATTCATTTGTTTAATAGCCACTTCAGTTTAACTTTTGGTCACTCTTACCACTGGATATTTACTGAGGCTCTTCACATGAAGGACTCTCCCTCAAGGGTACAACAGAAGGTGCCCTCTTTCATCAGGTATACCGCTTACAGCCCACACACCATATCTTCTTGAAAGCAGGGTCACCTGATCTCCTGCTCACTAACTCACAGCTTTGCTTGATGATGTGATCATTACATTACATTAATATAGTTAGCAGATGCTTTTGACTTAAGGGGTTAAGACTGCTCTGTCTGCAGCAGGATTTGAACTCACGACATTCTGGATAATGGGACAAATCCCCAACCTGCTGAGTTATACACCACCACGTGTAGCTCAAGTTTTGCTAAATCCCAGGCCAACATGTGTGAAATACCAATACAAGGCATGAATGAAAATCCTGCCACAGACTTTTTGCTCCTAACACTCGAAGCTGCCCGATTTTCATTCCTAACTGTCACTCATAAAGGCATAATAAGCTGAACCTACACCTGGGAAAAGGGCTTATGAAATATGGGCAGGGAGCCTCACTGCCACACCCTGTCAGCCAATCAGATCCCAGGGAGCTTCTGCGGTCATGATGTCCCCAAAGCCAATCAGGCTCGTCTTTCATCCTCGCCCAGCTCCATTCTGCAGGCTCACCAAAGAAGTCATTTTTCTTTTGTGCGTGTGTGCGTCTCCAGACTCAGATGGAAACAAATTATGCAATTAGAGCAGATCACCTTCTGTAAATAGAGCCTCTCACAACTCCATCCAGACATTATCTCTCAGCTTCACAGCTTGGTCGCTTCCTGTTAGGTAAACGATCAAACGGGCCAAGCTCGCCTTGTTTTCCCCGCAGGGCATAATTATCAGTCGACAAACACATCATGCACGGCTCTTCACATCAACCCCAACTCGAGGCCCAGACCTTTCCCCTTCTGACAAAATCCTCCTATATCACTGCTAAAACCCCCAAAGCACACATGCACTCACAATGATCCAGCCACCCCTGAAAATGTTTGCTTGCCCTATCCATCCTCCGAGGCCTCAAATCCTGGAAAGGGACCACCTGTTGTACCTTTCAGGTACAGGGTTAATGAACTTGAATTGCATTAAGTAAATTTAGCTTATTGACAGGAAAGAAATTGGGTGATATATAAGCGATTCAAACCCAAAAAGAGGGCTTCGGTGCTCACTTTGTGGGGGGGGGGGGTTGTGGTTATGCAAGGGAGGGTCATGTGACTCGAACGACCATCACTGATTTCTTCTGCTTATTACTTCCTTATATGTTTTGTTGCAACAATCTCCAAAACTTTTATCAGCACAGGATTTACATGACATGTATGGATGTGCCTGGACAGAGTTGGGCAAGAGGGGTATATTTAGGGGTGGGAATACAGAGGCACTGGCCCCAGCTGAAAGCTGATTCACCCCAGGAGTGCCCCGTCCCCTATCACTCACCGATTCAAAACATATCATAGGCTAATGACTAGTTTAGCCCCTTTGTATGAATTAGGTCCCCTCTTAAGCTTCCCACCTTTAAAAAATCCTAAAATCATCCCTACTTGGTATCTTAAAATGGCTAAATCAGGTTAGGAGCCCTATCTGAGATGAGGGCCTGTCCCCTACTCCAGAGCAAATGTGCAAAAGCCGGGTTCAATTCCTGTTCTGGGGGGGGTGGCGGTAGTGTTTCTTTACCCCCATTTCCCAAAGGCAACACACTCCCGCTGAATTTACACCAGGGTACCTTCTGTTTTTTTGAGTAGTTAGTATTTTTTGCTGGGATATATCTAAACCAGCGCTCAGGCACACGCACGTCTTAATGGTCTAGCAATCAGGAAAATAAAAGAACAAACGGGGTGGTGTGATAGATGACAGGTGCGGCGCCGGGGAGGGAGCCGTCAGCACAGGCCTGGCTCTCCATTATTCTTTCTATTTACTCGGCCAGGCCCCGCAGCCCTGGGCCGAGACACTTTTACTTCCCGCCCAGTGATGGATCCTTAACTGCGGCCCAGGGCAGGAGGGTGTCTGCCCCTTCTTTACAGGGTAGCATTAGACCGGGGGGGCTGCAGGAAGGGCTCCTCCTATCTTTCTCAATGCTTTGACAATTCATGCTGTGGGCACTAACGGGGTTTCAGAAACTTCTGTTTGGATTTTTTGGAACACAGCATAGATGGATGGGCTTCTGTCCTGTTTGGGCTCCGGGGTGGGGATGGGGTTGGCTTTGGTGCTGAGGCTCATCAAAGTGAATAGGTTCACAATAATAGCGGTGTTTACAAATTCACTGTTTCTTTGGGGAGAATGTCTTCCTCACCCCGAAGGGGACGGGCGTAAGGTCATCACATTTGGTGAGACGAAAAAGAGGAAGTATCTAAGGATAACAATATTAATGAGCTTTCATGCTCACTGACCAATCAAGTAGCGATTCTCTTATGAATATTAATGAGCTTCCCCTAACCACCCTGTAAAAAGAAATTTTGCGTACAGGGAAATCTGGACATATGGTAACCTTACAGTTAACTCTTATTTTATAATCTATAAGTTACAAAATGCTAAGCTAAAGCTTATTAAACTTCAAGCAAACGACATGATTCACTGTTCACACAAAAACAAAAATAAAGTGTTAAAGTGCCAATGATTTCCGGAGGCTGACATCACTCGTGAGCAGCATGACATGTAGGGATGTGCCTATCATTTAATTTTTAAAGCAAAATGTGCACAAGCCTTGTTATCGCTGTGTGATGATACTGAGTAGCTGCCAGGTACTCCACTGTAATTTGCAACATTGGGTGATTTCGGTTGCAGTGCTAAACCTGGACAAACGGCCGAGTTCTGAAAAATCACCCGGACACCCAGACAGGGGCCCAAAAAGAGGATGTGTCTGGGGAACTCCAGACGTATGGTAACCCGGGACAGGCCACCATCGATCGCTTGCCTCTTTCCAGCTTGCAGGTACGGTACACAGCAGACCCCTAGGACAAAGGTTCAAACAGGGGCATGGCAAGGTCCCGGGAAGATCAAGGATCGATCCCCAGCAAGGCTGAGGCAGCAGAATCGGTCGTTCCAGGAAAATAAAGAGCCACCGTTCCACGGGCAGTCGGAAGGCTCCGGATGAACGGGGAAAGGCCACGACCTTTCTAAATGCCAGCCCATTAAATAACCCAACAAATTTCAGGAATGCATACAGAGCGAAATACCACAGCACTGTAAAGGACGCCTCATTTAGAAAATTCCCAGGGCAGGGAATCCGTGGGGGTCTTCTTCATTCAGTCACAATGTGATTTCACACGTTTCGCCACCTAATATCGGTAGTTAGCTGGTATTATTTATCATGACTGTCATTGGGCCAACAGCAGCCTGTCTCACAAATAAATTTCCCCGACGTGAGGCTGTTCTTAAGTCACCTGCGTCGGTTCAATAAAACAATTTAGCCTCTCCAGTAATGGATGACACATTTGTGGAACTGTGGGGGATCAATGAATCATTTAGCTGCCCATTGTAGCTTAAAATGTTCAAATGAAGGAAGTTTGCACACTGTATCACTACAACAAATTTATTGTGCAAGGAGAGAATTTATTGGATCAACAGAGTGTTTGTGCTTCCTTCATTTGGACATTTTCGAGTGAGAGTATGAACCTTACTCTTCTATATACTGGTACCACACTACTGTGAGTATAAGTCTTCTAGGTACTGATATCATAAAACTTTGAGGATGGGCCTTACTCTTCTACGTACTGATACCACAGTGCTCTGAATATGAGCCTCACTCTACTACCTACCACAGTGTTGTGAGTATGGGTCGTACTCTTCAAAGTATTTATACCACAATGCTGTGAGTAGGGGCCTTACTCTTCAATGTACTGATACAACAGTGTTGTGAGTTTGAGCCTTACTCTTTTATGTACTGATGCCCCAGTGATGTGAGTATGGGTCTTACTCTTCAATGTACTGATACCGCAATGTTGTGAGTAAGGGTATTACTCTTCTATGTACTGATACCTCAGTGTTGCGAGTATGCGCCTTACTCTTCTATGTACTGATACCACAGTGCTCTGAATATGAGCCTCACTCTACTACCTACCACAGTGTTATGAGTATGGGTCGTACTCTTCAAAGTATTTATACCACAGTGGTGTAAGTAGGGGCCTTACTCTTCAATGTACTGATATCACAGTGTTGTGAGTATGCGCCTTACTCTTCTATATACTGATACCACAGTGCTCTGAATATGAGCCTCACTCTACTACCTACCAAAGTGTAGTGAGTAGGGGCCTTACTCTTCAATGTACTTATACCACAGTGCTGTGAGTAGGGGCCTTACTCTTCAATGTACTGAT
>JAODLD010000046.1:8983485-8995887 GCA_026781065.1 Mormyrops boulengeri
GCCCCCCCCCCCACCCCCAGATTGTGTCTTTCCCCCAGTAGCCACACCCTCCTCACGCCCCACAGGAAGTTCCTCACATGGCCACAGGTGGCAGCCAAGTCCATGTGGTTTTGTTTTGCATTGGACCCTACTAAGAAAACATGGCGGTTCGCGACAGCAGCCGCAGGCCTCCGGAAGAAAGGGCGTCATCGGAACGCCAACCTGTTGGCGAGCGTCGCGCACATTCGTGGAGTTGGCAGGGGGTGGCGCTGGAACGGCAGATGGCGAGCACACCTGGTGTCATAGACGAGCGTGCGGGCACGGCGCGTACGCACACACACGGAGGCCCAGCTCCAAGCACGGGCTGGGCCTTCACATAATCGCCGCCTTGGCTGAACACCCGGAGCTGCAGAAATAGGCCTGAATGCACCCAGAGCCGAAACCAACACAAGTATGGGAGGTGGTGAAGATGAAGCAAAATGGTACCTCGTTTTTTTTTTTTTTTTACTCAAATTTAACGAAACATTGAACTCTCATCCACACTAAATCATCCATCCATCCATATTCAAACTGTTTTTCTGACACAGTTTCACAGTTAAATATCTTTTCATTTTCAAAAACAAAATGTCAAATAGATCATCCGGTTTTGTTTCAGTCCAATAAGGGCAATCTCTCTCATCCCCCCCCACATTTCCCAGTACTTATTGATTGTTTCTTGGTTATTTTTGCTCAGCCCAGTGGAACAGGGGACCTTGGGGCCCCACAGGCGCGTCCTCCTGGATAAGCCCAGCCCTCCCTAGTCCCGCAAACCTGTCACGCTTTCGGCCCACCGCCAGCCCATGGGAGATCAGGCTTGGGGACACGAGTGGTCTCAGGTCAAGGCGGGACATCTGAGGAAAAATGAAACCATGGGGTGGCCTTGCTGAGTGACCGCAGCGATCGTCGCTGGGGAGGCCTGAGCGGATTAGAAAGGCGGTGTCATGCTGAGGTGACCAGAATCTGACCCCAAAATGACAAGCGGTGGACTCCTCTGAAAGAGAACCAGACACCTTGCTTTGGATTATCATACATAAATGTGCAAATCTGGCTGCATAGATATCCAAACCTTTCTGGCATCCTTCGAAGGTGATGTAGGGTGCCACTGGATGGCGCAGCTGTTAACAAACGGGACCTTTCACTGGAAACATGCCGATTTGATAACATGCTGATTAGGTGCTCTTTTGAGAAAAGCAAAAGATTGTTAAACATTTTCATTGTGATAATGTAAGTCAATAAATATTACAGAAAGGAAACCAAGCAAAAAGAATCTTATTATCAGATCTAATCAAATACATCTAGCTCAGACCTAATCATCTGATACAATGCTCCTTCCCGATAGTTCTTCTGTAACCACACCAAGTCATTTTACTGTAGTAATTTTATGGCACCCGAAATGCACAAAGTAATATACATGACTGCAGGTACGTGCACCTGTCAGCTCCACATGACAAAACTGCCCAGCGAGTCAGGCACAGCGGAAGGACGATTTTAAAGGTGTTTAAGCGCTGATTTCAAGTGACAGATAACATGAATAATGCAGCATGCAGGTGCTCCCACGAAGGCGCGGAAACATTAATTACACATCGTCCGTGACTTCGCGGACCCCAGATTGTAAACAGGCAGATAGTGAAATAAACGGCCGCCCTGTCGGGGGGGGGGGTGTCGTGCCGGTGCCGCGGCGCGTGCCAGGCGAGACGCGCCTGATTAAGCGGGGCGACCTTGTTTCATTGCGCCAAAGGTCCGCTAACTCGTTAGACTATATTATTAAAGAATTTCACTTCATTCCCCCGGCGCTGCATATGACATCCTGAACGCCATCGGGGGAATAATGTGTCAGCATGAACCAGCTTGGCCTTGAAACAAAAATATAACGAGAAAAGATATTTAATCAGGATAGCGACTGGAATTTTATCATCGGATAAACTCTAAAATAAATTAAGTTTCTTTAAGCAACTTCAAGGTGTGTTACAACAGATTTATTGCATGTTGCCCTTTATAGGATGTAAATTCAGACGCATGATTAAATTTTCGGTAAAAGCTTTCCGGTGGTCTGTTTTACATTTGGTGCTTCCATTTATGTCAGTCTTTTTTGGTGCAGTTTTCATTGTGTTTGGGGTACTCGCGTTATAAGAATGGAAATATATATAGCATGTGCTGTTTAGGCTATTGCAATGCAAACGTGTCACGTGCACGCCAAACTAAAAAATGGTTCAAGGAACACTATAGAGGATTGATTAATTTCATTAATCAGCGTGGGTGCATCACCTCAGTTTACACCAATAATAAATAATGTCCCGGGATTTTATTGAAATTTTTCATATCTTTACCAGATTCTTTGATTATGAAATAATCGAGCCTTAATAGTCAGGCCTGCATCTGAATATATTATATTGCAATTTGGAATTTTCAGGAAATCTGGTTTCTACACGTTAATTTTTGAGATCAGCATATACAAATTAACAGTAGGCGAAATATAAATAAATTCTTTGTTACAATTATCGGATAACCGACAGTATTACGCTAGAATTATGCGTGCTGTCATGAGAACGGAGGTTGGGGCTTGAAATGAGGGTGACACTTTGTATATTCATGGTCCATCCACCCTGCAGGCGATCTGTCTTCATCCACACGGATTGAAGCTAATGTTAACAAAACAGAAAATGGGACGCAAGTCCGTGTTCGGTCATAGCATTATGAGCAAAGTAAACAGGGGTATTATGGCAAACTGGGGGCTCCGCTTGTTAAAACCTTAGGTCCAGAAAGCCGCCCCGGAGCGAAGCTTTTGTTGAATTACGTTTTGGGGGGAAAAAAACAAAACAGATGATAATGAGAAAACCTTTCTGGACGCTAGAATGTTTTCCCTCAGTGCCTCGATGCAGGCAATGTCTTTGTCATATTAGCCTATCAGGTCGCGGCACTATATGATTCTGGGTAGTAGCGTTGGTGTATTTATTCCCGGTGTCACTATAAGCAGGCTGTCATCTCGGGTGGGGTAATAACTGCAGGAATCGACAAAACAAATTCGCATTATCGCATGGTGAACAAGTGGGTAACAAAGATAATTTTCCCTTAGAAAAAAATTTTGTTTATTATGCTATACGTTAACGCGTGGCGTGTCCCGGCAGTTAATGAAAATGAATGCTAAACACCGTGACAATACCTCCCTCTGCTATGCAATTATGTGGCGTCCCACAGGTGATCCTCGTCTACAGTCTGTTTTGAAGTCTTGCAACTGCTCTCTTACATTTTAACTACGTGTCGGCGGTACGTGTCTTTAATGCTCACTATGACCCTTTCCTCATAATTGGTTCGTCGGGTTTTTTTTTTAACTACTTTAGGGTGGGAGACTGCTGTTTTTTAATGAATATGTGCTCATTTTGGGCACGATGATGCCCCTCTTATTCGATAATAAGACCCCTATGACTTATTATTTTGGCCACAGTACTGATGTCCACCGCCAGATTCATCTGTTACTCTTCGCATGACGGAACGAAGTCCCCGTAGGCGAGCCTACCGGGGGAGCCACCGCGGCTCTGACACCTCCCGCAGTGCCGTTATTGAACACGTGGAGAGATCCGCAGCGGCGCAATAAGTCAATCCCCTTCAGCGCGCACATCAAGCGACAGCCGCGGCGTAGTGTGAAGAGACTGTCTGTCAGATCGCTGTCACGCACAAAACTGAGGAGGCGAGATATGGCTGTATTATGAATCATCATGCAAGCTGAACAATCGGCATTTCCAGAACCACGCAAGTCGAGGATTTTCTTTTGATCGAGGCTTTTCTTTTGGAACATGTTAATCCAGGTGCTGTGTCAGTCCCACTATAGTCTAAGCCCTGGCATTTCCAAGCGTCTCCACAGGTGGTAAATGGAATGTCTGCCGATTCAGCATTTCTTTGTTGTTGCAATTAACCGAGGACAAATAGCTGCAAAGCGAAAGTAGAGAATTTCCAGATTTGAGTTTTAACAAGGACGGCGCGGTGTATTCGTGGGAAATGTCACGGTCATCTTGCCAGTACTGCACGTGTATCTGGCCCCAGATGTCACGTGAGTGTGTCCTTATGCGATGAAATGATATTCTGTTCACGTGAGCCCAGAGCTGCATTAGGATCTGGATCACTGGGACCCTGAATAATTGGTCAGGAAAACGTAAAAATATCTAAAATATTTAACTCATCACCTCATTTGGGAACATGGGTGTTAAGCTGCATCTTATCTATATACTGGCTGCTTTTCACACACAGTACTTGACTATCATAAATTAGGTGACCAAAATTGACCAGTTCGTGTCCCTTCTCTGCACCACAGGTGTTCCTATGGGGCTCGATTATCGCAGAGAAATAAAGGCCACTGTTTTGCTCGAGTCACTGCCTCCCCCCGCTCGCCACACTGTGGAGAAATGACCGAGTCACAGCCCCATCACGCAGCACGGACACATCTGACCTGGCGCCAGCTCCGCATTCGAGCTCAGCGCTTCACAGTCGCTTTTTGCTCCGCTCCACTTGGCCAGAGCGGGGGAAGAATCAAACTGAGTCTCTGTGCCGGGATGCAGCACGGCCAAGGCCCTGCTAAGCTCTTAACTCCTTTTTTGTTCTGTCCACCTCGATATTTCCTGCGGTAAGTGGCTCCCAGGCACTCCTCCGGGCCTTTCCGTAATTTGCTGTATGATGTAGGCATCCGTATATTTCCACTGTCTGTTGCTGACATACCCCAAATTTTACTTGACGCTCGCATGGACTCTGACTCTCAGAGTCCTGGGAGCTGTTAGAGCAGAAACTCAACCCCCAACCCAGCTCAAGAGGCCACAACATGAATCAGATCGCAGACACAATCGAGCCAAGTCAGCTGAGTGGCAGTATTATTATAATAAAAACACGATATATGTAATCACCTTTGGCACAAAACAGAAAGGGGTGAAAGGTCTAGTGAATTAGAACTGGAACCGACCCCTTGAAATTTATGTTTGGCATTTGTGGCGGATAGATGATCACAGGAGGACTGTGATCATGTGACAGAAGCTTTAAAAATAACTAAAACACCCTGAAATTAAATCTTAAAGGGCAGAGGCATCTTGCACAGTTCTCACAAGACAGAAGTAATGCGCAGTCTTCATCAAGACATTATTAAGTTTGAAGTTACCCTTAGGTGTTAAAGAAGAAGTACTTCAAAAATCACAAATATGAACAAGCAATTATGGCTGGGGATTATATGTTCGAAGCCTCGATTATAATTAACTAAATGAGTTTTCTCCTTAAGCCATGCAGTAACGTTGACTCATCTTGCTTCAATAGTAGAAAACTCTGAGATGTTTATAAATCTCCCACATATGACTGTGGTAGAACCATAATCCTTTAGAGACACACAGATATACTGTTGTTATTATTAGTATCACTATGAATGTGGAGCATTATTGCAGCTGGCATAAAAAAATAAAATAATATAAAAATAAATCACACATCAGAACACAACAGAAAAGAATCCCCCAGCCTATATCTGTTTAATTAGAATTCAAAAAGGAAAAACAATTAGAGAAAAAAAATCAGAGAAACTTTAGGGTTTTTCATGCGTAGTTGCATTTCTATAATTAAAAAAATAATAATATTTGCCCTATTCCAGATTGGCATATAGAAGGAACAGCTGCAGTATCCATCTGGGGTTGATGTCGCAGCCCAGCAGCCACTAATCTAGAAGCTCCACTTTCCGTATCATGCTATTGGTCGGCTGCCAGCAGTGACAGACACCATTCCTCCAATCAGCACCAGCCCTTTTGCAGCAGGTCGCACGGGCAGCCGTGTGTAAAAAAGGCAGTCAACTTGGCAGGGAGCGAACTTGAGGAGCATGCGCTCTGCTTACAGGCATGTGGCGGGAATACTTCAGATTGTTGACTCTGTTACTGAATCAGAAGAGGCTTCAACTATAGTTAAAATATGGAAATGAATGCTAAAAATACACCGATCTTGGCATATCACAAAGCCATTGAACCACGGAGCAAAATATTCTAAGAAGCAAGCATTTCTGTTTCAGTGGAAAAATTATAGAGACTGTAGATGTGTCTGACCTACCACATGTTTATACATTCATTACATGTGTAGAGTACACATATGTACGCAAATACTGTTCCCATGATGCTTTAAAAAAAGCAATTGGTAAGCCTTTGTTTAAAAATACAGAGATAAAGAACAAAATAAACAACAGAAATAGTTGCGGGCCCTAAATTTCAATAGGTGTGTGACATTATAATACAAAAAGAGGGAAGTATGGTGACACAAAATTTCCTAAATTTCCTTCGGGATAAATAAAGTATCTCTATAAAGTATCTCTATCTACAACTATAAAATAAAAAAGAAAAATGCATTTAAAATGTTTCCGTTAAAAAAGATCCCTGTGGAAAAAAAACTAATTAAAGTTTAACTATAGGATAACTCAATAAAATATATGTGTCTTGGCAGCTACAAGAATGTCAAGGAACCAAATCTTTCCATCTCTGATACGAAGCCCAAGAGAAGTTCTGTGGTACAGTTATTTTATAAGCTATTTTGACCCAGAGCTGGACATCCTGTTTCACCAAGTTCCCCATCGGACACCAAACTGCCAAGTCAGCACAGCTATTGGTGAAACGGACCCACTTGGAGAACAGTAGCACTGTGGGGATTCCCAAGATTTTTCAAAAAAGTCAACACCCTCAATCATCACTTCATGATGTCCTCCTTTATTAAGTGCCTGTCGTCCACACACTTCATTGTGTTCACAGGACCCTTGCGACCACACACATTTAGTCATTTCTGCTTATTTTATTTTATTTATTTGTCGCACAGCAGGCACACTTATCCAGGGCAACTTGCCAAGCTTATGGCTTTTACTGATTTATACAGCTGAAGGATTTTTTTTATAAATATTGTTACTGAAAATAATCTGTTTAAGCGACTTGCTCAACAGTACTATAGTTTCTGTCCCGACCAATATTGTGGCAGTACCAGGTGTGTCTAGGGGAGCAGTGGGGTTCGGGGCTGACCCCTATTAATACTGAAACCAAACCTATAGCCCTGATTCAACCACCATATGCTTTTAAGGTTGTAATTTCCTAACCACTACGCCCCCTGCTGACCATACTGTGTCCTATGGCTGATCAGTTCTAAAGTCTTTGAGTCCTACAGCTGCCCAGGGCTTCTCCCAACCCCCATATACTACTCTAAGTAAATAAATAAAATTATTTGCATAAAGTTTAATACAGAGGTCAGTTTGTACTTTCATGAACTAAAAACTAAAAAAAGAACAGATTCCTTAGTAGTTAATAGTTTATTTATAATCAGTTCTAAAATGTCCTGAGGATAATATTTTTCTATGTTTCAATTCTTTATACGTAATTTAATTTGCATATAAAATTGTAAAAATGAGAGGCAGATTGGATTATCAGTTTGCTTAGTAACAATCTAAACTGCAGAGTTACAATGATGGCTCAAACAAATTACCTTAATCAGTTTATAATAGTATTATTTGCATATTTACACATGCTAATTTTTATTTGCCTCTGTTTGGATGGCATCATATTTAATTTGGGGTGCTGATTGCAGTGTGAAATTCCACCCTACATATAAATTAGTGTATTATAACTCACAAGGCTAAATTAGCTCTGTACCAGCCCATTGCATAAGTATGTAATGTGGGAGCATTATTAAACCATTGTTAAAGTCTCCCTGGTCCCCAACCATCCCCACAGCCCTGTTTTGTTGCATTTGAACCAAGTCATGCAAATGTATCATGCAGATTGTAATGAAACTGTAGTATTGTAATAGCAAAAAGTGACCATTTTTCAGGATGTTTTGTTTAATTGGTAAAAATGACATTAGGATTTGGATTCAGTGATAGAGATTGTTCCTTTGAGGTATTACAGTCTGTAATAACTGCTATTTCATAATGATGGAAACAACACATTTGTTGCAAAATGACGCTGTGTTATGCAGCGTTTAGTTAGCTGGTGAGTATCTTTTAGGTGTTATATAATATACTGCCAGAACCTCTGTATTCTAATACTTTCCATTTCACTTTCAATCAGTTTTTGATCATATATGTATGAACCTTTGATATACATGAAGCTGGAAGGTAAATTGGACAATAAACAGAAATTACAGAGTCATTTTCTACATTAACTTCAGCTGGATTGGAAGAGAACAATCTAATGTGCTGTTTATAAAACGTAAAGCAGACAGGGCATAATGCTTAGCCTTCAGCGGAAATGTCTCTGAAGATGCTCTGTGGCAAATAGCAGGGAGTCACGGTATATAGCAGATGAAGCCTCTCAAATATTAGCTCCGGTCCTCTGAATGTGCCATCAGAGGTCACATGACTGACCCCCGAAGGCCTCAGTAACCAATGGTGGAAGCATCACCAGCTTAACAGCACCAATATCTGCTTTATATCAGAGAACAGGAGGCCTTGACCTCCTCTGAATGATGCAGGATGAACTGCTCACACAGGAAAATGGGTGACACCCACAAAGGTCTAGGGCTGGACTGCAGACGGAGCTCAGGACAAGCTGAGGTATGTGTAGATGATGCACCACATTTTAAGGCAAAACGGAGGACATCCTTTAAAAGCAAATTCCTGACAGCATAGACGGATCAATCACATGGGTGTGATTAGCTGTGATGTTGTTTCGTTTAGGGCTGCAGCTAATTCAAACTTTAGTAATCGAGTATTCTGTCGATTATTCCATCGATTGATTGAGTAATCGGATAAGAAAAACTTTTGTCTTATTAAAGAGCAATAGTAACAATTCCCTTAAAATGAACAACTACTCGGTTTCCTTTTAAGGAACGTTTTTTTGGGTAAAACCCGTTTAGGTCATTTATGTACATATTTGTTTTTTAATTTAAGAAAATTAAATTTGAGAAAAGACTTCCTCAACTCTTTGACATGGGATTTTCAGGAAACACTATTACATACCTCGGATCTTTAGTGACGCAGCATACAGTATATAGAATATATTTCAAAGTCAAGCCACAAATAACCGTAACTATGCAGACTTTTATAAAATATATCATCCCCAAACTCTAACAATAGTTTCTAAACAAATTTAACTTTTTACATCTCATGCACCGGTCCTCCAACAAGCCAGAAGTTGCTATATTTGTATGCAGCATGCTAAAACTTAATTCCTCAATTTTTAAGGGAAAAATCGTTTGAAAAATTAACATAGAAATGCTAAACTTTCAAACTATTTTGAACCAGTTTCCTATTGAAATAATGTACAAATAATAATGTTTCATAAAGGCTGCCAGGCAAAATATGCCTTCCAGTTTATTCATTTGTATAGACAGCATCCACCTCTCAAAAGTGTCCAGTGACAAACTAAACTTGGCAAATTGGGCAAACTTTGCAAACACTACCACTTTATGTAATGTCCCATTCACTTTCGGGACAAAGAGTAGGGGTGGTGATAATAAGGGTAAATAATATAGATCAATATGGACAAACATAAGTTTTTAATTATTTATTTCAATGATATTCTAAGTGATTCAACATGAGAGAGATGAAATAATATATATAAAATATATATTTTTGTTCAAGTGCTGTTTACAAATGCGCGTATTAACATGGTAGCAGTACAACTAACTGTAATCAAGATGCCGTTGATGACCAGAACAACTTTATATGTAACGTTACCCTGCGTCTCATCAGTGAATTGGAACATTGGCCTTCATAGCTGCTAAGCTACCTTCGGTATTAATTATGACAAACATTAACAGCGAATGCTATGCACATATAAAAACAAAATAATATTTAGTATATTAACAAAACTAGTTTATTAATGTTTTTTAATATCTGTTTTTTTTATTAACATATTAAAGTGCTTGGTAAGCAAAGGAAATTAATGTGATTCTATGCTGTGAATGTAAATGTTTGGAACTACTCACCATCCCCATGACCTGCACATTTTTTACAATGGACCCCTATGGGAGTGTCGCCACTCTGTTTTTTCTACCGCTATGCTACACGTAATGCAGCGTAAGAACACTGTGCGACAGTAATAATCTTCCTTGTGAAACATGGTGATCACTGAGCAGTACATAATCGTGTGGATTAAACGAAACATCAAAGAAACGAATTTGCATTGAGTATTTCTAGTAGTCGAATTATTCGAGTTACTCGACAAATCATTGCAGGTTTAATTACAACCAATGATGTGACAGTAGATATAACTGTTGTATTTCTGAACTTATGAAATTCCCAGCTCTATCTGAACCATTACTACACAAATTATAGCGTATTCGTCTGAGTAGATTAATGGCTGGTTTAGGAGATAACTCAGAGGGAACCAAGTCTTGTGATTTATTACTAAAGGTGTTCCGCAGGATTCCATCCTTGGCCTTGATTTTTTTCCTCAGTGATTATAATTATACTGGGTAAAGAAACATCTATATTTCAACTGAATGCCTAAGTCATTGTTGGGTGACTCCAGGTACTGCTAACTGCTATGGACAATCTGGGTGATTTAAAACCTGTCTCCATTACCCATAAGTCCATTCCTCTAAATCTTGTGCTCAATAAATCTAATTAAAATTTTTTATGACTGATGTTAACTCAATGAAATGAAAATCACCTTACAACTATCTGGGTAGATGAATGCATAACTGTATGAAAGCATATTTTTATAACTAGTCTTGTATTTGTGGGTGCGGGGTCATTGTGCTTATGATAGTTTTATATGAATTCACAGTTAATAACATATCACTTAGTGCTGTATCCAATGGTGATAGGTACCTATTTAAGTATTATCACACCACTACACTGTATCCTAGGTACACGTACACCAGCCTGTAAAATATAGCTACTACTCATTTCTCTGAATTATTTAAAATCCACTATACACATACTGTGGCGATGTAGTTGTTTTGAATCATATGTTAACAAATACATTAAATACTGATCATTTTGGCATAAATACTATAAACATATTAAAGTAAAAATGGGTACTGCGATAGAGATAGAATGAAAAATATTTTATACTTGAAATGCAAGTTTATTGCAGATGGATTTCAAAGGAAGCAATTAGATTTTCAAAGGGACGTTAATTCCAATTATATGTAATGTGATTATGTTACTTACTGAGGGAAACAGAAAACTTTCTACAGCGAGACATTACAGTATTGCCTGCTTATACAGCTGGATATTTCACTAGTGGCTCATGTATTTTATGAGTAGTGAGATGCTAACACCCCATTTGCTCTAAAGCCTCACCCCTGCTTACGATTCACAATATTTAATTATAACACCTGGCAGCCAGCCGTTTGTCATCCTTCTGTTTTTCTCTATAGGAACGTTCCTTCACCTGTGAGGGTGAAAAACATGTTTGTGTGCACTAAGCAGCAACTGCTGTGCATAATTAATGAGGTTGTTCAGTTGAAATACCCCGAGCACTTATTCTTTTTTGCCCTAACAGCTACAGCAGGGTGGTACTGCTCATGCAGGACGTGGCAGCAGCACTAACGCATCCAGATTGGCTGCTTCAGAAGTGCGTCTCTCTCCTTTTACTGATCAGTCATTCTTTTGTGAATTTTGACAAAATGTGGAAAGAGCACAATGGCCACAGGTTTTTTTCTGCATTTCATGGTTTACAACAGGCCAGCTGCTGTTTTTCTATTGTGTGTCCATCTTCTGTAACTACTTGTCCTATTCAGGGTCACAGTGGGGCCCAAGTTTATGGGCACCAACCCATTGCAGGGCACACTACCACATCATTCACATGTTTTTGGACTGTGGGGCAGAACTCCACAATGACATAGGGAGAAGAAGATACAGACTCCACACAGGGAGCCAAGGCAAAAACTCAAACGCTGGTCCCACAGGTGTGAGGCAACAGTGCTAACTACTGTGTCACCGAAGCACCTATTGTATGTGCATAATTTTGTAAACATACTAAAATTATTAAAACACATAGATGCCATTTTTTGTAGTCTACAGTATATGCAGATTTATCCACCCATTTTATGTACCCATTTGTCCTCGCTAGGATTGCCGGGGTCTGAGGCCTATGTTGGAAGCTATTGGCACAATTTGGAGATTAGCATTAATAGTATTATGTTACTCACTGAGGTAAACTGGAAACTTTCTGCCATCACGGGGCACACCCATGTACACACCTACAGACAATCTGGTAACTCAAATTAACCTCAGCATGTTCTTGGACTGTGGGGGGAAACCCCATGATGACATGGGGAGAACATGCAAATTCCACACACATACAGCCAGGAAGAGACTCGATACCTGGTCTTAGAGATGAGAAGCAACAGCGCTAATCACAGCACTCACACATATGACAAACTACTCATAGTGCAGGACCGATGTTTAGGCAGCAACATTTTGGTTATGTTTTTCCAAGATCTTCT
>JAODLD010000046.1:8995987-9022128 GCA_026781065.1 Mormyrops boulengeri
CCCCCCCCCCCCCCCCCCCCCCCCCCCCCCCCCCCCCCCCCCCCCCCCCCCCCCCCCCCCCCCCCGACAGATGCCAGCGTTGAAGCTTGCCTTGGGTGCCATATTAATATTAATATTAATATAATATTAATATTATATATTAAAATGCTTGTTGTAAATATAAATATCATTGTAAATATCAAACAGTGTTCAGTCCTCTGCGGGATTATGTTGTATTTTTCATTTCAGGGTCATTCTTTGTTTCCAGCACTAATTCCAGCATGCTTGTGTTCCCAGGACGCGATACTAATTTAGATAAAATAAACAAAAGTAATAATTAAACACGCCTTAGCAAGGCTTATTTATTGCCACAGTCCCACTAAAAAAACCATTCCGATGTGATAACTCAGTTAAGTCCTTATTTACCCGGCTTTAGCTTGCATCTAGCATACCAGCATTCAAATTGCATCTAGCAGACCAACATTCCCATTGCATCCAGGAGACCACCATTCACAGTGCATCTAACAAGCCTGCATTGGCATTGCATCTAGCAGACCTGCATTCACATTGCATCTAGTAGACCAGCATTGGCATTGCATCTAGCAAACCTGCATTCACATTGCGTCTAGCAGACCTACATTTGCATTGCAATTAGCAGACCTGTATTTGTATTACATTTAGCACCCATGTACTTACATCGTGTTTAGCAGATACGCATTTACAGTGCAATATGCACAGCTGCATTTGCATTGCATTTAGCTGACCAGCATTTAGCACATATGTACTTACATTGCATTTAGCAGACATTTTGCAGACCCTCATCCAAAACCACATGCATTTTTATAGAACTGGATATTTAAACAGGATTTATTAGGTTAGATTCCTTGCCCAAGGGTACAAGAGCAGCACCTTTTATTCGTGATAAATGCTGCATAGATGTTCCTTGCTGCCCCCTACAGGCCCACTTGTGTCACTGACTGTTATCAGTGGAATTTCCGATGGGCCCTCATACACAGACGCATTTGCAGCCATAATGTTGCCTGCCAGCCTCTGCCCCATCCCAGTGACCTGGAGTCATTGGGTGGCATGCCACCATCAGCCCGGAAGATTGCCCTATTGGTCTTCAGCACCATTAATTCTTGCTGTCAGCTTCCATCACGGTATGGCGCCGATCTCTCTATACACATAAATCCGAGCAGGAAAAGCACCTGGAAGTCGGAGCGGGGACAGAAAAGTAAGATTGTTCTCCACAGGGGGGCCCCTGTGATTGCTTTCCTTGACAGCCCGCATGGGGCTAAATCAAAATGCTATCAGGCAGCGAGGCACCCTGCTCCGTAAAGCACTAATTATTTATCGATGGGGGGAGGCGAAAGGAAGGCGGGCCTGCAAAGTCAACACTGCCTCACATATTCAGGGGCCTGGAAGGAAGATTGAGGGGAGGGGCCCCCACGACTTCCTGTGCACAGAGGAAAAGTGGTTACACTTTCCCAAAGGGTGTTTTTGAATGAGATTCTCGAGAGGGGAATGTCTTCGCGTGTGTGTGTTTACCATACGGAGCCTATTTTTGAGTATACAGATACCATCTACACTATCCTGCGCTATAAATTGCAGTACGTGTCCGCCGTGTTATTTTCTGGCCGGCGTCGAGTGTTAGCGAAAAAGGGATGACTGCCAGTTCCCATTTGTGTGGCAGGATATCCGCATATGTCTCACCTCAGACACTGATGCGCTGCTGTAATCAGTATTCAAGCAAAAACAGTCGCTTTATCATCCATCTGAGAGTGCCTACCTTATAAATTAGCCGAGTAATAGGTTTACAGATTCACTCCTAGATTTGTCACACCGGGGTTCCATCTTGGCTCAGAAATAAAATTCTCTCATAGTTGTTCTTATATACAAACACTGTTTGTGGGCAAAACAAGAAACTGAGTCCTTGCTGGAAAAGGAACGCTCTGCAAATTGTTAGGTAATTGCCTGTTTTTTTATTTATAAACTCGTCTTGTTAGGCATGTTCTCTGGGGAATAATCTCCCTGACGGATTTTTTTTTTTAACTGGGGCCATGGTGTCCATGGTATTGTGGGATATCGCTGAGTTGTACATCAGACATATTTTCAGAATGCAAGGATGTAAAATAATAATAATCCAATTTCAGGTATTTGACTTCTGATATCAGAGAAACTTTTGTTTAGAAAGAACCTGCAGTTTTGAAATTAAATGACAGAAACCGAAAAGAGGTAATGTAATGTATCTCACTTGGGAGAAGGTTTATCAAAAATGGTAAGAAAAACAAAAATATTATTATACAAAACTTATACTTCATGTACACTCAGAAACAGGGTGAGATATTGTTTCTGGTTATCTGATTCAGCACCTTTCTGAGACAAAATTATATTCACACAGAAATCATCTCAGTATCTTCTAATATACAGTATGGTATGCAATATATTTCATAAATATGCATTCAGGTACAGGATAATCAATACCATAATACCAAAAAATGATCTTTTGCAGTCCTTGAGCAGCTAAGGAATTGTGACTTGGTTTAAAAATCTAAGCAGTTTTCTAAATCTAAGAAAGTAATGGGCTACCCACCTATCTGGACAACACCTGACATTTTTAAATAGCAAAACTTCTATGTTTTGGTGTTAAAAATGGAATTTAAAAAATGTTTAAACAGTTGACTGATTTAACTTAATCTTGCACTCCTATAGAGATTAAGTGGTGGGAAGATGGATGGATGATTTAATCTATGCTATAATATTAATTTTATGAGTATGCAACAATATACCATTATTGCAAAATCCTCCAGACCACCACAAAAGGACGTAGTCTAGTTTTCATGTCGAGCCCAACAAAAGAGCTCGGTTACCTGTGTATGGAACACAATTTGTATCAAAAGAATGAGCTCCAAAAAAAAACCAACAGACAAGATGAAATCTAAAACAGAAGTGGGTTCCCTTCTGTCATCCACAGAGACTCTGTGGATTGAAATGCTTCCAGATCAAAGCAGGGTAAGGACAAGCCACTCCCAAAAATGACCGCTCCACTTTGAGGAAGTGAAAGAAAAAGTTTGGGCCTCCATGAACTACTGAAGACAGTGATGAGCTCTTCGTGAGACAGAAAACAGAAGCACTGCAACAGTGACAACAGGTTGTGCTTGACACATGACCAGGGCCATGAGGCTCAGCAGAGAGAGACAGCACGTAATTGGATATTAATGAAGCATTTTATGACACTCAAAAGTTAGTAATCACTATAAAATCGGCATATTCTTATGTTTAATAAACGTGTTGGACTTTGCTGCAAAAAGTACCGCCACGGCACAGACATCTTTTTAGCATGTTTATCCACATGATCTCCTCCTTTAAAAGATGTTGTAGCTGCTGAGCTGTTCCTTTCTTCACAGCGACTTCAGTGCATATCATGTATCGCACTGACGTATACCAAACCATAGTATACCAAAACAGTATTATGTGATGTGCTCTGCTACAGTGCATATTGCACTGAAGTATACCAAAGCATATTATACCAAAAAAGTATTATGTGGTGTGCTCCGCTGCAGTGCATATCACACTGAAGTATACCAAACCATAGTATACCAAAACAGTATTATGTGGTGTGCGCCATTGCAGTGCACACTGAAGTATACCAAACCATAGTATACCAAAACAGTATTATGTGGTGTGCGTCACTGCAGTGCATATCATACTGAAGTATACCAAAGCATAGTATACCAAAACAGTATTATGTGGTACTATGCCAGAATATCGCTATGTGGTGTGCTCTGCTAACAGAATTTAATAAACATAAAGATACGCCAACTTTATACAGTTGTATAACTTTTGGGTCTCATTAATATTTTAGCCATACCACCAACCTGCTTACCAAATAGTGGGCGTAAATAAACATCAATATACTGTAGTACCGTACAGCTGGCGTGTGGCGTGTTCACCTGTCATCTGAAGCCCTGGTGATTATTGCGCACGCGTGATATAATATCGCCCAGCCCTAACCTAGAGTATTATGTGGCAATACATGCCTGCCTTTGTTTCTTCACATGAATGTCCAGAATGAAGTTCCACATCCTAGAGTGTCGGTGGTCAGAGGCTTAGTGCGACTGGCTGCAGTGAAGATCACTAGTTCAAATCCCAGGCTGCACAGAGTGATTTCACTACTGGGCCCTTGAACAAGGCCCTGTGCGCCTAATTGCTTCAGAGACTGTCTGACCCTGAATTCTCAGTTATACATGATTCTCAGTTATATATCATTAATCTGGATAAAAGCACATGTTAAATGTAATGACTGCCGGGAGTGATATTTGCCAAAATCAGAAAAGGGAAGCTTGGAAAAAATATTCTACACACCATCCAAGTCACGTATCAAATTCCAAGTGAAATATCTGTATTACCAAAATATATATATTCTTTTTAATTGCTTCAGGAGCCAACATCTCCAGCTGAACCGTTTGGTACGCGTGTCTACGATTGCAGGCCATTGCCACTTGTGCATGATGGCGGAAAATATTTGCAAATTAGTAACCAGGTGGAAGACGTCATCTTTGGCGGGCTGCCACCTCCAGGCGGCGAAGCACTTAACGGGAAACACAAACAGACTTAATGCAAAATCACCTCCGGAGTTTATTCACTCCCCAGAGCAGAAAGCACCCACGGATTTGCTTCCTGGCTAGTCTGCCATCGCACAGGTTAGTGCAGTGGCATGACCCCCCTGCCACATACCTTCTTAAGGATTATAAATGTTTTTACCCACTGTGATTAAGATCAGGCTCGCAGCCATTACACTAATGGAAATGCATTTTAATTAATTACGTATTCATTTGCATTGTGTGTTAATTATCCGAATCACTTAGTCTCATCCGCACATTCTAATTACTACCCAGAGCTCAATGAATCAGATGATTTCCCTTAAATAAAGACGTTTGTTTTTTGATTCGGCAAACATGGGAATCTCTTAAAAATGGAGTAATGTGGACCGTAGCTAGTTAACTGGATTGGTTTGGTTTCACGGATAAGAATGAGTGAGTAATGGTGGGAATTTAACAAATTACTATACATTTTAACCATGATTGCTAGTTGTAAAAGAAACATTTTAAAAATAAATATTTAACGCAAAGCAAATCTAGGTTATGGGCACTGAGCAAACACATGGATTTCGGAAATTGAGTTTTTAACAGCGTGAGCCATCGTACTTTTGTCGAAGCCCGTCTCAAATTTGGGTCCTTCCTGATAAACAGGATGCAGTCTGAAATTCTTAGGTGCAGGTCTGGCGGCGGGAGATGCACCACCGTTAATGTTTAAGTGGCGTCACCACTCCATCCATCAAAGCACACAGACACGAACGAGACCGGCGCCTTCACTCAGCCACTAACCTGAGGATGAAGGAGTCCACGGGAAAAAAAGACGGGGTTGAGAGATATGCACTGAAGACGTCCCGCTGCCTTACGGGTCCCGATGGCACCTGTACTACAAAGTTCTTGTCCAGACGGTGATCAGCCAGTGGTAGAACCGGGGATCCCTGGCAGAGCCTCACATTGCCGATCCTCCGCATGGGCGAACTGAAAGGCCCTGCCTGCTCCAAGCGGATGCTGCTGCCCTTGCGTGGGTCTTCGGCACCACACTGCCCCCCCTCGGCAGACTGCAGGAGGTAGTACAGCTCCACTGGGGTGCCCTCGGGCTGCCCGGGAGCCCTCTGCCTGCCTGGCACCACGCTGGGTGGGCTGAACCAGCCAGCCAGGGGCTCCAGTTCAGCCACACAGAGGCCCAGCTCCCCACGGAGCCGGCACGTGCCCCGCACCTCCTGGGTCTCGTGGAAGGCGAACATCTGGACGCAGGGCAGGCGGTCAGCCACACTGTAGTCGTCCCAGTCGCGACCCGCCACATAGAACAGCACCTGCACCTTGGGCCAGCCCGGGTAGATCCTGTCGCCTAGGATGAAGGCCTGCACCTTCCAGTTGAAGGTGAACATGGAAGAGGGCACGAGAGGGCCCGGCGGCTGCAGCAGCTCCAGGGGCACGGGCCGTTCCACAGAGAGTGGCCCATAGCTGGCGTTGACTGACGGGACACGGCGCGCTTGATACACAAAGAAAGCCTCAGTACGCAACTGCAGGCTCGAGTTCCGCATGAAGTCCTGGTTAGCCTCCTTGAGGAAGAAGGCCAGGTCGGCGTTCAACACCTGGTAGTCAACCGGCAGGTAGGTGGGGGTGGACGAGAACCTCGGCAAGGTCTCCAGGATACCTCGACAGTCCACTGCTGCAAGAGAAGGACCAACGTCAGACTTGTAAGCATAAAACAAACCTAAGCTCATACATTACAAAAATACCTTCTCACAATACCAGAAGTTGTTGCCAGATTCTAGAACATCTGAAAACACTGGAGGCTTCTCAGACATGTAGAACAACTTCCAGAAGTTATCTAGAATTTGCAATTTTGGCGCTCATGGGAAATATGTAAAGCTTGCATCCCGTATCAAATCAGAATCCTTTTATTCACCATGTACAAAACACTACCAGGAATTTGTCTTGGTCATCGCATGAGTATACAATTTAAACAACATCAATTCAAAAATATACAAAACAATAAACAGAATAAAAATTAAAAAGACAGAGGATAAGAATATGTGCTATCATTAAATATATAAACAGGGAGGCATATAAATCTTTTCCCTTCATTCAGAAATTTGAGACATCTAGCATGAGCAGTCAGTTTGAGTGTGGAGCGTCATAGGTGCAAAGAGTTAAAGAGTTAAAGGCTCAAATTCCACCAGGGGACGTGCTGTTGTACCTGTTGGACACAGTAACCGGAGTCACATACATCACCTGCGTAAAACTTCCAGCTGCAAATGAGTAAACTGTAAGCTGCGCATTTTGCTTTCGGATAACAACAGCTGCCGAAAGGAGACCCAGGTAAGCCATGAGATTAGACTGGATCGGGTTTCCCTCTCTGTCAGCTGGCGGGAAACCTCCTCCAGTTCCTGCAGATGTTGACATTTTGCGGTCTTCCTCAACACATCTGTGCAGTTTATTAATCTGTGCTGCAGCATCTTTGGTCTGTTAGGCTAATCTGGTTACATTGTTTTTAGTATATGATGCTATTTAAGACACTTTATTTTGTCTCCTTCCACCTCCTCCATTGTTACTGGTACACAACAAGTAGCAAGTGTACTTTAAAAAAAAAAAGAAGGAATAGAAAGAGAACCGGGACAGGATCCAGTCACAGGGAAACCGGAGAATTAATCTCCCGGCTTGTTGTCCAGATGGATGATTAATTTCCCCGTTCTTGAGCGCTGGGACGCAAAGTGAATTAATGCGCTCGGCGGGGGATGTTCCATCACAGAAAACAAGTAATGACACACAGCGCTGTTCTCCGCTGTACAGAGTCCATCTGATTTCGCACGCGTCAGGGTCCTCTCTTATATGTAAATGGGGCTCAGCGCACATGGAGGTGTGCTCACGCGCTCTCGCTCCATCTCCTAATCTGTCCGACGCAACATCAAACGCTTCTTCCTGCTGGCTGGCCAGTCAGTCGGAGTTTTTTTCCCCTGCTCCTCCAGTTCTCCCACCATAAGCCTCTGTTTCCTCTATGCTGACTTTTTCCAGTTCTGTGACTTTAATTGCGTCTAAGGCCCCACTATTAATTTTATTTGTTTATGTCAACTTGTAATGTTTCTGGATGATATTTTAAGCACCGTGTTGGAAAGCCGTATAAAAATGAATTAAACTGAACTACTGAGGAATTTAATTAAACTGAGCTATTTCACAGCTTTGAACTGTGATTTCTGCTTTGCCTCCTCATCCCCATCCTTTGCGTGAGATGACATTACAGGGTTAGTTAAATAATTCCTCCAAAATAAAAATTTTAATGAAAAAAACAAATCAAACTGACTGATACCTGTCCCAGATTTACGTGACCCCAGCTGAGCATGGATCAGTGTAACTTTCAGTAAGTGTATAATCAAGCCATTAGGGCAATCAGCCGCGGAAAATAGGAAATCAATGAGCGGGAACTAGTTTGATGGCAACGCCGGGTGTGGGAAGGGACAGGGAGGCCGCGAGTGGGTTTGCTGGAAGGATAGCAACAAAGACGAGCAATCCATCGGGACTGATCCGTCCAAACGAGGCAGCCCCATGCTCACAAGTTAAAAGAAAGCATGGGATTCATTAGGAAGTCCACAATCAGCCTCGTAGGAGGCTCTGACCTTCTCCCGGAGAATAGTCAGGCCTCGTAATGGGACCGCCCGCATCCTCCTGTCCACCCTCCGCTGACTACAGGGCGATTTCATTTCCTTTTGCCGGTGCACTAAATCATCGCCATGACCATTTTACAAATCAATGAAGTAGCTGTGATTCACAGCGCCCACTCGACCCCGTGCTGGTCACTCGTACCCGCCAACCCATGAGGGGAGCCAAGAACACCCCACCAACACAACCTTTAACATCCTGCTAATTTTGAAGGACAAACACAAAGTCTTTCATTGACAGATTGTTTTTCTGTAAGCTGGCAAGGCTGTTGCGGGTGGCACAGTGACTCACTGGGTAGTATTGTAGCCTCACACAGCACTGTGACTTGCTGAGTAGTACTGTAGCATCACACAATACTGTGACTCACTTGGTAGTAGTGTAGCATTACACAATACTGTGACTCACTCGGTAGTACTGTAGCCTTACACAGTACTGTGATTCCCTGGGTAGTAATGTAGCCTCACACAGCACTGTGACTTGCTGAGTAGTACTGTAGCATCACACAATACTGTGACTCACTCGGTAGTAGTGTAGCATTACACAATACTGTGACTCACTCGGTAGTACTGTAGCCTTACACAGTACTGTGATTCGCTGGGTTCTAATGTAGCCTCACACACTAATGTGACTCGCTGGGTAGTACTGTAGCCTAACGCCTCCAGGGCTGAGGACTGGTTACTCTAGTTACTGCAGCTTCCTCCTACGGTCAAAAAACATGAATTGGGGCCACTGAATTTCTTGTAGTGTGTGTATCTTTGTGTTCGGCAATAGACATCCCACCCAGAGTGCTTTCTTCCTAGTACTTCCTGGGCTGGGCTCCAACCTGCCCCTGTACTGGATAAGCATTTATGGAAGACGGACAGATCTTTCGGGTGATGTCTGTGAGGCTGTTTCAAGTCAGTTCTGCAGGGTTCTTTCAGGTAAACGTGCAAGCCCTAAAAACATAGCATTTCAAAAATGGCATGAGGTCTTTGCGGGCTCCCAGTGTACGCTGATGCTGGGATGCTGCCTGCGCTCACAGCGATCAGCAGGCTCTCAGGTACTTGCTCTCTACTTGGTTTGCCCGAGGTAAAGAAAAAAAAAAGAACTCAGTTTGATTTTTGGGCTTGACTTTCAGAGATCAAAGTCGTCCTGTGCGTCCCATGATAGCAAAATGTCTGTTCCCATCTCCCTGGCTGTCTTTAACCATTAACCAAGACAGACAGACCAAAGGGCTCTCTCTGTAGACAAAAGCACAGCTAAATTAATCACTGCTTTATGTGACTTCTTTTCTAACTGCATGTGGCATTAAATACTTCCGCTTAAATGCAGCATTAAATACTCTATAGGTTAAATATACATGTAAACGTGTGCCTTCAACAGGCAAAGACCTTCATGTTAGTTTCCTTGCAGCTCCATTAACGCTAAATCCCATTGACAAAAATGCTTAACAAGTCGAGACGTTATTAAGACGTAATGTGTGCTTCTATGTGCAAAACAAAGCATGCGGCATGGACAGTGGACGCTGGCATCGGTGTTAGCAATTTGGCTAATGAGCTTAATGGACAGGAAACAACAGAGTGTATTATAGCAAGCTAGGCTGAGCTTGCTTAATTTCTGCAGGCGAGTCCGAGACAGTTCTGAACACTTAGCACAAAGGAAAGCAGAAACAATTATGATTAAATAAATGAGCTAGATTTTAATCACAATGATTAGCACAGCGGAAGCTTTTATATATAAAAAAATAAAAGCACTTTTCAAAATCATATTCCTCTGTTGTTAGGGGGCATTATAGTCATAGAAAATGAGAAGTAAAACCAGAACCCCGATAGCTGTTATTTGATGTAATAGACAGCCTGGAACGGACATTGGGGGTAGATTTGATCTACGGCGCAGAGAGCAGGAACAGACCCTGTGTGGCTATATGCAGGTTCGCCCCACAACCAGGAAAAAAAGCAGACATATTATCATTATTTCAGCTGTATGAGAGAAACCAAATGACTCTTTGAAATGTTCAGCATTCGCAAATGCATGGGAGGGGGCGGATTTTACAGCAGGCGAAGGGAAGAGGAGAAGGCCTCGGGAAATAAGATGGGACCAGCATGAAAGATTAAGAAGCAACAAATATTTGGGCTGAGATATGTCAAGATGGTAGAGAAAACCGTGCTAGGCTCCAGGTGCGGACATGGGTTAGCAAACGGAGGGCAAGTTATTTTTTTTTTTTTAAACCCATTTGACAGCAGGTCGCTGTGTCCCATAACTCCTTCTGAGAAATCCATGCAAGAGTAACTACCTGGGCTTTTTTTTAGCTCGTTTTGAGAAAATGACGTTAGGGAGGCGTTTCATCCAAAGAACGACAGCTGACAGATCCATAATGTATTTTTAATGAACATCCCAAGCAAGTTCTTAACAGCTTTTAAGGTCTTTCTACATATTTCTCCCCGTTTTTGAACGACCATGCCAGAGATATGTGAACAGGCCCAGAGGTAGCTCCGCAGTACATATATAAGCCTAAACAGAAAGACAACTGTCTGATTCCTATTCCCTCAGCAGGGACTGTATGTATGTAAATCTCAGATTGCCTCAGAATCTGGGAATTGGTTCTGAATTTATAACCTTCAGATGACGAGTGCATCAAGCATGTGAGAGCAAAATAGAACGGAGGGGGAAAAAATATAAGTCAGTTTGAAATATGATTAAATTCAGACAGGCTTCAGGGGGAATGAAAGTGTTATATATCGACCAGAGCCCAAGTTATCTTCCTCTTCTTGGGAGCCCTGAGGAAAAATACTTTCTTTTAACCCGCTTTTTGTGCCAAGCCATGAAGGAAAAGTTAGCAGTGGTATTCTTCGAGATTTATTAGCAACAGACATACATTTTTAAATAGTTTCCAGGTCCCAGCAGCTAGCAAGGTAACATCTTCAGCTATACAGCTAGCTGAAAATTAAACATTTGTTTTCAGCGATTTGCTTAGGACAAATGCTTTCTTAACCAGAAGGGTAATGCCATGCACTAGCAGGAGGTGTCACACATGTGTGACAGGGTTGTAGGGTCTAGATTTAACACAAAGGACACAGATAATGGGGTAGAAAGAAGTCTCAACCCTGGCCAGTTAGTCAGAAAAGAACTCTTGAAAGTTTCAGTTTCAGAAAGACGGAAATGGTTTGAAGAAACCCTGTGCAAGTTTGATGTTGACTTTTACAATGACAACTTCCTAAAGATCCCAGATTCTGTTTACAGGCACGGACTGTCAGACTGTTTCTGACTTACCTAATTGCGAAATAATTCGCATGGTAGTTATTTATATTTCTCTAAAAAATTAAAGGTCTATGGGCGAATTTAAGCACGCACCAATGTGCCGGTCATGCCTGGCTGCTTAAATCTATGCGAGCATTTATTCAACATACAGTACGTTTATAAAAACATGTAATAATCGTCAAGTGACGGACAAATGAATCGGTCGAGAATACATGGAAAACAAACAAACATCATAAACAGATATAGCAAAGCCTGCAGTAAATGGGAGATCATTCCGGAGCTTTGATCCAACATGAGGTCAACCGATGTCTCACCTCTGCGAGGCTGAGGAAAACAGAGTTATGTTTTAGGGAGGTGGTGGTTCCCATGGCATTGTTTGGCCAATACCGGTACGACAGCATCATTTCGGCACCATCCACTTGTGAGAGACGGTTCAGTGTGACTGTTGGCTTCAGCTGCAGTACTACGGAATGAAGTTTTCTGCAAGCCTGCCTCCTAATGCTGAAAGTACGCTGGCAGTCCGCCGAGGCAGCCTCTCCAGTGGAAGACACGCCCCTCCCGGGGCAGCGTGAGTCACACGGACCTTCTGTCGTTATATTTAAACCCCGATGAGAGTTAATGGGAGAACGGGGCTTAATTACACTTTTCCTGCCCTCCAAAGCTCACGCTCTGAGCTGTCTTAGGTCTGTCGAAGTGACTCAGCATCCCAGTTGCCTCTCTAAACTGTGCTGAAATCAAGCCAGCGAGGTGGAGAAGGGATTTACTGTCAGAGACACGGCAGAGTTAAGGTCGAAGGGCTGGTTTCAGCCAAAGGGTGCTGGAAGGACAGGCTGTGAGAAGGGTGACGGAGGTTGAAGAGGCTAATTATGCCTGAAAATGGACAGGTGTGGGGTTTAGCGGGTGGTGGCAGGAACGTTTGTGTGCTGGGGGGTGGTTGGGTTGAGGTTAGCGGGTGTCAGCATCTCAGGTTGGGTCCAGCATAGGAAACAAGCCCAGATCAGTCCAGAGTCAGCAAGAAGAGAAGCAGTCAGCCAGAGACATTCTCCACATGTTATCCACACACCAAATGGATTCTTATTAACAGCTAAATCTGGCTGCTTCACTTTATGCTGCACGTAAAAGCTTCATCATCACCTTTTTTTTTACATTTCCACTGTCTTACAATACCTACTAACAAAATGGAAATGTCAGAAATTCATAACTCCTGGCAAGATTCCATTACCGTGCTTCTCAGATGTGAGCGCAAATGCACCCATTCTCTCTGATGCTGTAATGGCATCTAACGGAACACAGGGCCTAATATAATCACTTTGGCACAAAGTCCGCAGTAAATATCGCAAACGCATTAAAATGTTTCCCTTGTATTATGGCAAATAAACCCAGACTCAGGAGGAAACAGTGCGACATCTCTTAAAGCGGCTTCTGAAATTGCGCAGAACTGAAAACAAAGGGAATATCAAACAGCACGGTGAATGAAATGAGACGGGTCAGGAAGGAAAGCAGCTAGCTTTCAGAAATGCTCTCACTTAGGACAATTGAACAATTTAGGTAATTTAGCCCCCAGGCATGCTGTTGGGATTTAATGCACCTTCAGCTGTGGATTGGGCACTCACAGAGGTTAGGTGAGCACCTTAAAATAACATGTTGACAGCCCACTAACTCAAAATGAACTGGCACTGAGAGGTAAGCAAAAGCACGGCGCAAACACTTCTGGCTCGTCTGCCCTTATGAGCGCAGAAAATCCCTCTTCATTGTTACCCGGCCACAGCTGCTGCTGCCCTTCAGGATCCCATGTACCAGCTCCGAGGGCTGCTGGGTAATTTGCTAGGCTGCCCAGGTAAGACAGCTCCGGTCCAGGGCATGGCACGTACTACCTAATCAGTGGCACCCTTCAGACATAACGGGGGGAGATTCTTGGAGGAGCAGCTAACTGTCTGGTGACTGAATAGCAGGCAGCTGAGGGATGCTGAGCTCACGGGCCTCGTCTCAAAGATCTGAGACACTGTGCTTTTCAGGAGCCAGGGCCCGGACTCTGCAGGGTGGACAGGATGACGGTGGACAAAATGCCCAAGAAAGTGAGAGGCATAGCCAGAGGGAGCACGAAAGCCAGCGAAACTGATTCATAACCAACAGGGGAGTTCCACCTACAGAGACCCGACTGCTACCATCAGAGGGCTCCAACTAAAGAAGCCAGCGAACGAATCTGGCTCTTCCTCTCTTACCTCTTCCCTCACAAACAACCATTTCCTTAAATCTCTACATGCATTTTTCCTAACATCCATTACTCAAATCATTATTAAATCTCTTTTTTTTTTAATAAAGGCCAAATACATTTGCCCTCAAAAATCATCTAATAATTGGAGAAACATTTATTTTCTAGAAGATGTGCAGTACATTCGCTCCAGAAAAAGAATGTTTATGTTCTCAGCTAATGCTGAGAATACAGTAAGAAGAATCAATAATTCAGCAAAACATTTGTGCCTATTTGCAATTCTAGGAAGAAATACATCACATGCATATACGCTTTCTGGTTGCTTTAGTCCCCAGGCTAATGTGCATATCTTGGCGCTCTGATACAATGTAGACCAAGCCATAATAAGAGCTTTCAAGCCTGTTTATGTTAGCTCTTCTTGCTTACCTTCTCATTTGTTTCCTGATTACCGCCATTGTGACCAATGGATTAATCTGTGGCAATTGCTTGTGATTAAGGACACGGATTTCTAGAAGATCCTGGGCATTTGAATACCTGAGGTACCGCGTTATTTCACTTCTAATAGATTATGGCATCTGTGCACTCTGGAGATAATCTTGAGTAATCAGCATATGGCTCAAGTAACGTACAAATCCATTTTTGTGTTTAAGAAATTGTCATCACTGGTTGTAAAGGCCAAGGGACAGTCATGATTTTATGTCCAGTTCAGGATTTGGGAGAAGGGAACAGGTGATCTCAGAGAAAGACTGTCTGGACACCTACTAGAAGAAGGTGGAGACTCATGAAGTCCGAATGGCGTGAGAGTCGAAGGAAAAATCCCAGCTTGGAAGTAGCCCCAGTGCTGTGTATGTGTGTCGAGAATAAAGACACTGTGACATTTCAGCATCATGTGAAATATGGATTCCCACCATCCTAGGCGATGGAGGGATTCGGATGTTATGGAATCTGCAAAGACATGACAGGCACCGTTTCCCCCAGCGGTCCCAGGGCGCCTCCAGGCGCGCCGCCACATAAACTGTCCGCTTAATGAATCTCCTCCCCTCACACTGCCCTTTATGGCCAGAGTAATATCGTAAATCAGCGCCGATGCGGAGCCCGCGGTCTGGGCCGTGCCTCCGCCTAGCTGTTGGCGATCACTACGGGGACATTTAAAACGTCAAAGAGGCCAGTCTGGAGGAGACGGGGAGATGGATTGAAACAAACGGTCCCGTTAACACTGTTACGTGGAGCTCGCGAGCCAGCGTAGTGAAACATTAGCGCAAAACAGGAGGGAGCAGGCGGGTCCTGATAAACTGCGCAGTACCAGCCATGGATAGCTGCATCCGGAGTTGACCTGCATGCCCGTTGGGAATTCTGCACAGCGTGCTGCTTCCATGCATCCCGTGATCACTTAACTGTGTGATAGACTAAGCTTCCGAAGCCGGAAAAGGCAGACCGGCCCATCAACGCAGATAAAGCCAGAGGCGACGAATTTCCATTAAGCAAAACAAAGGAAGCAAAGCCTGCAGGGCGACCGCAAATGCACCTGTGATGATACCACACAGCATCATGAAAGAGTAAATATCCAGTGCAGAATAGAGGCAATCCAGCCAGGGGGCAAATCAATTCTGCTGCATGTAACTGCCGCCCAGTGAATTAACCATTCCATGCTATACCTTCGCCTGGCAGAGGGAAATTAATAGCTCAACCTCTCGAATTCTCAAGCCCACAATCACAACATGTGAAAGGAATACTCAACAATTCGCTCGGCGGGAGTCCAGATAGATTCAAAGCAAATAAAGAACCTTTAGAATAATCCCTGTCATTTGTAACCCAGGTAGGAGATGTGGATTTTGATCAGAGTAAAGGCAGAAATCTCTCCTTAGCTCATCATTTCCTTGGCATGGCTAAGAGACTGAGGTGGACATATATTCATTTCACTATTTCCAGGGCAGACATTTTCTATTTCATCTGATTCAAACCTTCCCTAAGCAGATATTCATTAACATCATCAAATATCTCTATATAGGGTAAAACAGCTTTTTCCATTGTACCCGTTTTCCATTGTATCCTGTTTCCAAGGGTCTGTTGCCTTAACCATCGCGCCACCTGCTTCGAGAGACCTCTTTTCACTAAGTGTAGCTTTGAGTCGTTCAACTATGTTGGACTTTACCCTCTACCTATGGTTTGAAATGAATCATAATAATGAGTTCACAGCCCAGTATTTCATATTTCATACAGATAATTGCTTTTTTAATCTGCAAAATAACAGATGCACTACAAGACATATACAGCTTATCAAAAAATTAGCATTTAGGGTTTCTTAAAAACAAAAGATAATACATAAACCACTTGACCCAAAATGACAGATCCAGTCATGAAAACAAAGTCAAATTTGACAGACTGGATCTGATTCCCATGTCATGCCGTTCTAACCAGTTAATTTGTCAGTATTATTTGATTTGCTTCTGCGTAAGTATCCCTGCATTTTTGTTAGCTGTATATTCACTGTAGGAGTCACAACACACACAACTTACAGCTCATCATTCGCTTCCATGATGTGGAAGGCAAATGAGAGAAGGGTATATGAACTTCCATGTACAGGCACCACCAGGGCTGAGATCCACAGGGAGGTATTCGGGTGTCTTCGGTCTTTAATTTGTAAAGGTGAGGTGCTCTGAGGTGCTAGAGCGCATAAAGAACAGAGACCTACTGCAGCCACCATTATATGAGGAGTCGGATAACATCACACACACAGATTGGTCTTTAGCAACAATAATGCACTATTAATTACTTAAATATGTAACAATACTCCGGTGCTCTTTGGCTCAGAGCAATATGCACGCCAGCACCTCGAGCACTACACCCGATAGAATATATAACTTTGAAATGAATGCAAATTGAACTAAAGAAATGTATGTCTATAAAATTGTTTTTTTTTTTTTTTTTACATTCACCTGCCTAAATTAATGTTTTATTTATGTGACGTTTGATTTGAAAGGGAAAAAACATGCCACGTGTGCACAGAAAAATCCACTTTTTGGCCACTAAAATAGAAGGCATTACCTTCCGGATCATTAAACTCTTCTAATAGGGTAGGTCTTTCTTACAGTTTGATGTACCTAACAGCTGTCGATAGAAAATGATGCCTGCCAAGTTCCGGCACAAATTAACCACTGGGTGTCTTACTATAAGGAACATCCGTCCATCTTTCATACCACTTATGCTTCTGGGATCGTGACGCACCCGGAACTCTGCCCAGGAAGTACAGTGTATAAGGCAAGTTGCACCCTGGATGGGATGCTAGTGCTGTCACAAGACAAACACACACCAGATGTAATTTAGAGTGACTAATTTAAATAATCAGACATATTGAAATGGCAATAACTGGACTTACAGAGCCAGAGGCAGGATTTAAACCCCAAAGTGTAGCAGCATGAAGCCACAGTAAATCCCACCCATGCAGCATCACTATCAGAAAACCTTGTGTTTCTCAAAATATGTATACTGAGAATATAGCTTCCTGTTCCTTGGCTGTCTGGCTGCCATTTCTGAGCCAAGGTTACGTCTTGTGAAAGCTGAAATCACTGTTTCCATGGAAGAAAATCACAGCCAAGATGCAAGATGCTCAGTGTGAATGCAGACAATGGAGCACACACACACACACACACACACACACACACACACACACACAACCCCCATTCAGATTAAAAAAAAAAAAAGTAACCAAAGATTACTTTCTAGACAACACATCTAACACATCTGATCGTGTCCTGCGCTTGCCATTTTTAGCATGTACAGACCCCACGTACTGCATCGACAAATTAATGCCAGTTTCACTGCCATATGCTGCTTCCTTCTGTACCAAAAAGTGTAAGCTGCTGTCAGCCTGGACATTTCTAATTGAGTTAGTCGCAGAGTTTTCCTCATTTCGATTGATCTTGAGCCATGCCATATCACAATAAGATGCCCCCTCCGTACACTTATATTTTCCAGATGCATATTCCTCTCCCCAAGGGTGCCGTAAAGGTGGGGGAACTGTGGATGATTCCAAGGGCCCCCAAATGATAGGGGCCCTAAAATATTTGGAGCATAATTAGAGTGGTCTGGGTTGAAAACCAGATATGATATGCTTTGATGGGGCCCAAAATCTCTAGCTGAGCCCCCGCCTCTTCCAGCTGACACCTGCCCCCACGTATTCAAACGGATGCCCCCCAAGGAACACAGTCATGACCCCTGCTCACTCACCATGATCCCTGTCATTATTCAGGAGCCTGCAGTTAACCAAGACAGAAAGCATCGTCTCACCACGCTGCCATTTTTTTTCGGGGTGTCCATAGGTATAAGGCCTTGTAGAAGGACTCGTGGGGGGACTAGGGGGTCACTCTGCCATGACCCCCTACCTCTGCGGAAAGCCCACCAGGCCTGAAATATCGGCGGGCTGCCTCAAGGTCAGCCCACTGCCCGGACAGTAAATTGTACTTTGGAGATCACCTGACATGGCGATTTGCTCCACTGCACAGTACGAGGAGCCGTGATGCAGTGGGGGGGGGGGGCTGTGCTCCTTCCATCACTGAAACCCCCCCATACCCCCGCCACCTGACTCGGACAGGGCAGACCCAGGGAAGCTGTCTGCCTCCTGGATGAGCGGGAGCTGCTCAAGCATTAGGACGAGAAACATCCTCGGCGGGGGGGGCGGAGACTGCTGTTCCAGCAAGCTCATTGATTACCAGGAGGCAGCAATAAGGACAGCGCGCATGCACCGCCCTCCGTGACTCGCCCTTATACCTACAGCGAGGTTGCTTTCGTTAAAAAAAAGAGATAGGCCTGCATTCACCGCACAGAGCTGCTCATTTCTTTTCATATATAAATAAAGCTTTTTTTTGCTCCTGCTCCAGATGGACTGCCTGTAAATCTGGGGTTTAACCCCCGAGGCTGTCGTGGCAGGAGCTAACTCTGCTGTCAAGTGGCTCTATTTCGGCCTTTCGGAAATAAAGGCACATCGAGCTGGTGAGACACAGAAGCGAGGATGGAGGAATCCATGTCTAAGCAAAGCATGATGGGACAGAGGCCCCTCCCCTCTTCTGACAATGTGTCTCAGCTGAAAAGTGGGGCTTTCTATTCCAGAGCACCATAAAAAAAAAAAGGCGCGTTGTTTTGGGTGAATGTATCGGGTGGTCTGATGGCAGGTTAGCTGGCCACTGAGAAAGTTTTTTTTAATCTGCTTTTTAAGCCAAAACATTGATTCAAAGCTGCAGTGTTTACCGATGTGAGCCCTAGGTTAGGCTTGCAGGAGACAGATGGCAAAAGCACACTTATAATCAGGAAGCTTCCCTTAACTGCTGTGACACCTAGTGGTCAATTTACTGGCCAGTTAATGGCAGCAATTAAAATTACAGGGAGACTATAATAGCAGAACATATAAAGACAAACACACTCTCAGCTTGTTGTCTCATTGGGATTATTGGTTATGTATAACACTACTAGTATTTTATTTGTTTAATTCATCATTCTATTAAATACTAGTGAGTGTAGTATCACTGGGGTGTTAAATAGACCCCACTCCCATCCCCTGCCAAATCCGCTACCAGTTCACACTTCCCACAGCTCACCACCCCACCCCACCCCACCCCACATGCACGCACAGTCTTCAATGGCTGCCAATGAAGGTCATGAAATGCTTCCTGTTTGGTTTTTGTTGGTCTGCTTCCTTCAACTCCCGCTTTCCAGGATCGATGTGACCGCTATGGCTGTACCACGGTACACGGTGCGGCTCTGCCAGAACAGAGCGTTGCCCATCATTCACGGCCGCACCGCCCCTCGCCAACACAAGAGGGCATTTATTCCACGCACAGCTGTAGGCTGCATACGACACTTGCGCCTTTATGTAAGTCCCCACCTCCCCCTCCACGTCTGTGCAGTTCACGCCACGTTCACGCCTAAACACTGGCCCCTGAAATGTTTACAGGCTCTCAGCTGTGGTAGGTCACCATGCCAGCCTCCTGTCTAGCCACAAGGAGGCGCCGCAAATCCTTCTACCCTCAAGTTCCTGCTTTTTCCCCTAAGTGAAGGCCTGGGCCATAGCGGCGGCTCAGCACCACCGTCCGTGGTTGACACGACAGGAGGTAATTACATTCCTTACCCAGAATCCCGTAGTAAGCGCCTGATTTTATTTACCCTGAGAACAATGTGTTTTCCCTCATGTCTCCATTCATCTTGTTGATAGTGTTTTGTGGGTTTTTATGTTTGTTTTTCAGCGAATGACCAAAGTAACTGTGAAATTGGTTTGGTGCCAAATACGTCTCACAACACAGCCATTTTAATGCAATTTCCAGTTCATTATCACTCACCGATCCTTCAGCATTTAACGCATTCATTAAGCTCCATTGTTCTGGAGAATTACACGTTTTATTATTTATGGCCTTCCATACAATCCATCCATCCACCTCGCTTTGCTTATCTAGTGCTGGGTCACTAAATATAAACATAATGTTTATATTTTGCCTGTGTTCTTTATATTTTATTTAAATTTTACATCGTTAATGTGGTGACAATGAACTGAAAAGGTTTAATCAGTCATACTCTCTGACCTTCCAACCTGTACGAAATGCCAGCCCAGGACATCTCTGGAGGAATATGGAATAATATTGAAATACCATTTTAATATCTTTCCTTAAAGATCAAAAAGATAGCATTATGGTAAAGTCAAATTCCCAGGAGAAAACATGGTGTATCTCCGAGAGAACAGCAGGGTTAGGGTTAGGGTTAGGGTTAGCCAGACCGAAACATCTCCAGTGAAGCTTTTAAATAAAAGCCTCACTTCTAGCTGTGCGTCTGTCCGCGTGCGTCTGTGTGCATACAGTTTGCTACAGCCTGTTTCTTTTTGGCTTGTGAGGACATATTTCAGGTCCCTACAGTACCTCAATTTTATAAAAATCTACAGATGCAATCAAAAAACTAAAACACACAAAAGACACACATTTTATTATTATTATTATTTTGTTTGCTTACCTATGGTTAAGGTTAGGGCTGGGTAGGGGTTAAGATTATCATAGTTAGGTTTAGGGTTATGCACAAAGAAATGAATGAGAATGACCCTGTGTTGGATAAGTACTTATAGAAGGTAGATTATATACACACTCACAATTGCCACATCTGGCAGCTACCAGCAAGACCCACAGCAATGCCCACCTCTTCTGTTCCTGGCTCATAAAACATGGCAAGACATATATGTGTTGTGGCTGGAACTGTTAGACAACTGTAATATCAGGACACTCCACTCAAAAAGGTTATTTTATTTAGCACGTTGTCTGCTGTCTCCACCAAATAGCTAAATGTGTCTCTATATAAGACATTTGCTGCAACACCTGCGGGGAAAAAAACAACATGCTAATGTTAAATATGCTAAAATCTGAAATTTATGGGGAAAGTATTGGAGAAATGCCCCAAGCTGGTATATGAAACCCAAATAAGTCATGTTCATGCTTCTAAAGGCACATGCACGCCAACATGCCTTGTGGCGCGTCACGCGTTACACGGATATGGCGTTGCATAGACACAAGGGCGCCCTCGTGCAGGTCACTGCACACACAGAGGGAGGGGGCAGTTTCACACCTGCTGTCTCCCATTTCAGGAAAGCCAAAAACATCCTCACGCCTGCATCTGTTGGGGCTGTCGGAAGTTCAGCGGGGGGGAGGGGTATCCCTCCATGACATCGTCCTCTCCAGAGGGTGGCGGGGAACATGAAGCTTACGAATATCAAGAGCACCCATCTGTCAACAAAAAAAGGCAGCCTCTGCCTCGCCATTGAGGCTGAAGGGATAACAGAGCGCCCCCACCAGGAGCGGCTGCTTCTTCCAGTGAGGATGGGGGGCGGGGCCACGATCTTGAGGAGAGCTGGAGAAAGACGGGTTCCCTGCTTCTTTGCAGAGCCCGTCGAGTGTCTTTCGGAGGTGAGCGTGGCAGGGGAGGATGGAGGGTGGAGATTAAGTGCGTCTCACTTGTTCCTAAGTAGATATTTCCAACAGGCTAGAAAAAAAAAAGTGCGGCTCGTCCTATCCACAGGGTCCAGCTGGCACGGCCTTTAGCGGGTGCCATCAGGTGCCAGTTTGACGGAGTCGCTCCGGCAGGAAGCCGAGACGGTGGGGGGGGAAGGGGGCCGCAACACGGATGGGACGCGCTCATTACTGTCACGGCAGAGCACGTGAGCGACACGCTCGCTGGCCCGTCTCCCCCGATTTAATTAGCGTGCTTCAAAGCCCGCTGCCAAGGCAAGAAGCAAGAGAGGGACAGCAGGCAACAGACATGGCAGTCCATGTAAATATAATTACTGCATGTGCACACATTAAAAAAAAAAAAAACACTCACTAACATTAGCTAAATGTAATTTGATGCAGATTATATATTACATGTATACTATATGCAACACACTACCTGGACAGTGCCTTGTTAAAATATTCATTCCCCCTCAAGTTTAAAATAATGCAGATCCATCCATCTCTCCATATCCATCTTTCATAACTGCTTTGCAAGTGTTAGGTCACAGGGAGCCAAGGCCCCTGCCATCCATCACAGGACACGGACGGACGGACACACACACACACACACACACACACGGAGACAAACACAGGTATTGTAATTATGTCTTGTGGGGACTCTCCATTCAAACTCTAATCCCAACATGATGACCTTAACCCCTACCCAGCCCTAACCCTAACATAAGTAACAAAAAATATGAGTCTTTTGGCATTTTTTTATTTCGATTGCATTCAGAGATCTTTGTGGGGACTTGAAAATTGGTCCCCCCAACGTAAAAAAACAGGTATTTATTACATTGTGAGGGACATTTGGTCCCCACATTGTAATATAAACATAATCCACACACAGATACACAGACACACACACACACACACATACAAACAACGAGAAACTGGACTACCGGGACTGGACTACCTGAAACAACACTGGGAGAAAATGTATTTCCTCAAACATACCGTATTCAAGTCCTGAATGGTCACACCGATCACCTCTGGCTACAAGATTAATTTGTGCTAATGTTCATTGTACATTAAGACTCTAATATCGTATATATAAGTTTCGAGGCCAGAGCTCATTATTCAGTTGAACCACCTTCCACATCACTTAACGCCTCAGGTCTTTCCTGGTAAGTCTCTAACATCTTTGATTTTTTTTTCTCTCTTTGGAGGTTTACATAAAGCATAATGGCAGTCGCGACTGTCGACACTTACAGTTTGCACAGATTCCCTCAAGGGCTTCAAGTCAAGACAAGGCCAATCCAAAGCAGATTTTCCTTCCTATTTGGATTATTTTCCTCACTCCTGGCTTTTATCAGCACCATTCAGCACCAAAGCACGCATGCACTCCCTAGATCCTAGCTTCTCTGGACAACCAGGCACACGAAGGGGAAATTGATACGTACATAAACCCTTAACATTTAAATGATAACCCTCTTTTTTCCTGGAAACAGAAGGAAAAGGTCACACAGCAGTCGGCACGCTTCAGGAAGCATCTCACGATGTGCTGTTCTTCATGGGTTTCTCATTAAGCGGTGTGTGGATTTTTTTTTTGTAGTGGTTCTGTAAGACTGGAGAGGTTGTTTCTGATTTTTATCGCAGCACATGCATCACAGCTCTGCCTTACAGCGCCCGTGAAGAGTCTCTTCATTCCGGGGAGACGGGCCAGGAACCTAATCAGCTCCGGCGGACCAGGTAACAACACGTCCCGCCAGTCGCATCATGCTGCCAGCCTTGCTTGTGCCATCGGTCATTAGGCTGACGGACGTGCACGCAGACAGAGCGGCGGGGAGGGGGCGACGGGCCACGAACTCTTATAACACAACGAAAAACAGGGAGCGTGCAGTAAGACTGGATCAGATGAACCATTCTGCATAATGTGACGAAAACCTACGTCTTCCTGGTTAACTTGGTAACTGGTGAAGCATGGAATCCAAAAGGAGACTGCAGGGCTGTGAACTGCAAGCATTATGCTGTTTGGTGATAGGAGACAGGAAGCTTGTTCCACTGGCAGATTTTTACCCAGCATCTTTCCAGGGCCCAAGCTGGAAGGACTGGGATGAAATATTGATATATGCCCAAACAGAGAGCCTACATGCATGCCTTATTTATTCTATCCATCCATCTTCTAACCGATTATCCTGGTCAGGGCTGCAGGAGGGCCTGGAGCCTGTCTCAAGCAGCACAAGGAGGCAAGGCTGATGTTATACCCTGGAAGGGATGCCAGTCCATCACAGGGCAGGCACGCTCACGCGCCATCACGCACCATGGGACATTTAGAGGCGCCAGTTAGTCTAATTGCATGTCTTAGGACTTCAGGAGAAGCCAGAGCACTCAGAGGAAAGTCAAAGGACATGGGGAGATCATGCAGATTCCACACACACAGCAGAGGTGGCATTCAAACCCACCTACCCACTGAGCTACCCCAAATCTTATTAAATTCCAACCATATTCCATCCAAATGGTTCACCAATAGAGGGCTGCAAAATCCCATGATGCACAGGAAACAAGCAGGTAGGGTCCAGAATCTTTCTGCGCAATAGTACTTGACAGGAGAAGATGATCCAAGAGGATGTAACTGGGGGCACTGAAGGGTGTCTCACCATCCTGATAAGTGGGAGGAGGGGGGGTGTGCTAAGTGACCGTTAAGGTGCTGTTAGATTGGGGAGCACACATCTACTATCACTCATTTTTGAAAGCTTACAAGATGTCTACAGCAGTGGTTCCCAACCATTTTTGCACCGCAACCCAATTTTTACCATGCCAGGTCAGTCGCGACCCTATATCAAGTAAAAGTCTAAATTAGTGCTATGATCACGCGCGCAGCGCACTCTGCAATTTATGCCAATCAATGCCTATCACACAAATCTGATTGGATGTGCCAGTGAATCTTAAAATCTGTGACTTGGCTTCTTGGATTGGTTGAGTGTTGACTAGCCTCATGAACTTTTCAGAAGTTGCCACGACCCAAATTTGGGTCGCGACCTATGGGTTGAGAATCACTGGTCTACAGGAAGAGATATTTTTTTCCATGAAGCTTACTTAGTCAAAAATAGCCAAAGTATATTTCACATTTATATATAAATTTGTCATAACTGCTGACTTCCTGTGGTAGCATTACCATATATGGACACTAAAGCAGTCTGCTCAGTATCTTGCTGTTAGGACTCAACTAGGTACCAGTGTTGCTGAGCTGTCCTTCCAATGGGCGTCCAGAAACAAGTGCAATATAGTCTGGAGGAAAAAGCAAGCAACATGAACATTGCTTAAAATCCCACCTTATGTTACATAACCTGTCAACATGGACACAATACACCTGATTTAATTCATACTCAGTGGCTACTTGATTAGGTACACCTGCTCCTTCACACAGTGAATCATGTTGCTGAAAATTAATATATACAGCAGGCAGGTGGGGTCAAGAGGTTCAGCTTCTGTGCGGCTAAGTATTACAATGGCTAATATGCCTGATCTGAGCAATTTACACCAGGGTCATCGCTGGTGCCAGACGTGGGGGTTCCAGCATCTCAGGAACGGCTGTCCTCTTGGGATTTTCACACTCTACTGTGTCAATAGTTTATACAAGATGGTGCCATAAACAAAAAAATATCCAATCAGGAGGAGTCAGAGGCTGAAAACACCTTGCTAATGAGCGAGGTCAGAGGAGAACCGCCAGACTCGCTAAAGCTAATGGGAAAGCCACAAATGAAAACATAACGGCATGATACTACAGTGGTGACCAAAACGGCTTGTCTGAGCACAGAAGTTACCCTTAAAGCAGATCTGGAGACAGAAAGGGGGTTATGTCCGGTCTTGTGTAATTGTACTTAGCAAAGTGGCTACTAAGTGTACATTAACATTTTATTTAATTCAAATTGTGCTGCAGAGTATTTATATTTAAAGCAACTTTAACTAAATTTAATGACATTTTCTGCAGTGTTACTCTTTATTATTGCGTATTGTTTATTGTTACAGTTCATTACTTGTGTTTTTACTTGCACACTGCCACAAACCTGCAATTTCCTTCAGGGTTAATTGTCTGTCTGTCTGTCTATCATCTGTCCAAAGATGGAATCAATGGAAGCTCAACCAAGCAGCATGTGTGTCTCATTGCCTGCTTGGCAGCTACACACTTGTTATGTTATCGTTTGCCTCACTTATACCTCACCTTGGAAGACAAGAGTATGTTTCAGGTAAATGTAAATGGAAACTTAATCAGCAGGTCTCCAAACGGGGCGAGTATCCCTCTCAAGAGAACAAGAGGAGTAATTCTCAGACCAGCAGCTCCTATGCCACACTGCTTTACCCACTGCGCTATTAAACATAGAGCATGTTTTCTGTGACTTTCAGCTCATGGGTGTCCTTCATTTCCATTCAGCACACTCACATTGTTGACCATTATGGGCTGTAATAGCGTGTCCTGAAAGCGCTCTCGCGTCTCAATCT
>JAODLD010000046.1:9042254-9058218 GCA_026781065.1 Mormyrops boulengeri
CCCCCCCCCCCCCCCCCCCCCCCCCGCGCGGCATTGCTGCTGTCCCCAATCTTGCTCAGAGTAAAGTGTCACTCAGAAGTGCCACTAAGCATATTGGATGCAAAACACGCCATCTATATTCAAGAAGAAACCTCCCAGCTATGAGTGAAACGGCACTAATCCTGTGTGGAAAGGACATTTTCATCCCACCGACAGGCCTCTGTAATAAACTGGTCACACCTGAGATAAACAAACCATGTGACTCCTCCTAGGACCTTAGTGGGAAGATGGGAATTCTCCGTCCGTGAAAAACCATAATCCTAACCCTAATCCTAACCCTAATCCTAACCCTAATCCTAAATTCACCCTTATCCCAAGCTTGCACAGGGAACCCCATGTTAACCCCGAATGAAATCGCTTTCTGCAGATTGTTATATTTTATTGCTAGTCAAACGAGGGGAATCGTCCACATTTTCTCAGATCATTAAACAGAAGCAGATTTGCAGTCATTCCCGGAGAGGGTCTGCAGCTGGACTCCTAAGAAGAGACCCTACCTTGCATACCTCCAGCAGACATTCAACAGCGTGAATGAGTGGGATTGTGGGAAATGGCCACATCTGGGAATGAAGGTGTCTAGGAAGAATGCGAGGTGAGGATCTCATGTCAATATACCATTAGTGGGCAACACCACAGCGAATTCCGACAGGCATGTTGATCGAAATGCAATTTTTACCACGGACGTGATATCTAAAAACGTAGTCTCGTCATTGACACATTTGTCCATGTAGACAATCTCTGATCAAAATGGCGCCTGTGTGGGCAATGCCCAGTCCCCATGCACTGACATCAGCCCAGAAACTTCTTGGTTGGCTGGCACACCCTGCATCCCAGGACCAGTAAAGGACAGCCCTGCTTTCCCTGCCCTAACTGTGGATCTCCGCAGAGGTCACTGGTTCCTGGGGGACGACAGCAACTCTCATATTTGCAGATACGTGACCAAGGGGGCGTGCTGGCTGGGGGTGGAGGCTTTGGCTAGGGCCACGCAACTAAGGCTGCATTATTCTGTGATTTTGGGGCTGGGAGGGGCTGATCACACAAGCCGGTGTGATCACAGAAGCTACTGGACCAGATGAGCATTAGAATTCACCACTGGTGTCCTGCTACACCATTGTACTGGGACCATTCATCTTCCCAGCCACCCCAATGGCCGCTGCCAGACCTTCCTGACAGGCAGCGCTTAAGAAGGACCCTGGACCCACAGCAACAGAGAGGCTCTTTCTCCCTGAAGAAAGCATCTGCCGCACGCGGACCACCTCCTGAGTACAGCGGCCACCGCAGTGACTTTGTCGATTAAAGTAATTTGACTGTTGGATACTCCTTCGCCTTCTAAAAGAAAAGAAAATGCATCGTTTTTCCCGGATTTTCGAGCGATCATGCGAAGTGTGTTCCTTCTTCATTATTTTTGATTGGAAGGATGAAATCAAACTCGTACATGGGATCGATCAGTTGTCTGTCGAACACAAATGATAATAATAACAATAATAATAGTAATAATAATTGATGTAATTTACAATGAAAACAATAAAGCGATTCGACACGGAAGCAGCATGTCTGCATGCATTTGAGATGCCGAAGCCAGCGCTGAAAGTGCCGCGGTCATGAGTAATGATCCACGGTCGTTACTGAGCACCGGTACCAGCAAGTTTAGTAGTAACTGCATCAGAGAGCCCACCATCGAGTAAAATACGCCACAAACCAGCATAGACGATGATTCATCAGAAAAACACAGGTTTATGCGATCTATAAATTAAACTATTATTATTTGGAATTATAGAAACAATGTATTATAACTAATAGCGTTTTTATCTCAGATACAATTATTAGTAATTGCACGAGCGATAACAACCATAACAGCACCGTCTGCTACCTGAACAGAATAGTATACATCACATATGATCGCCGCGCTACTTACCTGTGAAAAGTACAACCATGACTAATTGACGAGTGCGAAGAAGCAACATGTTTCCTTTCGCTGTCTCACAAACTTCCATTAGGCTGAAGAAGAGAAAGTGAACGGTGTTTAGCTCAGGGGGGAAATGCTTTTTTCTGCTCGGCGATTGCCACCCAGATCGGTCTTTTTTAACGTCGGGTGATGACCAAGAAAATGTGCAAAGTTCCCATCGCTCTTTCTAAAGAGGACATTATTGTGATCTGTCTACTTGTTATCCAGTGTAGTCAGAAAAAACATTAGGTTTCCGTCCGAATTGAGGTTCGGCTGGGTTGAGATGACTTCTGGAAAAACCTGACAGAGTGCGCCGGGGTGCTGAAAAGCGGCGTCCTGGATGAGCAAGTTATCCCAACAAAGCGTGTATATATCCCCGCAGCGGTCTCTTTTTTAATTATATAAGCGCTGTTCTTGCATGGAAGAGGACAGCAAGTGAGCCCCGGTGTCCGCTTGCGCTCCCTGGGTCACTGTCAACAACCCTTTACCGTGAAATTGTGCCCATTTTGGGCAAGATGACGGCGTGCGCAAGGTGTCTCACCCCCTTTTCCCGTGAATAACTGGAGATATTGCTCTTGCCGCAGGGTGATCTCTGTTCTTCGGAAGCCTTTTTCGGGATTTTGCCGATAACGGCCACTCTTGTCCTTTTATTCTCCCCTTCCGCTGAATGCAGCGTTTAGCTCCGCAGTTTGCAAATTTAAATTTCCTGTTTTTCCCCGCATCACTGCTCGACCCCAGGGAATGAGAGGGATTCCTTTACCAACAGTGTCCACCGCTTTTCTGTTTGCAGGCAGGGGGCTGATCTGACTGCTACCAGTGAGCCCCGGCTAAGATGCTGTATCCTCTGAGATCGCCGTCCGAGTTGTGGGTCGCACATTTGCGCATTTTCACTCCGCAGGTCATTCGCGTTATTTTTAATAGCGCCGAGAATAACTTGCTCCCGAAGAGTAACTCCGGCGACAAAATTAGAAGGAGGCACAGGATACGGATTATGCATATCGTTTGAATAACGTCATCTTAATTACATTTCCTTTTCTATCCAGGTATTTTATAGGCAAATAATTACATATGGGGAAATATTAGTCTAAAGAAATTATTGTCAGATTATTTGTTAGTTGCGCATTTGCTGGAGCAAATCGATATTAGAAGTGAGTATAAATCTAACCACTGCATCCTTATCGTGTCTAAAGTTATTTTGCTTTCACACTTTTTTCCCCCTGAAGATGCTGACAAGATGACGAAACCGCTCCGATGTGCCGAAGTGCTTTCCAGCTGAGTGCCACTTAAACGCGCACCAAAGATCGACATCTGTTTTAAAACCAACGATGGTCCCCCAGCCCCCACCCCTCCATCTACGCTCTGCAGAGGCAGCAACAGCAGTTTCCAAGTCTAACGCAGAAAAAAAGTACAGAAGTACTATGTGCACTGTCAACCTGGACAAGAAAAAGCAGGACTTGAGGATGTGTTTTAGTGAACCTCACGCGGCATTCAATAGGCATACAGCAGTACATATAGGCTAATTGGATTAGCTGTATACAGTAACAGAACCCTGCTCAATTGCATCTACATTCGTACAAAAATACACGCACATATAAGTTGAAGCTAACGTCTGCACTTTAAAAAGGCATAAATGATCGAAAGCTATTTCACCTTTACTAGCCTATTCCTACAGGAAATATGTCATTTTTTAAAGTAGTGAAACATATGATTTAATCTTAACGAAGCCGTCGTATTGAGTATAATAATTATTACGTGGTTAACTGGTCGCAACATTGACAGCCTTGCAGATGGGCCGCTGTTGTAGAGTATATGCGCTTAGGATTAATTGGCATGTCTAGAACCTTAGTGCAGACCCGCAATTAATCACAATCACTCAGGAACTTTATACCTGTCATCATAACGACTGTAAATATAATCTATGTCAGATCAGAGCATATTATATTTGTAGTTTAGTCCTAGTAGGCTATAAGAATTTGTTCAACATAAATGTAATACATCTTTTTTCAAAATACTACGACGTAACGAGTTATTTATTACCACTTTGTACTTTCACCAAATTCCGTAAACGATGTTAATATTTATTTTGTAATAAATCATTATGGATTGTTTTTCTTCAATCAATAACCAGCTGTCAAGATCTGACAACTGCATACATAAACTAGAACAAATAAACGAGACGGTTTACATGACACCATGTTTATATATGTGCTGTCAACTAAACGCCCTGTCTTTTCTACCGATGTGGTTTGCACGTTATTTTATAACAACGTTATAATTCTAGAACTACAAGAACTGCAACTGACAAAGGAATGTCTGAAACAATTAAACAAAACCTTCCGAGACCTGTTGGTTATCGATGTTGCGTCTGCGCGAGCTCTGCCATCCACAGAAAAGCAACGGCGACCCCTCGTGGTCAGTAAACGCAAGGTGAGGGAAGAGCAACGAATAATATCATTTTAATCATCCCGAAGCAAGATTAATTTCTTTCTGAAGGACGTTTTTCTTTTTTTAAAAAAAAAAAATACATATGTGCGTAGTCAATACAAAACATGCCTTCGAGTGATGTATTACACGCATGATTATAGGTGGCCGATATCCAGGAGGATCCATTCATTGAGATGTACATCTTATGCGTTCCTTGTAATTATTGTGACTGTTATTGTGTAAAAAGGAGTAGCTTAGCAACGATGCTTTTCAAGATACTACGCCGGTTTAAAAACAGGCTGTCCAAAACCTTTTAATGGTCATTTATAAAATATGGATTATATCTCCTGGGACATATATTACAGTAAAAATCCTTAGAACTATGAAAATGTTAGTGCTGGGAGAGTCATTAGTCTGTTTTCGAAGCAGTATCGATTATTTTTTTTTACTTAAAAGTGAAGCTTTTTCATATTTTCCAGACGATTGAGTAGGCCTATCTGCACAGACTTCCGTCTTAGTTTGTATCCGATGTCATTGTACTTTGCTGATATCTCGAATGCATTTACATATTTGTATTAATATATATATACCGATGTATTACATCGTTAGATTCACAATTGACTGTGCTGGCACTGCTCACAACTGTGCGCTGTTATCGAACATCTACGGGTTCCTGAAGCCGCAGTAGTGAAAAAGTTTGCAGCGATTGACTGGATGGTGATGCTGAGATCGACTCGCTTTAATCTGAAAGCTGCAGACCTATTCTTTTCAGTATGAACATGCATCGGAAATTTACGTAGCCTATTTCCATAATGCGATGAAATCCCTGTTCGTGGCGACGTAGTCAATACGCTGATAAAATAAGTCTTATTTTAAAAATGTAGAAACGATTAAATATGTGGCGAAATCATTGACACGGTTACGATAGGAGTTGACAGGAAAGCGAAACACAATTAAGCATTTTAGACAAGGCACGAATCTGAATGTTCAGTCACGCGCCTTGTACATTCCTTAAAACTCTTGAGCAAAGTAAACAAATAAATAAATAAACAAAGGTATAGATAGATAGATAGATAGATAGATAGATAGATAGATAGGCAAGAACAACCTGCAGGTTTGTTGTTCGAGCTGTAGAGGTTCAGCTGTTTTAAAGAAATACCCCAACAAGACAAAACTTCGAAGTACGGCGCACCTACGTACTTTTGCGAAAGATCAAAAAGATGACAACAAAATATTCTGTCAATCCTCAGAAATACCGTGAAATTCCAGCCCGATGCGCGATGAGTTCTCAAAGCAGTCAAATAAAGGGGGATCGTGTAACAAAACACAGCGGTGACACATTAAAGAGGTGAGCTAAGACAGGTTTCCCCCCCTAAACACGTTTCCCATATTTCTGAGTATGAATTACTATCTATCATTTTCCCGAAACATGCTATAGACCAAGTAAATGTACATGTTCAAAAAGGCGCCATCGGAACGCTAGAAACATTTTCAATAATTTTTAAAACACTAATATATACTGTCAGGCTTTTTTGCATGCTTTGTACCGCTCAAATAAAACTTGTGCTGCCTTTGACCTGAATCTGCCATTGAATAGACTTGGAATCACCAAAAAAAACGGAGATGCTGAAAGAAAACTGTTTACATACTTTGGTGCATCTCTGAGGCATCCAGTGTAGCTCTACTAATTACAGAAGCACGGAAGTGACTACAAACCATCAGCTGAACAGCCTGACTTTGTTAGTTTGTGCTGTTTTATAAGGTGCAAAGAACTGGCTTTGACTTGAGACAAAGCTTATTTAATGGCTTATCAGACAAGTGCATTGCTTGGAAGGCATTGTTATTAATTGGCTGCTCAACAAAAACTCTGCATTTTTCATGTTGCTTACGAAATTGTGGGCTTGAAAGCTAGGAAGCAAGTCCCTTCAACCGCCCTAGGAGGGGCTTTCTCAATGGCCCTTTCAACAAAGGTCAAAGGTCACTTGCACCTATAACATCTGATAGGGGAAAGGGGACAACACTAGCAGGAGTAAATAATTACAAAATCAAAATACAATTTTCACCTGCACATGCACTCAAATGCAACTCTTATCTATGGCCAAGATTTAACAGGTTGGTTCAATGGGCCAAGGGAAGCAGTATCGCATGGCTAACGACCAAAGGAAAGGAGAGGGTTCACACCACCACCGGCTCTCTAATCGTTTGTCTTTTTGTTCTGCTCCGCCTTCCCATCTAAAATTGATCGTTGTTGTTTGTAATTCATGTTATCTGCCTCGATCCAGTTTTCTAAGGCATCGTGAAAAAGTGCAGAATGATTCCCTACAGTGTAATGAGCTAGTTGTTTTTGAATCTGTTCATTTATCTTTTTAAAAACCGTTCGATTTTTATTATATCCCAATAAAGAAAGCATTCCCAAAGCGACTTCTTTAGTCGTAATACATATATACTTGCAGTTTGCAAATTAAATTCAAAATATCTCGTGTTGTAATTACGTTTCGGTTATTTACTGTAGTAGAATCATCCCTGCCTTTGCGGCTCGTAAATAAAACTCGAGAATGGAAAGTAATCACAGATGGAAATGTCATGAAAGAAAGACAAATTTGAACAATGAGATGGAAAAAAAATCACTGGTCGCTTCATATGATGCAGCAGGTTCCGCCAAGAATGATGTGCTGTGTGAGACCACTGTAGCTCGCATTGACAACGACGGACGTTTCGCCGCAAACACAAAAAGACACACAACACTTAAATACATAAGTAGAGATAATAATAACTGATTAAGGCTACACACATCTGTGAATGACCTCTTGTCACCCATCCCCCCCAGCACCCATATTGCCAGCCAACTGAGGGATTCTCCATTGTCATAAGGTTATAATACCAGGCAAGCTGGGAGCCTGCCCGCATGCTGACATGGCGCCAGGGGCAAGGCCCCCAGCTGCACAGCGCCCCCAGCTGGTTTGCCCCCCCCGCACCTGTCTTTGTTTTTGATTTATACGGGGCTTTTATCGCTGGCAGGTAATTAACATTTATCAGGTTGTGAGAGGGGCTTCCTGTGTGACAGCCGTGTGATATCCGAACCGGCAGCTCGGCGGACGCCCGTGTGACACCGAACTCGTTATCGTTAGAGGACCCTTATAGTGAGAGCGCCGGGTTATTACGGAGAAGGTCGTCCTGGCTAACGACCAGCGGGAACATTAGGGAAGATAATTCCGCAGCTTTTTCCAATCCACGCTTCATAGGCCACAGTACATAATTAGCCAGAAGGCAATTTAGGAAACCCATCCATTTAACACTAACTATATTTTCTGCATACGGCCCACTTATACAGCTGTTTTAATGATTCATTACATGTAAAATGCATTATTTCCTGAGTGAAAGGTGTGCTTGACTAAAGATAAAACAGCGCCTCGTGTGTGTTCACTTCCTACACTTTTATGAAGTGAATCTACAGAATCACTTGAGCTGCGCTGGCCTTTTCGGATTTGGATTTAGGTCTCTGATGTTGTCTAAATGACAGGATGCATCACATCCAGAGACCCCCTTTGACGGTTCTCCTCCGAGCTCCGCATCAAGTCAGGAACATGACACCTGTTTGGGGCAACACATCATGTAATTGCCGATTGGCATCTGGGAGAGACCTCTGACCTGATACTGCTGCTCATACCACCAGCTACAGAATTTGTTTCACTGAGGAAACTTTGCATGTGCTCTCTCTCTTCATATGGCTTTCCCCCTAGGACTGTAGTTACCTTCTTCAATTTAAAAACGCTTGTAAGAGTGTTACTTACACAAAAATGTTCTGAGGGCAGAATGAAAAATAATTGGTTCAGAGAGATAACCAATCAGATTTTAGAGGAGGTGGGTCCCAGCAACTAGAGGAGGTAGGACCAAGACATCTGATTGGTTGGATTCTCATCCTCTAGTTGCTTGGACCTACCTCTTCTACAATCTGATTGGTTATCTCCCTTAGAACATTTTTGTATAAATAAAACTACCATGAACTTTAAAAACATCCAGGTAGCTGAACTTTTATCTTAAAATTGCCCTTGTGAGTCTGTGCCCTATGGTGGACAACCAAGCCAATTTAATTGGACCTACCTTATGAAACCAGCTTGCATTCAACTCTAAACATTTATGAAACCAGCCTGGACCTAGAACCTGCAAATGTCCAGACCTGCAAATCTATTGTACCCACAATCTGAGGAACTTAAGAGCAGAAACAAAAAAAAACAAAACAGTTAAATCACCACCGGAACCAGGTCCGCAGAAAACGAGACAGCATTAATTACATTCCATACGTGTTCATGCTGAATCATCATGACAAGACAACAGATATAAGCAACGGAAAGATATGGAAGCGCAACTTATTTCCGTACCTGTAAGTCACTTTGAATTGTGCCTTTTAAAAGTGTTACACTGCTGGCCAGTTTTCCCCGCTAGCTTCTCAACACCAAAGCCATAAGCGTTTAGGAACAATGGTGCTGCCACATCTGAATAAAATGTCCTCATGAGAGAAAGTGGGATGTGGTGCCTTTTATGGCATTTCCAGCATACCCACCTAATTTCCCTCCCATGTTGGAGTGCAAAACATAATTTATAATATAATGCGAAGGTACAAAGAAAGCAGGGGTAATGTCATATTCATCAGAAGGATTGATTTTTTCCAAACGCTGGGAAAATCACTCACTTGCCTAATATGCAGGAGAATTGAAATATCAGAATGCACAGAGTGGTAATTGAAATCAATGTGATTTACCATTACGCATTTCCAAGTGTGCTTATTTCATTAAGCGCAATATTAAAGTAGAGGATGGTGATTTGATAAGTTTATTCATGTGGAGCTTGTTCCCGTTTGGAATTAGCATATCGGCGTCTATGGCCCCTTTGTTTTCAGAGACAGAGCACGGAAATCTGGCTCTTGTGCGGTATCATTACTCTGTGCCTGAGCTGCACTTGCATGCCCAGTCCTTACTGATCTCCAATAATAATAATTATAATAATTATAATAATAATACATAGCTTCTGGAACAGGTTCCATACTCCCGTAACCCTGCACAGGGCAAGACAGTATAGAAAATGGATGGTCAGATGGATATATTTTATTAGTAAATACACCAACATTTTGTTTCCTTCGATTTTGGTTTAAGTCTGTGATTCATATCGGCTATTATGGGAGAAGCCTACTATTTAAATTGTGAACAGTATTTTTAATCATCCTGACTAGACGATGGCATTATTAGGACTATATTTCCAGGCCCCACATAAAATCTGTCCTTGGTCCTTGACATCACAAAACACGGGACATTTGTAGCCACATAAAAGAAGCCATTTTGACTTTAGACTCCATTAAATTAAAAACATATTTTAAAAAACACGAGGAACGATCCAGGCCTATGAGCCCCAGTGGCAAAAGTTGGCCGCAAAAAGAACATGGATGAAGAGGTCTTTTTCATCTCGGTGTCCTCGGGTAATTAGGCAGTGAGATTTGAGCGATCATGCCGGGATTCTCCCATGGAGTAACAGTGAGCATCCTGCTTGCCAGGTCAGCGAGGTGTCAGGAAAGATGGCTTTCCTCCGGCATCTGTCCGATGGCTGCCGGTTCGCCTTGACTGATTGCCTGGGTAACTTTTGGGACGTCAGCAGGATCTTTGCTCTCACTGCACACGCACCTCCTTCAGAAGTCACCCTTCCTGGGTTCACCACAGTAATCCACACCAGGTGCAACGTCCACACATTTCATTCTCACTTCCCCCCGTAAATTTCTCAATTCATAATTCTCTATTACACACCTTGCTTGCATGAGAGGATGACTGCAAGGCGACACCTTTGCTAGTCTGGTACGTTCCCCGACTGAGCTTTTCTCACACACAACAAGTTGCACAGAATAATGTAAAGACCAGTTCGTTCCAGAAAACACTTAATTATCGAATCTCTAGCCATAATTACCAAGTAACCTAAGCTTATTAGTGTCTCATGCTTATTTGAGCTGGAAATATGTATTATCTTGCCCAGAAGGCGAAAAATGTTTTTGGGTGATTCTCAACCTTATTTACGTGGATTCTAGACTTCCCACCCTACCTCACCTCGCCTGCAAAATTGGTGTCCTGTATTTCTTCAGATTGAAAGTGGCAAGCCGACTGGTGGGAGGGAATTGCCTTAGGGTCAAATTCCAGAATCGACCATACTGTCCATTGATTTTCCATAACTTCCCAGTACTGGGCCAATCAGCCAGGAGCCTATGCTGCGAAGCATACTGTACAAGTAAGGGGATTCCCAGGATGGGATCCCAGTGCATCATGGGAAGTACACTCCCACAAACAGTCCACTTTCAAGTGAGCGGCCAGGGAATCTTTAGGTGCATTACCTAATATCGGTGTTAATTCTCAAAAAAAATAAAAATAAAATAATCAGGCAACATGCTGATTCAGTATCTGTGATGGATAAACAAATTAGTAAACAATGATATGAAAAAACGGGGAGAACAGTTGTGGTGATATTAATATGCAAATAGAAAAAATTAAGCATTCCACAATTATTTTGATTTCCTACTGTTGTTGTTGATTTATGACTCTGTAAATGTGCAGTTAAATCCGGAATGAGTTTATCCAGCTGTGCTGTCTACCAGTGTTTATATGAAAGCGGTAAGGAGAGCTTTAAAAGGCATTTAGCTCCCCCCCCCCCACGCAGAAGCTGGGCCCATGAAGCCTCAGGTATTCATGTCGGGGCATCTTTAGTGGAGATGCCAGCTCCTCACCCTCTTCTGCACACCAGTGACATTTGCAAGTCGTTCCATTGCCCTGCACCTCACCCTGCCGCCGCACTGAGCTCCGTTCACCTAAAAGTTCAAAGGCGACCGATTTCAGTGCAGCTTCAACATGCAAGATGTCAGTACGGGGGTGGGGGGGGGGCTTTTAAGTGCTCTGTGTCAGGTTTGGTGTTTCAGTTTGAACCTTGCCGCGAAGATGCGTGAGGGCCAACAGGAGTTATCATACCGTTTCTGTTTCTCCTGGTAGATGGTGCAAGGGGGCTCTTTTTGGCCTCTTCAACATTAAGCGAAGAACTTCAGAAGGCAGGTCCTGCCCAGGAGCCGCCTGGCTTGGGGCCCGCAAGTCACAGCTGTTTTCCCGAATCTCAGAAAGAGTGCTTTCCGAGGAGCCTCCAAACTGAGCCAATTACGACTCAGGAAGCGGAGCTGCGAATTAGCCACCGATCACTGCCATGACAGATGTTCGCTCAGACCAGTTGCACTGGCATTCAATGTCTTCCCTTTCGGTCCATTAATGTGGCTGCATATTAAATTATCATATTGCTCCAGTAGATCAACAAACAGAGCAGGGTGTTAGCTATGCAAAGGTCATTGGTTCAAATCCCAGGGAACACACATGATCACAAACTCTTCCGTCTGGACCACTTTGTATAAAAGTGTCAGATGAAAGAATATTATATAAAACTAACCATTAACAACTCACCACGCATGTGCCACTCAACATCCCAGGGCAGTCATGTTATTTCAGTTACCCAAGTGCTCCTAAGGATGTAGTTAGTCTTAGCAGAGCAGAGGAGTAACTACTCACAGCTGGGAAGGCACTGTAAATGCCTGCAATCTTTTCCCAGTTAAATAAATATCAGTGAATAAATAATAAAATAACACCAAATCAAGTTTTTAAAAATGCTTTCTGATAAGGACATTAACTCTCAAATTATCTTCGGGTTTTGCTACATTTGTACTGATGCAGGTCTGGTGGACCCAGAACATTATTTGAATTTTCAGATCCTAAGGCAACATAAAATAACAATAAAATAATTAGTATTAGTATTAGTAATTGGAGAGATTTTCTTTTAGGTAAAACTTGACAATGGCTCCCAGAGACCCAAAGTCTAAAAGTTTCCATTCTGACGTGAAACGGCAGAAACAGGAGGTACCGGCCGGGACGCGCACTGGAACGGCTCCTGCCTGCGTCGCTCGAGTCGCTCCTCAGAGGGCTTCTGAAAGCTCGGCTAGATGCAGCCCGGACCTGACTCACACTGCCCCAAAATAGAACAGAATGAGGTTGTAGCTGGAAGAGGACAACGCTGTATTCCTGCTTAAACACACACCAGGCCGACCGCGAAATGCACAGCATTTCTGATTTTAGCCAGACAATTATGGTGGACAAGGTGAATTGTGGTACATCGCTGAGACAGTCGTTTGTTAACAGTCACCACTTATGGGTGCGTACTGTGTTCCTCAGGGGGTAAAACCTGGTGCCACTCTGTGGTACAGTATAATAGTTTGAAAAGCCTTAAATAAAGCATAGATCAAAAGACCACTTTCATAGTCCTGTTCTCTGTAGTTGCATGTTAGACATCACCTGTCTAATTTTATCGGTTTAGAAGCGGCCAACATGAAGTCCACCTGCTCTCACCGGCGACCTCGTAAATCAGTCCATCCTTTTCCCGCATCCTGCATTAGAGGGTGACGCTGCCATGGCAACGTCGCCGCGACTGTTAAACCATAAGCCGCGACTCCTCGACGTAAGCCTCCACGCACCAGGTGTGTGGTTAATTAAGTTCAAAAGCAATCATTCTACAATGATACAAATTTGCAACAGTGAAGAGACGCGCCTACTTTGAATGACAAGAGGACGCCCAGACGAATTTTAAAAAAAAAGCCTTTCAAAAAATGAAAACAAAATACAATTAAAATCAGAAGCTCCATTTGCATTTGTTTTTTCTAATTTACTTTTTTTTTTGCAGTTGTGTTTATTTGCTGGCACTTTCATGTCTGGGGTTTGACCACTACGAGACAAGCGAACCGTGAAGCTCAGGGCAAAGTAATGCGGTGGCATTCAAACCGCACTGCAGACACACCCGGAGGCCTAATGGATGTGCGGCGAGCGTACCCGACGTGCAGTTCTTAACAATGGGGCCAGCTAAATTAGATTTGCATGCAATTTAATATGCCGATAAACAAAACATTTTGATGATACACAAAAGAATTTGAAAAATCACTTACAAGCTCGACACATTCTACGCCACTTGTTTAATCACAAATTTAGCATGTTTTAATTTATTATTAATAAGATAATTTGAATGAAGCATTATACACCATTTGGCATATAGGACCTCATTGTTAGTTTTACCTGATCCAAATAATTGTTTAAAGTCTGTGTATAAGCCACAGTGACAAATTGATAAACTGCTAACAAAACATACACAGGTAGAAAGGTGAAATTAGAAAGATTACATGAGGCACAGAGAGATAGATCGAAAAAATACAAAGAAACATAAAGATTCTGACTAACAGCAAGTGCTAACAACACGGGCCAGAATTTGTGGGTTGCTTATTGAGGAATACGACCAGTGCAAGGCCCATCCAGAGGAGACCTTGTGTGAGATGAAGGCTGCTTTTCAGCGTGATCACGGAGGTCTGCTGGCCTGCTGTCTTGGACTCGAGCCATGTCAGTCATATTTGGTCCTAAGAGTCCTAAATACACAAAAATAAATTTGCATGAATAAGATGAAGCTTTCATTTTCACTAACATCAACCTGAAATTTTCATGTAAAATAATCAGGCAAAAGGTATGCTCACGATATTAAAGTAACATATGGGTTAGCTATGGAAAAACGCATTCTGGCTGTTTAGCTGTTTGCTTTGTGGACTGTGTTAAACATATTCCAGGATTGTGACTCATAATTTTGATGTACATCTATTTTCCTGTGGAGACAGTGAGTCATGAGGCGTCATGGTGGCTCTATGGCTATCACTGTAGTGTCAGTTGAGGTCAGGGGTGTAGCTAGAAATTCTGGGCCTCCTGATCAAATGTCACCTTGTGCCCTGCACCCCTTATGTAATTGTATTTATCCAAGGGCCCCTGTAAAGTGCTGGCCGCCCTGAATCTGCCAGGGTGTCCATGCCCTCTGAGGCACCCCAGTTCAGGTTTTGAATCCTGCCTCTGCTGTGTGTGTGGAGTTTGCATGCTCTTCCACTTTAGTGCAAGTTACCTCCAGATACTCCAAGTCACATAAACAAGTAAACAAATGGCAAAACTTCATTAAAGAAACTGACACAGCACCCGGTGAGTCAGAGCACAAAAAATATTTGCACTCTTCCTTTCAGTAACTGGTTATATCACCTTCCACTCCTTTGTGGAAGTGTTGATCTCAGACTGAAGAGCCAGGCTCTACTCCACAGGAAAAGACTGGCCAGCTTTACTCAGCCATCTCCTAAGACTGACACCCAATCTCCCGCGACAAATTTCGGCTTCGTAAAATACCCACAAATAGTTTTGACCTTCAGACCATAAATGCGTGTATAGAATAATACTGGGCTCTGAATTTTGAATTTTTGTAATAGGTCCTAACCCGCTGGGACATCGTGGGCCGTTCTTTATTTAAAGGCTTTTCGGTTACTTGTATTTGCGAATAACACAATTCATGGTATTTGCAAATATAATACATGGCATTCATAAAGTGCTAAAGAGATTTTTAAAAATAAGGCCTATTTTTTCAGTTGCGGCTAGGCATAAAAAGTACGCCGTGGGCTTATTTAAGCTGGCCTTTTGAAACATTTGTTTACACTTAATTGCTTTTGTATTTTGTTGTGCATATCAGCTGGCGAGGTGCCCCGTGATGGACTGGCATCCTGTCCAGGGTGTCCCCTGCCTTGCGTTTCCTGGGATAGGCTCCAGGCTCACTGCGGCCCTATTCTGGATAAGCAGCTTTGGAGGATGAAGAGACAGATGGTATCAGCTGGTGAGGTTGGTCCTCTGGACTAACTGGAATATTCTGATTATGCTGGGTTCACATGTAGGGACTGCTTTTTTTTTTAAGTTATGCTTTACAGGTCATGTCAAGTCACATGAACAACTTTTTGGGAAAAAAAAGAGGTTAACATGGTTTTTAAAAAGACCAATGGCTTGATCAGAATTAAACATATTAACATTCATATTAAACTTTACTTTTCTATCAGGTTTCTAAAACCCAGTCAGGAAGGATCTGTGCTGTTTGCCTTGGGTTCAAGCATGAGAGTAAATCCTCATGTAAAATGCTGCAAAGAAAATTCTGGAAGAAGGTAAATGAAACACAAATATGTAACTAAAGGTAATGGCCGCAAAGTTATATAGCACAACAAAGCTAAAGAAAATACGGCTGCGTGGTTTCTGACTGAAAGGTTTCAGGTTGAAAATCCTGAGTACAGTTTGACAACTCAGCTGAAGAACTTTGGTCAAATATGCATCAATCTTGCAAGCAATGGGGGGTTACAATGGGGCCAGGACCCCATCCCAGGCAGCACAGGCGAGGGGGGGAGGGCAGAATGATTCAACTCCATACTCCTTGGAGTGTGAGGTGACAGTGTTAACCAGTGAGTCATCACACCACCCTAGAGATACTGGGTCACTGGATCCTGCTGCCTCTTTTTCCTCAGGGTGGGACATAGATATGAAGAAAAGTGGTGTGTACCAACATAGGATGGGTGGTGGTGGTGGTGTGTGTGTGTGTGTGGGGGGATGGGAATATGTTACAAAAGCCAGATAAACTGTGATTTCCCATGATATACGGCCCCAGATCAATCAA
>JAODLD010000046.1:9078002-9089535 GCA_026781065.1 Mormyrops boulengeri
CGTGTAATCATATCTTTTTGGGGACCGCTCATTCATTTCTATGGGAAAAATGCTAATGCTAACTATGACAACCTTAATCCCTAACCCAGCCCTAACCTTAACCATAACTAACCAAACAAAATACAAGAGTTTTTGCATTTTTAGTTTTTTCATTGCAGTCACTGATTTTTATTAAACTTTTAAAAAGGAGTTTTCCCTTCCCAGGAAGCTGGTCCCCATAAGGGAAGAAAAACGGGTATTCATCACGTTGTGTGGACATTGTGTCCCCATAAGGTAAGGTATACTCGCTTGCACACAGACACACACACACACACGCGCGCGCGCGCGCGCATCTAACGAGAGCACCACATAAATCCTTAATTGCCATTTGATGTTACATTTTCTCTCCAGTCTTTAAACTTTGGCTTTAACTGTCAGCCTGGTAAAGTGCATCTTTTTCCCTGCAGCGTGGTCTGATCGGCCTGTTTGCGTTGTCCTTGACAAAGCTTCTGCCGTTCTACTGCACAAACAAGCTTCATGAAATTTATTTCACTTTGCTACTCCTTAATTCTTCTAAATGGCTGAGTGGTTTAAACGTAGACATACCATCATAACTCATCTGTGCAAGTTACTTTTACAGTGTACTGTGTATATCCCAGCCAAGCTTTGTGAACATTTGTCTGCCATTTTCTGATCAGCTCTGGTTTAGTAGAGTATCAGTTATCAGTGGAATGACATACAGGGCTAATGAGTTATTACATATTGCTATAAAACAGTATTATGCTAAATGTTATGTTTCAGCTTTAGAGGTGCATTCTGGAAATACATTTGACATAATGAAAAGCCAACAAGCCACTTTGGGTGAAAAATCTGATTTATCAAGGAACCATCCATCCATCCATCTTCTAACTGCTTACAGGTATCACAGATGGTGTTAATTTGTGCATAATTATATGTTTCTATGCCTGGAATGTAACTCAAGATGATTTAACAGTGCCAGAAGGTTACGTGGTTCACGTGGTGAAGCCAGTGAGTGAGTAACCAAAAGCCTAGAAGGGTTACTGCCACACGCTTTCAAAAGGTATGCATCCACTGTCCCCGGTAAAAAATATCCCAGTGTGCAAAGTGTTACCTGTGTAAGGTGTGTAGCCAAAAGGATCGCGCAGACTGAATTTAATAAATATTGCTGAAATAGCAACGGATTAGCGGTTAGCTTCCCAAGCCTTGCGGTGAAATTTACGTTCCCAATTTGGCCATATATGTCGTTGCATCTTTCACCGGCAATTTGGTGTCTATAGCCATGAATGTGGTGACAGCTGTCGCGGAGCACGCACGGCTAACCAGGGATGTGGTGACAGTGAGATTGCATAATCCTACCCAGCAAAGAGATTTGGGTTCTTGATTTTAGCATCTAAGTACATCCCACTGCCAAGCTATCCTAAGCGATCACTCCAGAGCATTTACATGTCTCCATAAGTATATATAGTATATACTGTATGTCTGTGTGTTTATATATAAAACAGTAGAAGTTGAGTAGTTTTCTGTGTCCCAGGCCCTGCGTTCCAAAATACTCCAGTGAAATTGCAGACAATTAAAAAATAACTACAGTCCCTTGCTTATCTCTTGTACTGCTACTGTCATTTCAGCATCAGTACATTATCGCCGTCATGTGCTTAACTCTACCCTTTTAACAAAGCTTTACACTAAGCTTGCAATTGCGGCTGCGTCCAAATGTGGCTGTGTCCGAATTCAGGGGCTGCATTCTTCGAAGGACACGGTCTACGTAGCCTTTATAGGCTGCGTCCTTCGAAGGTCCGCTCAATGAATCTTGGGATAGGTTGGCTGCGAAGGATCCACCCGGCAAAAGAAAGATGGATTCCTAGACCGAAGGAGCCTTCGAAATGCGACGGCCTTGTCGAGTCGCTGAGACACATTCGGTCTTTGAATGCAGCCTTAAAAGGATGCAGCCCTTGAATTCGGACACAGCTAATGACTATGAATCAACTGGTTGGTTGAAACAAAATCTTGGTCTGGACTTTTACTCTCTGGACCTGAGTTACCCACCTCTGGCTGTTTGTCATTATTAGCCCAACTACATGGACTTATCCATGCCATGCATTTCCTACTCATTTTGCTAAATCACGGAAGGACTTTCAAGTTCATGTGATACATTAAATGTCAAAAATAAGGAGCACGTGGAGCACTGTGACTGATGTAGGTCACAGTCGTTACTTTGTCCCATGCACACTGTAGTGTGTGCTGCAGTCTGTACCACAGAAAGCCGATATCATTAAGATGACATGAGTGTGGTTGATAGGTACACAGGTGCACTGCATACTTCACGCTTTGGGTGAAGTTAAACGTCGAATGACAGCTGATGTAGCCTTACCAAAGGGTCTTGAAAACATGTAACATGCGCGAGCTTAATTTGGTCACATGATGGAACTCAGGTAACGACAATCAACTTGCATAGTAATGGTATGTTTATAAATGTAGCTTTTAACTAAAGATACAAGGAAGTAATGAGACAGCTGTGTGTGGCCAACAGAGTAAGAGATGTCACTTGTTGAGGCAACGTACTGTTTGCCTGAGTCCAATTGGGTCTCGGGTCAGGGGCAGATTTATTCTGAGTGCCAACTCAATTACACAGCGCACCCCAGTGGCAAGACCAGACAGATCACTGTGTGGGCTAATAATCATTAATAGACAATAATTATACTCTATATAGTACTCATTTGGAATCTGAAAAGTGTGTTTCCTGGTATATGGTCCTTGCCCCTCTATGACCTTGACTACAATAAGTGGTTATATAACTGATATTATCAGGCTAGTTATTCTGTATTTTGCAGTTATGTAAAGAATTTGATGTGTTATAGAGTGTGGTGCAGTGGATTATGCCCCCTTGCCCATGATAGGAAGGTTGTTAGTTTGAATCCCATAGTGGGTGGAGCGATGTCACTGTTGGACCTTTGGACAAGGCCCTTAAAGCCTAGTTGCCCTAGGGATTCTGGCTGACTGCTCTATGATCATCGCTTGTACATCAATTTGGCAAAAGTGTCCGCTAAGTAAATATTCAGGTCCTAGGAGAGAGTTTGCTGCCGGCTGTGCCCTTAAGCAAGTCAGTCTCCATATTTGGCATCCAGTGGTGGAAAGACGCTGGAGGGTTAAATCTTTGACATTCAGTGAACATCAATTATGTATAATACGTCACGGCACTGGAGTCGCAAAATGACTAAATGATTCAAAACCGCTTTGCTGAGAGCAATATGTGAAATGTTTCTGACAAAATAACCCATTATTGCATGGCTTTCGGCTAAAGCAGCGGCCCGCATTTCAAGTTGGCATGTCATTAATCGCCACTTCATCAAGAAATATTGTGGAGACCCTTCACAAGAGAACAGTGTTTTTTTTTTGCCTGTTTAGAAAGGAAAATGTTTTACTAAATGTCGATCAAAAAGATATTGACCTTTTTCCACAGCATTGCTTTTTTGGGAACCTTTCCAACACATAGTGAAAGTGCCTCCATGTAAAATTAATGTAAAATAATTTCAAAATAATTGCATAAATTGACAATCACGTTATGTCCCATTAAACACATTTGAATCTTGGCTTTTTGCCACGCCTTTTGCGAATCTGACAGCAGGACTCTGACCCAAATGATGGCTGGTGACTTGTTTTGAAAAGATTACGTGCGGTCAGTGTGATTATACACGTCCCTTTGAGACAGAGACAACGTCTCATGCGGCGAAGCAGCCGCGCATCAGCAGTGACATGAAGTAAACTGTCGCTATGATATTAAAGGGTCTGTTTGACACGCTGGCATGTTGAATTCATTGAAGTGTTGAAAGACTGGGTATTTGCATAGCAGTGGGGAACCTGTTCAATTAAGCACTTCCAAACAAGACAGTCGAAGTTTTAGACCATTACGAATTCATCAAGCGCGACCGTCAGGTCAGTGCTGCACATTACAGACTGATCAAGCAGAGACTGTCAGGCTGGGGTAGCCAAACTTACCCTCAAGGGCCAGTTTTTGGGATAACCCTTAGGTTAGCTTTTCAAATCCAGGTGTGAGGACTCTTCAGTGAATCAGTCCGCTAATTAGTAATCTAATTAGGGAGTTGCAGTGAAAACCTACACACACAATCGCCCTTTCTGGATAGCTTCACCAACCCCGCTATAGCGTACATATACAGTACTGTGCAAAAGCCATAGGCAACCAAAGAAAATGATGTTAAAAGTTATTTCATCTGGACAGTTAGTGTATTTTTTTCTCAGGATAAAAATATGAATTAACATTAGAATAGTAATAATAATAGAATAAGAAGGAATAAAATGTCTTCGGTTCTCCAGACAGTTACTGGCATTGTGTTAGATTGGTAGAAGAACATGGCTTCGGTTCTCAAATCTATTCAAGGGGGCACCTCAGCCATTCCGTGTATTGGTTAAATTTCACCACAAGTTCACTTAATTAACTTAATCAGTTAATAAACTCCACGAGGTATTGATTAGCCAAACAAGGTGTGCTATTGGTTGACTTTAAGAACTATATGGGGATACTGGATGGGCACCGGCCAGTGCTGGTCACTCGTGGAGAGGTTTTGAAATTGCTAAGCTAATACACTTTGACAGACATAAAATCATAGTTTTACGGCAACATAAACGTTATTTTCTGCGGCAGCCTAATACATTTGCGCAGCATTATATATACATATATATAATATGTGTATGTGTATATATACATCTACATCACTGTTCTGTGCCATCGCTAATGTTATTATATATGAACATTTGAAGATGACAATTATTGGAAGAGAGAGAAGGTAACCCATCTTATTTTTCTCATTTGGATGTTTACACATTAAGTGGCATTAACGTTTTTCTTTCTACTGGTGTATTGAATTTGAGGACTGTCAGTTTTATTGTTTTATGTTTGACAGACCAAACGCACCAAGACAAATTACATGCGCATTGCAGTGTACCTGCTGAATAAAGCTGACTTCTGATTCGGGGCCTCAGTTTCACTACAAAGAAACTTATTTCAAAGCCCACCAACCATTTCGATACATAAACTTGCTTTTTATTTATTCTGATGTAAAGTGGGCCCAACTTACTTTTCGTCCTGCTCCTACGATTTTGAATTGCTGCTAACAAAAAGTAACCAGGGTGGTGTGCGACTGTAGATTAGGGCGCTGTGCCCATGATTGGAAGGTTTGAATTCCATGGTAGGCAGAGTGATGTCACCGTTGGTCCCTCGAGCAAGGCCCTTAAGCCCCAGTCGCTCCGGGGACTGGATGAACCTGCTTTTTAAACTCCATGTCGCTTCTTGTTAAAGCACCTACCAAATATATAAATAAATATGTAATCACTGGAGTTCAACCTTGTCATAGTCCATCTCTATCTTGTAGACTGAAATCATGTCCCCCCCCCTCCATCCAGCCTTCCTCTAAATGAATTTGGAGCTTTTATCCCATCCCATAATAGTACCCAGTAAATGCCAGAGATCCCTCTCACTGCTTTTCACTAAACCCTTTCCAAATAAGGAACATCTGCTTCAAAGCTGAGTGCAGAAACAAAGTCTACAACATTCTATGCCAGGCTTCACTTGTGCATTAAACAGCCTAAGTGTAACTTGCTCATACTTAAAGAAATGTCTTTGTCCTTTAGATGAGCTCATCACAGTCATGTGACATAGATATGCAGCATCTGTGTAGGTGCCCAAATCTCCCGCAAAGGCCCTTTCCTTTTGTCTCGGGGGCCCTCTTATAGTGTACATTTCAACTTCCCTAAGTGCTACTCCGCATTTATACTAGTTGAATATCATCTCCAAAGTATCTGTCCATTTCATAATCATGTAGCTCTTCCCCTGCTGTGAAATGTGCCTGAATCTGCCATTGATGCATCTGAATCTCATGGCGTTCAGAGTGCCAAATATAGTCATATTTAAACTTAAGCATTTTGCTTGGGAATATCGGTTGCCTGCTAGGCTTTCCAGAAAAAGCACTGAACAAAAAGGAATTTAATTAAACTATTGTCCTTTTAGTTCAAAGCTATTGTAAACCCCCTGGACCACATTGTTTTTTTGTGAATTATTCATGCCTCTCCAGCCATGGACACTCAATACTGGGGATGTAACATCTGCCACCAATCAACACTCCCAGCTGCCACACCCAGGCAGCCCATGCCCAATCACATCGCGCTGGGCCTCGCCTGAATATTACACACCTAATTAGCCTGAGGGTAATATAACCTCTTCAAAATAAAACCTTTGCAAGATATTGATCTGCTCTTTGCTCAGTTGTAGACTTGAAGGGTTTTAGCCATTTTGCACTTGGCTTGTGTTTTGACCCTGACTTTCGGATGATATTTTAGTGCTTGTGTAGCCTATGTGCGAATCTTTAAAGCCGCCTGCTCATTTCTCTAATCTAAGAACTCTGACATTATAAGCAATAACAGCCTTTCAAACAATAAGTCAAGCTCAACAAGTGTGACAATATAATAATACTTCAGTACGAATGAATAAACATTCAGTGTTTTGCATAATTGCAAAAAATGTTTTCATGCCATTATGCAGCTAAACATTACAATATTGCAATCGACAAAAAGTCATATCAAATTGATACACATGATATGAATTTTGATGATTTTTATAAATCATAATAAATGTTGTAAAATCTTGCTGAAACTTATGGCTTAAGAATAAGGAGATTGTGGTACTAGACACCAAAATATCATTCTTGTACGTTTTATATTATGAATCTTTTCAGACACGTAACCCAGAATCATAATTCTGCACAGAACTCAAGTCTGTGATAATTTTTCCTTTTTAAGATGGGCACAGATATTGATGGGCACCTTATAATGTCTGATAATTTTATTGATGAGTACTTTACAGGGGCTAAATAATTATTTTGAATAGAGTATCAGAAATAGAGAAGGACTCAGAGGTCTTAGCTCATACATTTCGCTTCGGTTTCAAAAAATGCAAAGAAAATATTAACCTTAGAATTGAAGTTGACCGAAAATCAAAGGCCTTACATTTCTCAGGGCATCCTTTCTCATACACGCAGTACTAGTATATAGTAAGATAAATGAAATATTGCGTTCACAGTAATGCAATGTACATCCCATGGTGTGTCATTTTTAGCTGTTTTCATTTTAATTGCCATTCAGTGATCCTTTGAAACAGTATTTGGGAAGTTTATGTGACTGCTGTTGCATAACAGAAGCTTAAATTGATAATAGAGCCGCTCAAATCAGCAGTAAAAGATACAGATGCCTCCTAAACTCAATGGATAATATATTGTAGTGCTACACCTGTTGCTATATACTTAATATTGGGGCCATTAAGTAATTTCTGTTAACAAAGGAGACAAATATATGCGGCCTCCACAAATTTGAGGATCACAGTCAAAGTCAAAGTGAACTTTATTGTCATCTTTCCATATACAAGTATAAGGAAAAACGAGATGGCGAAGCTCAGAATACACAGAATATACATATAATTGAATTTTACACATAGTGTAAGTAGACACAGTAGTCATGAGGATATTGTTGACTCGACCGGTGCTGAGTAGTACATTTTACCAGGCCCTTAGGCATAAATATTTTTTTAGGGGTCCAGCAACCCTATCGATAGATTCCCCTCGATATGTTTTGTTGCGCAAGGGTTGTGAAAAAATTCTGGGGGGGTTCATTGTTGAAACCCGTCATTTTAACACCTGCTCTCGTGCCAGCATTTTACTCTATGTTCACAGGGATTTCCACCGAAATAGAAACCATGTAAATTAAGAGAAGAACATGTTTTTTGTGGGAGTATTCAACAGCCAACTCCCTGCCTTCTTCAGATTAGCAACAGCATGCATATTCAAATGGCGCTCTCACTGATGCTGGTGTGATCTGCAGGTTCGCAGCAACAGAACTCAGCTGCCAAGAGTTAAGATAAATAAAACATAATTAGAGTTTGCTTACGTTAAATATATGTCATTCTATCTATCTATCTATCTATCTATCTATCTATCTATCTATGTTACATATATGTCATTCTATCTATAGTGCTCTGGTGCTGATTTATAAATAGAAAGGACTATTGCGTCGATGCACAGCTGCTCAGCAATGTGTTCAAGTGAACTAACAAAAACTTTGTTAGTTTGTCGTTTGTTTTTCTGTTAAAAAGTTTTCAAAACTGTAGGCGATGCCAAAAGTATCGGTTGAAGTTTGTGACGCTCGTGCCACAGCATTTAAAAGGTCTCAGGAAGGTAAAGTTCATTTATTTTAATAATGTTAAGTAATGAGGTCGGACAGGATTTATTTTTTCTTTTGTTTGTAACAGAATTCAGATGGAATGCTCTGTACTTATGTGGCAGGCAGTGTGCAGCAACAGTCCATTTCATACTTATTTATCAGACACTCTTCTCCGACGTGATTTACAGTTGAGGCAGACTTCCCCTTATTTGCTTCATGTCATGTCGTTTTTGCGTACCTGCATCTTTAACCAACAGCAATCGCCGGTGGAATATAACCGAATAACAGGCATCACTGCAGCAGGAGTCAGATTTATAATCAATCGATCAAATTGGATTTACAATATAGCAGCCTTTCGAGAGGCTTCTCCCTGGCACAATCATAAAACCATAAAACCAGCTAGCAGCACAATGGAAAATTATTGGTGATCGCAGGAACAGCAATGTAGAAAGACTGCGAAGAAATGGTGCTCAAGAAAATCATCAGGATAGAGTAGATATTGGTAATTATGTTCTACACAGCACATCTAGAAATAGGTTTACAGATTTAATTGTGGCGTCAACCCTTCCTAGAATTACATCGAACACCTGTGGGTTGTGTTCTGTCTTCATGGATGACAGATGCGTCACTTACCCAATCAACACCATACACAACCTGCAATGAGAATAAATGGCCACTGGGTGGAAGCAAAAAAACGCAGGGCTGTTAGCCATCAGCAGCACGATCGCCTTGCTTAAAATCACAGAATGGGCTCAGCCAAAAGGCGCCCCCTGTTGGCTAAACAATATTGTCATTTGTGTTGAGAAATGCCATTTACGATACCACAAAATCTTTCTGTTAGGATACAGTGCTGTGCATCCAACAAAATAAAATTTTACCACAGCCATTCCTAACAGAAACTTTTCATTGTAGGCTCTGCTTGAGTGCTTAGATAGATAGATAGCCATAATGGATTTTGAAACAAGCTACTGGTTTCTTCATGGGGTTTGAAGACAAATTATACAGACTCAAAGAGCCAGCTCAATGGCTCGTATTAGCCTATAATCAAAACATTTTTGGTAAAAAAAGAAAAAAACCTTTGAAATCTCTAGTGAATATTTTCCTGTGAAGCTTTTCATGTTACAGCTTATGCGCAAAGCAAAAAGCCAGGTATTGCACATTTCTCCAGTGGGGTTAGGGTTAACATTTCAGCTGAGGAAAAACTCATTTTCCAAAGCGGGAGTGAATGTGGCCTGGGCCCGTACACATGCTGGAAGCTTTGGGCCGGGGGCGGGGGCCTGACCTGGAGCAGGAAGGCTGCCCCCGGAGATATAAACCCATCCAAAGGATCATTTATGGCTGCCTGTCCGGCCTGTAAATCTGAGGGTCACTGAAACAATGCCGCTTGCCAGTTGTGCTTTGACAGAAAGATGTACTGCTTATTTCCAAAAAAGAAATAATGGTTTACATTTCTATTTCAGAAATCCAGGAGAGTATGAAGTGCATTGATCTGTTATCTACCAGCTTCCCACTTTAGCGCGTTACAGCAGTCAGTTGCAGATGGTTATTGTTTATGGACTCTTACCCGTTCCTTGTGCATGCTACAGTCTGACTCGTCCTGCTTAAACATTTGTTTGCCTTCAGCACGAAGAGAAGATGAAGGGCCATTTACCCAGCATGCTGCAGAGCTCTCTTTGTTGTATATTCCAGGAGGAGATAAAAGTCTAACTAAGACCAAGGGAGAGTGGGAAACAGACATAGTTGCCTTGTCCAGGCACAAAGTGCCACGTGCCAGCAGGGTAGATGGGAAAGGAGCTGTTAAGATGGTTCAAGAAGGGCCCCCATCCTGACACAAACACGTTCAGCCCCTCTGGCTCTGCAGTGGGAGACATCAGCCTGTGGTGGCGGAAGGAGCGGTTGCTATGTCAACAGTGAATACAGCCAGCCTCTCAGTGGTGGAAATGGTGTGCAGTGAAGCTGTGCAACTCTAAATGTGATTGGTTGCAGACTAAAAAAGAATTTATTCACGATGCTATATACGGAAGTAGCTTAAAACGTTCTAAACATCGCAACATATTTACATATATACATATACACTTGTGCTGTATTTGAACGTGTGTCCTGTGCTCACCCGAGTCTATGTTGTACATGCCTGTGTCACGTGTCCTGTATTGAATTAACTGGGTGAGGAAGCCCCACACACGGATTCTCATGTATTTGCACTCAGCTACCTCATGTACAAGTGTCACATACCCTCCTTAGACCAAGGGGAAAAAGATTTCTTAAAGTTTGATTGAATTTTTGAATGTGCAGGAAGCACAAACACTATGGTTTATGGTAATTGGTGGAGTTACCTGTTTTTGATGCATGAGTTAAGAGTCTGGGGTACGTTACAGGCATCTGCAGTTAAACCATAGTGTTGTGCTAAGTGCATGAACTGTTTTGAGAAATGCTCATATAGTCTTGAGAACTTGAGAATGTTACGTGTGTTTCATATAATGTGCCAAAGCAATCGAGAAAGACTGTAATAAATATCGTAAGCTGAATTTGAATGTGATATGATAAGTAAGTGACTGTACGATATGCTGTTAAACACGGTATGAGATGTATGTATGTACGCTAGCAATGGTTACAGAGACTGGAAGCGTGGCTGCATAGAATCGGTATTGTATGGCGTATCGCTAACCCAGGAACAGATCAAAACTGATCTGATTTTGGATCGCTATCGAACCATCGTCAAAATATCGTAAGTCGAACCATCGTAAAGCGAGGAGCATCTGTATCTTTTTAATCATTTTGAAAGCTTGGTTAACTGTTGTGCACGTGGTGGCTAACATGATGATTACATACATATATTGTTTTGGCTGTAAAATCATTACAATGGGAAAACACATAATCTATTTTGACCAACTAAACTAAAGCAACTGAAATTGTGCCAAATGATGCCAATTGCACAAAACTATTTGGTTGTATGTGCTAAAACATTCGGGAATTTGTGTGAAGCAATGAGAGGTGAAATCCTGCTCTGCAGAAGTGACATTATGGTGCGCAAATTACACTAATTGTTTTGCGGATGTTAATTGTCAGTTGAGAAGTGCTCCAAAACAATTGAGAAAGACTGTAAGAGCCACAATTTTGGACCATGTCCTCAGTCATGGCCTAACAATGACTGAGGCTGGTTAAAGGATACAGCCGAATGTTGGGAGAACAACCGTCTGAGTCATACTTACTGCAATGCTCCATGCTACAATATTCCACTTGCATTTTATAGCATTCAGTAAGTATACTATACAGTTACATACCATACGTATACTGTAACAAACAGACATATATA
>JAODLD010000046.1:9090513-9111115 GCA_026781065.1 Mormyrops boulengeri
ACACACTGCATATATGTATGTGTGTGTGTTACAATATACATACAGTATGTGTAACTTTCAAACTTACAACTCTTAAGGATGATTTGGGAAATGCATGAAAGCCTCTGAAAAAAACTGTAATGTATTTGATGCTTAAACATAATACTGTCTCCCTGTGTTCAGAGCCCTTTGCTGGCCTTGACTTTTTGAGTCCTGCTCTTTGTACCAGAGACTCCAGTTTACTTCCTCCCCAAAGTCCCCTAATACCAGTATAAGCTGCACAGTCATCTCTCACCTGCTGCAGATCTGCAGTAATCTGCATGGCTTGTCCCACCAGGTTCTCCTGCTCGCAGATATGGATTCTTCACATCCATCGGTTTATCTCTGTCAAGACGAAAATTATTCTCCGGCTTCAGTTCTTTTGTCTTCTGGAGTCGTCTATCTGCCAGTTTTCCGGCTGTGGCAGAAATGTAACTAGTTGCCCTTGTGAAGGAACAATGTACCCCTGTGCTCATGGATCATGAACTTGCCCATAATATATTTATATATTGGTCTTTTGACACATAGTGATTACACTAGACATCAGAGTGAAGGTTGCTTGTATAGTTTTACCCACATGATCATGCATGTCAGCTTCCTCTTTAGCGTGTCTGTGTCCACACTACAGGGAGACATCATTCAGTATTGGGTGTTAAAATGGGCACTTCATGATAAACCACATCCTCTTGGTCTTCTGCTGAAGAATAAATTTGCTTGACACTAGGAAGTATGTAGCATTAAAAAGTAGCTGTATATCATGTAACAAATCATGACGATACAGTAAAGACTTTTGCATTAGTATCTGCGTTGGAAGAAGATCTTTATGAAATGCTTCAATATAGCAGGGGAACCTCAGAAGAAAATTAACATGATTTCAATGCACTGCCTTTATTCAAGAAGGTGGTGTATCAGAACTTGGAAGGTTAGGATTTTCTCAGTTGATTTAGAGCATGTCTCAAATCACAAATTATCATTTGCAAAATCAAAATTTGGTGCTTTTTGAGACATGAGTTGTTTTGGGGAAGTTACAGGCATTTGCAGCTAAACTGTAGTGTTGTGATATGTGCATGAACTGTTTTGAGAAATGCTCTTATAGTCTTGAGAATGTTAAGTATGTTTCATGAAATATGTCAAAACAATTTAGAAAAACTATAATTCATGTCTCAAATGAAAATAATTCCACGAATAAATTAGTCAGTGCCATCGAAATGAAAAGTACAATCAGCATCTTTTTAACCATTAGAGACAAAATGCTTAGATATATTGTCAGTATGTCAGTGTAAGTATGTCAGTGTAAGTATGACAGTGTAAGTATGACAGTGTAAGTATGCTCCTGAACGCCATAATTCTGAATGATAGTTGGTTCCCACTTTCTCATTGTCACTGACTGATCATTCTTCTTTACAAATTGATACTTATTCATGTCAAAGATACCAGTTTCATCTTTGCCAAGCTCCATATTACAGTATGTACAGTGCAGTGTTGAAAGAAAGCACTCCCATGTATTTTTCATATCTCAAGACACGGTACAATAGCAAACAAAAAAGTCACACAGCACTGTATAGCACAAACACAACAAAATGAGAGTACATGGTGTACTGTGGGAAGCAGAAACACAACAGTGCCATATCGCCGCAATTACGGAATATATTTTTAAATCATTTTGAAAGTTTAATTAACCGTTTTCCATGTGGCGGCTAACATGATGATCACATACAAATATAGTTTTGGGTGTGAAATTACTACAGTGGGAAACTACATAATCTATTTTGGCCCAGAAGACTAAAAACTAAATTGTCATTTAAGAAATACTCTAAAGCAATTGAGAAAAACTATAATTTTTCTGGGTACATTACAGGCTTTTCCAGCTAAACCCTAGTGTTGTTCTATATTCATGAACCATTTTGAGAAATGCTCTTAGTCTTGAGAATGTTAAGTATGTTACATGAAATGTGCTAAAGCAACTGAGACAAATTGTAGTATCACTATTAATTTCATTCTATGCACATTATTATGTAACATATGACAATCATGTTCTGCTTAATGTATATTAATTATTAAATGACTGTCGTAGCTTTTGAAGATTTTCTATTTTTATATCAATACAAGTAAAAGTATGGACCACATATCAAATAAATACAATTCATTCATTCATTCAATGCATTTGAAGCACAATAATGTAGTTTAATATTTTAGGCAATACAGCAGGGGTCACCAACATGGTGACCGCGGGCACCTGGATGCCCCCAAGGACCACATGAGTCGCCCGCGGACCCGTTCTAAAAATAGCACAACTCACCAGTGAGCAGCGTCTAAAATTTAATTTTATCCTGTCGCTATTCTTTAATCACATTTGCATTTATATAGATTTGTAAAAGACAATATCTAAAAAAAAAATTTAAACCTGAAGTTTAGATAAGTTTAGGAGTGTGTTTCAAACTGATAGCCCTTTGTATGGCTCAGTAGCCATGAAGTAGCTCTCAGTTTCAAAAATGTTGGTGACCCCTGCAATAGAGAATAACAGATTACATTTTTATGCACTGCAAGCTTTTATTTGCGTAGTGGAAGTTGGTAGAAACTGCCAAATCCACATGAACACAACCAATTCAAGACTGACACATCAGGCTCTCCTACAGATTTACATGAAAAACCCTAAACAGCTAAATGAAGGTCCTGTGTTATACTGATTTCTGCATTATTATAGGGTGGCAGCTTTAAAGAACTGACATAGGAATTATGCCGATTTCCATGCAGCAGAATACTTTATTTGCAAATGTCACCATGTATATCCCAACAATATGAAGTATTTGAGACCACTGACTGAAACAGATTTATTTGTGTGTTTTAAACCATGACAAATTACACGGGCTAAGAGAAAACACAAAACTAGCCCTGTTTTTAAAAAGCTATCAGTATTATCTGTTATTATATTTACATTACAGTTGTTAAAATGAAAGATATTTTATTTGCCATTTGTACCAGTAGAGCTACAGCAGAATTCTTCAATGATCCCTGCCCTGTTATGAGGACAGCAAACAGAACTGAAGGCTAATGGAATATTTGATTTATGCTGATGTGGTAAAAAATATAGGCATCCCTCAATTTTCCTTAACGTCTCCCACAATGCATGGTCAGGACAAGCCTGGAGCTGATGTCAGAAAGTACGGGTCATGAGACATGGATGGAGTGTTAGTACATCTCAAGGCGCGGACACACAGAACCAGTAACTTAGAACCACTAAATCATATAAGCTAGGTGCCTCTGCACTCATAAGAAACTGGATTATCCAGTGGAGACCCATGCAAACGCATGAGGATTATGCAAACTACACACACTGAGCCAGGGCAGGAATTAAACCCGTAACCCTGACGGTGGGAGGTCACAGTGTAAGAAATTATTAGTATGAAACGTTTCCTTTTGGAATAGCACCACTGTGGAATAACCAGACGATGCTCCAGACACATCGCACTTGATGGAATCACCTTTGGGACCGTCACCATGGCCAGGTGGCCCTCTTGAAGAGGCTGCAGGACAGAGGACAGCAGAGAATCTAAGTGTATGCAAGCATGGCTGAAAATGTAGTTTATAATGCAAAACAGGGTCAGAGACCTATGCAGACAAACAGGTAGATATAGTTTAATAAATATACACACACTGTCTCTATCCACAAAAAACACATGTGACTTGAAGTAAACTTCTGGACCATAGGTGTCAGAGTAATGACTGCCACATAATTATTATAAACTCACATATAAGTTACATATAAGCCTACTGGGTAATACTTTACTTGATAGGGCACAAAAAATATAGTACTATGCGATTACTTATGTATTAATTACCCACAAACTAAGTCTTAGGTACTGATCTGATGCCAATTCATCATGTGAACTGTGTATGAGGCTGCATAACTGCAGACTAGTGCCCATGCTGACCCCTGTCCACTGCTGAAAGCACCTACAATGGGCACGTGAGCGTCAGAATTGGACCATAGAGCAATGGAAGAAGGTGGCCTGATCAGATGAATCACATTTCCTGTTACATCAGGTGGACAGCTAGGTGCGTGTGTGTCATTTCCTGGGGAAGAGATGGGACCAGGATGCGTTATGAGAAGAAGGCAAGCCAGTGCAGGCAGTGTGATGCTCTGGACAATGTCCTGCTGGGAAACCTTGGGTTCTTGGTTTGATGTAGATATTACTGTAACACGTACCACTTTCCTATACATTATTGTAGACCAAATAAACCACTTCCCCTATGGCAGTTCCCTTCTTCAGCAGGATAATGCACTCTGCCACACTGCAAAAAATGTTCAGGAATGGTTGAGGAAACATGAAAAAGAGTTCAAGGTGTTGACTTGGCCTCCAAATTCCCGAGATCTCAATCCAATCGAGCATCTGTGGAATGTGCTGGACTAACAGATTCAACCCATGGAGGATCTGCTGCTAAAGTCTTGGTGCCAGATAGCACAGGACACCTCCAGAGGTTTTGTGGAGTCCATGCCTCGACGGGTCAGAGCTGTTTTGGTGGCAGGAGGGGGACCTACACAATATTAGGCAGGTGGTTTTAATGTTATGGCTCATGTATGTACCATGCATTGCGAAAAACCTCCTCATGCGAAATTAAAGCCCTGTTTCACTCAATGCCATGAATAAATTAAATGCCGAATATTCCTTTCGAATGCACAGTATGGTATTATCAGCAAAGCTGTTTTCTGTCGTAATAATTTAAATGTCACTAGATGGCAGTGTTAAACTGCCGTAGTATTTTTTTCTTAATGATTATATATAATCACAGTTGTATAGCATTTCTGCATTTTGAGTTGCGATTCACTTAGAAAAATATTTAGATTTCCCAAAGACCACCAATACCACTGCTGAATATTTTCCCACGGCTGCATTTTCTAAACATTTATGGGTGTTAGAATTCTTGCAGTAGAAATATTCAAATAATGCATAGTTAGTTTAATTGTGTCCCCAACATGAAACACGATTTAATTACCTGTTTCACACATCTCAAGTAATGAGGAATTAACATCGGACTTCACTATATGTTTACGTCATTTAATTCAAAAGGGAATATTTGTTTTACAGAAAGATGGGATTCATTAAATGTAGGGATCAGTGGCGGCTAGTGGACTTTCAAACAGGGGAAGTGGACTAGTCCCCCCGACCTAGGTTGAAATAAACTTACGAACTTTACTAAAGGAACAAGGAACGCTATATTTATGATTTTATTTACAGTAAGATATGTACAAATGAAAATCGAAAAGGGAAGACTTCAGTGATTATGTTTGTTCACTGAATTATTCATCGGTCAAGTTGTTTACTGCAGTGGTTCTTCGGTAACTCATACAGTAACTCTTCGTTCAATAAAAGCAAGGTCTTTCAATTTTTTCAGTGAGTCCTGATCTGTGTTGGGCTGTTGGCTGTGAAAAAGTCATTTGAAATCATGAACGTAAGAACTATTGTTAAACAAATGGTGAACATTGCTGACTATTTACATCTTGCAAGTACTTTTCCGTGTGCCGGTTATTGTAAAATCTCAACAGAGAAATGGAGACCTCCATAATGATTTCCATTCGGTTTTTCAAACTAATCTTTTAATGAATGGAATGATCTCGGTGGCGAATGGGGTGATCTAGTTCACTGATCCAAAAACACAAACTGACAGAACACAGAGAAAAGTAATAGATTATGAACGGGGGGCAGAAAAAACCTGGTCCACACGTGCAAACAGCTGCGATCCGTGACTTGCTCAATTTATTGTCGTGGAAAACACCGACAAATTAACATACAACCTTAACATAGCGGTGCTTAAATGTAAAACCAATTCATTACTGAAATTGCCCTTCGATAACAATTTTCAAATTTTCTGTTATCAAGAAATGTCTCAAGAACCATGTAATCTTGGAACATCTAATTCATCGTACCACTGAACTCCTGTCTTCATTAACTATTCCTTGATCATGGTTTCTTGGCGGCAGGGTTCCTGTATTTTACATGTGTTTATTAGAACCTAGTCCTTGTGCTTTTGATTTGACTAGGTTTTCTGAGGTATATGGTTCCAACATTTTGCATAATTCTTATTTCAACGCTAACGCGAACGAGCAAACTAAGGACACTTGTAGGCCTATCTAGTTGTCTCCCTGAGAACTGTATGCTTGTAGTGCATTATCTGCATCCCATGTATGTCACTTTGGACAAAAGTATATACTAGGTAAGGTAATGTAAGTATATGTTCGATACAAAATGTAAAAAGGGAAGCGTCATCGATTCCCCATTCAGTTAAATTTTTTCATTCTAGAAGAAATAATTATTCATATTTTCTCTGCGAATAGAGAGAAGGAACAGAAAAATATGTGCAATAAAATGTGAAAATACATAAGTGCCTGTATTAACGGCACCCTTCACATTGTCATGTTGAGTCTTCGGCAGGGTCTAGGAGTTCACATTTTATTTCAGCGAATTTGCGCATAAGTAGATCCTGCAAAGGTTAGGAAAATAGATCGTTGTCATCTGTGCTGTTCTAATACTATGATAAATCTTGGGGAATGTCAGTACAATGACAATAAATGATAAAAGAACATTTAAAGAAAAAATAAAATAATTGGAACACTTAATTGAAGAGATCCTCTGCAACGGAACGGAAGACATTTGTATATCAGTTCTGAATTCTGATCATTCGGGTGAATGACCTTAAGAAATTCGATTTATCGAAGCGTAAATCGACAGGATTCTCCGAGCGGATGTGACGATCGTGACCCGGAAGCGATTTGAGCAGCTTGGAACGTAAACATTGGAACAGGTGGGAGGGAAGAAGCGAAAGGAAAACAAGACGTACTGTCACTATGTATAGCCGGTTTTAGGCGACAGACGAGTTAAGAAAATCTTAAAATTCGGTGGGAGTTGAATGTTTCTTTGTTTATAGTCATCGATTGTTTCGTGCTGTTGTTTCGGTTTGCTGTATTTTGAAAAAGGTGATTGGCTTGTGGGTTGTAATAACAGGTGCGGTAGTCGAGTAGTACTTGGTAGGTTGCTGATATCTCTGAAAGAAATATTTTTTTATGCTAAGGTATGTCTGCGGGCAATCTTGTTACGTTTTACGCAATAGCTACAGAGACGATATATTTATATATTCTATATATGTAATATTATAAAATGTACATTTTTGCACACATACTTTTGCTGCGGACTGATCTGGGTTAAGTAATTATTGCGAATACATTTTGAATGTTTTGTTTTCTGCTGTCGGTATTGTTGAAACTTTTAAAGCTGACTATGTGCTGGTGGCGCTCACACTTTCCGATTATTTTATCGTATTTTTAATCATTAGTTGGTTTTTGGAACTGTTATCTTGTTACCCCTTATCTTTCTTTTGCAATGGGGAAAATGTGCCAGTCAAATAAATACATGGAGAACTCCACATTACGTAATGCCTAGCAGTAATCTTGGTCACTTAGTACAGCTACATAGTTGTCAGAACTATAGATGCCATGGTGAGTATTTGTTTGTTCACCTGTCATTGTCCAATCAGGAAATGTGATGAGAGGCACCGTGGGCAGTGGGGCAGCTCGACTGATGTGACGAACGATGGCGGAGGGTGTGGAGGCCGCCCAAGCAGGCCGGTGCAGCCGGCAGGTGTACCGGAGCCATGCCCACTCGCAGGGTGTGCTGACTGGACTGCTGTCACTCAGGGATGCGGGCGCCCTGTTTGACGTCACGCTTCTGGTGGATGGGCTACCTATCCAGGCCCACCGGCTACTGCTGGCGGCTTCCTGTGACTACTTCAGGTACCAGGCAGGCCTTTTTCACTTCCTTGTCCTTGGCTCATTCCTTCAGACTTAAGCCAGGTGACTTAAATCTACTCACTATTCCATCTCGCTACTATATCCCATGTGTCCTCTTGATGCAGATAAGTGTCACAATTCATTTCCCTCTGTTTCTGTTTCACCTTCATCCTAATAAAGCTGCATGTCACACTTGTGTATCATGTTTTGTTGTTCATTGTGGGCAGGAACTGTCCTTACATGAGTTTTGTTTCCTTCAGGGGAATGTTTGCTGGAGGACTACGGGAGATGCATGAGCCGGAAGTGCCCGTGCGCGGCGTATCGTATGCAGCCATGACCAAGCTTCTGGACTTCATCTACACCGCCGAGCTTCAGCTTGACCTGGACAGTGTGCAGGAGGTCCTTTGTGCAGCTAGCCTACTGCAGGTAGCATCTGCGCTCTATAAGCAGTAGGAGCAAAAAGTAGTAATTTAAGAGCTGGATCAGTAAACAAAAGCTTTCTGGAGTGTGAGCTAGATCAGTCACACATGGACACATCAGAATCAATTTATGTGCCAAGCACTTTGAATAGAATGTGCAAGGATTTTTGTCCTGGTGTTGCATTGAAAATCAAATGAAAATTAAAATGCACTTGGCTCAGTGGTTAGTTCTGGCACCTTCCAAACACATAGTGCCGAGTTTCAGTCCTCCCTTTCAGCATCTTCTCTAAAATGTATTAATTGGGGTGGTTGTGGCTCTACATACACAGACACATTTATACGTTCATGTAAGTGAACATAAAGATGACGATTAGGGAGAGATGGGTGGAAAGAATCAGTAATCAGTCAACGTTGATGTCGTCTGGGAATTGGAGTGGATGATTTGTTCATGGTGCTCACAGCCTGGAGAAAAAAAACAGACAAAATCCAAATGGTGTTTAGTTTTAGCTCACAGCCCACTGCCAGAGCAGGGTTCAGCAATGATCTTTTCAGTCTGTGTCTTTGCCCCAGCCTTGTGCAAATCAGCAACTGAAGGAAGCTAACTGATGTTCTTCTCTGCAAACCATAACTTTTAGTGGGTAGATGCCATCTAATGACAATCTTGTCCCACTTGAAGTCCCGTGATATGGTGGTCCCTGGGAATTTAAACTATTTATTTCTGCTTACAGTAGAACCATTTATTTCTGAGGTGGATGCAGAGAGTTTTGTTTTCTGAAGTCGATAGCCATTTCCAGGTTCCCCAGAGAGTCCTGAGTTCCATGTCACGACAGCTATTCCAGGACACCAGACTGTTCACCTCCACCCTGTGTGACTCATCATGACTGGAGGTGAACCCAGTCCAAGTTGTCATCTGCAAATTTGATGGCATCTTTTAAGGTGCAGTCATTATTACATATGGAGTAGGGCACTCATCCCTGGGGTACACTGGGTGGTCTGGGAATTGTTAACCCAGCCAAACACACTGTTTCCTGTTAATCAGGAACTTGTAGGTCCACTTGCAGATAGGCTTGCATGCACGGACTTGGCCTAGTTTAGTTAACAGTAGTTCCATGACTATACTGTTAAATGCAGAGCTAAAGTCCATACAAACACAGGTAACTGGGCTGTCCAGATGCTGCAGGATGTAATACAGGCCTTTGTGGGTTGCATTGTCTGTGGATCTGATTTTTGTTAGTCACACTGCAGGGACACAAGGAAGGCTTCAGGGGTGGGGAAAATCATTTTCTGATACTACATTATAATTATAATTTTGGATTAGAAATACCAATTAATTGGTAAATTAGCATTTTCTTCTTAGCGCAAAGAAGCTGCAATGCGGTAATGGTAATGGTAGTCTGGGACTTGCAGCGGTCAGCCGCTGTGCTGTCCACAAACATACGACTTACGGGAACCATGACGTTGGGTTCTTCTGGGTCGGCTGCCTATTATTAACCTCGGGAGCGAAAAACATTACGTTAGCAGTAAACATTTTGCCTGCTCAGCATTAAAGCATTTGGGTTAATTCTTGTATTGTCCCTTCACTTTACAGTGATAGTTTCATAGTTTAAAAGGCAAATGGGATTACTCACATATGCTGCTAGCATTTTACTAATCAGAAGCTCCCCTGGATGTTTATAGCGTTTCGTTTTTTGTTAAGGATAAGCTAAGCCCTTAGCTTATTTGCATCATTATAATTGTATGCATAATATTAAAATCATTTTTCTTGTGGACCGTTGAAAAACATTATTTGCATGCACATGCAAAGTCCAACAGTGGACCAATTGGCCTGATGGGACTGGCATGACAAAGAGGAAGATTTGAGATGTCGGCTGTTCAACGATATACAATACATCAATATCGTAGGTCAGTGTTTTCCGATCTGGTCCTCGGGGACCCACAGTCAGTCCATGTTTTGCTCTCTACCAGGGAGGGAGGGCGCAAAAACGTGGACTGTCTCTGGGTCTCCGAGGGCTGGGTTGGGAAACACTGTCTTACGGTAATACAACAAAGTGGCAGTAGGATGTCAAGCAAACGAAGCAAAGAGTTTTTGTGAGTAACTGAACAATGCTATGGAGGGGTTGAGCCCCACAGCTCTCATTAGACTTAGCCATGAGGAAGAAGCGTAAAGTATTTTTTAGTTTTATCTAGTTTTCTGGAACATATTGGTCCTCTTTGTTATTAATCACTGTTCCTGATTCTTAAACATAATCTGCATTTTGTTCACCATAATCAAGCCATTGTCCATGTTTTTGAGAAGAGTCAATAGCAGCTGTTGTTCACGAGTTGCAGAAAACAGATCTTAGAAATGCACGACCCTTTGATGAGGCTGCTTGCGGGAACTGCGTGTAGTTTCTGTGAAGCCCAAAACAGGAAGTGTGACACCAGAGGCAGTTCAGGGCGCCAGTTTGTACCCAAGCGGAAATGCACTTGTCTCTGTTTTAGTCACAGCCTCTTTGGGGTGTGACTGACTGATTTGTGCTTGTATTTTAAGAGTGACTCTGTTGATTGAGCATAAAGGAGACTGTGTATTTATGAAGAAACACATTTTTTGGGGGGTGGTCATAATAATCTAATATTTGGGGTTGAATAAGTTAGCTAGCCAGTGTTAGTTTTTTTTTTGTTGTTTGGGAGAGGGTAAAACAAGAAGTAACAATGGATTTGGGGATTAATCATATTTGTGGCTATGGATCAGTAACTGTTGCATTAAGATCCATTTTCTGGGTTATTTCTCTGCATTCATGAGGTAACTGGATTCTGCTGCATTTGGTCAGTGACCCATACCTTAACGCCAGTTTTCTGGATTGATTTTCTAGATCCAGCAAGTTCTTGGTTTCACCTTTGCTTGGTCAGGAACCCTTAACACCTGTCATCTGGATTAATTCTCTATATTTAAGGGGTCACTGGCTGTTTCTGTGTTCAGGCAATGACCCCTACGTTAAGACCAGTGTTCTGGATTGATTTTCTAGATTCAGGAGGTTATCGGCTTCTGCTGTGACTTCCTCTTCTCTTGGTTGGATGATGACAACATCCTGGAGGTGTACAAGTTGGCTGACATGTACAATCTGGAGCAGCTGGGGGCCAGGGTGCACTCTTACCTCCTGAAGAACATCCAGACCTTTTCCCGGACATCCGTCTACCGCCAGCTCCCTTCAGAGAAGGTCTTTGACGTGCTCTCCAGCGATGATCTTGAGGTCGACTCTGAGAATGAGGTGTACGAGGCAGCTCTGCACTACCACTACAGCCCTGAGCAGGTGGAGACGGACCAGGTGTGCTTACAGGTACAGCCACCTGGGGGAGCCCCACTCTTTTTCAGAGCAGTATTATTTCATATAATCCTCGTTTGAACTGAGGTCAGACAGCTAAATGTGCTGGTATAAGCAAGACTTATGTTCTGCCCATGTAAATAAATGCCACCTATAGGCTAGTTCATTGCATTATGCTAGAACATACTAGAATGAACTTTTATTAAGTAGAATCCTGTTTCTATTATAATTGTGCTTTAGTCAAAGCTTCTCATGTATTTCTTGTGCTGTTTAGGTTTCGCCAGGGAATGCGTGTATTTCAGCTTTTAGTTCCCTCCCTCTCATTTGAGGAAATACATGTTACACCATCTTCACAGGATCCCCGGAAAACCAAAAAAGAAAAAAAAACTATAGGTGTGACGTAAAGTTAAGGAAATATTTGTGAAATTCGGTTATCCTTCTGCTTGTGGCTTTTTGTGTACATTTTAAAAATGAAAATGTTTGTGACTTCATTTGAAAGTCCTGATGCGATCATAACTGCTAGCGATGCAGGAAACAAGCCGTTGAGTCTAGTGAAAACTTCAAGTGAAGGCCTCTGTTACAGGATTTACTGTGAACTGCCAGGAATTCCCTGTATTATCCCAGTCATTGCACGAAAACTCCATCTACTGTGGAATTTGTTTGTACCATAACTTATAATAATAATAATAATAATAATAATAATGAGTTGATATAGTTATTGAATGACCATTAATCATTGTTAAGCTCTTAATCTGAAGTCAGCAGGGTGCCACAGTAGTTAGGAGTCCTTTAGCATAGCACGGCCAGTGGGTGGCGGGGTGACTCAGAAGCTCTGCCCCCCTGCCTCCCCAGGACCCACTTCCGATGCTAGAGGCGGTGCGCTTCTGCCTGATGGAACGTCCAGTGCTGCAGCGCCTCCACGAGCGACTGAGGAACTGCGTGCTGCGGGAGCGCGTGGCGGCGGCACTGCGCTACCATGCGCAGGAGCTGTGGCAGCCCGTCCTGCAGGGGGCGCTCACCCAGCCGCGCTCCCGCTCACGTTGCATCCTGGGCTTTGGTGGCATGTACTCGCCAGATTCTGTCGCCCACGGTGATGAGCTCCAGGTCTTCCATCCATCCTGGGGCGAGTGGAGGACCCTGGCCGCCCCTCAGGCTCCCCGCATGTCTAACCAGGGCATCGCCGTTCTCAACAACTTTGTCTATCTTATCGGTGGGGACAAGAACACCAGCAGTTTCCGTGCTGAGACTCGCTGCTGGAGGTGAGGGCCTCTTTCATCTGAAGAAGTGATATGTTCCAGGGTTGACTGTCTAATCAGATTTCGTGTAGCACCTGCCTTATCCTCTTATCTCTTAACTCCACCCCCCGCCCACCCAAGGTACGACCCCCGTCACAACAGCTGGTGCATCATCAAGCCACTGCAGCAGCAGCACGCAGACCACTGCGTCTGCGTGGAGGGGGGGTACATTTATGCCATAGGAGGCCGTGACTACAGCACCGAGCTGGACTGCGTGGAGCGCTATAGCCCCAGCACCAACACCTGGGAGTACGTGGCTGGCCTCCGGCGAGAGGTCAGCTGGGCGCTTGTCTCACAAATCGTTAAATCTGGAGATGGATGTTCCATCCATTTACACAGCAGTAAAATTGCGTTTTCTGTCTCTAGATTACTGCATTGATAGAGAGACACTGTGCCACAGTGAATTTTTAACATCAGATAATTAGGGCACAGCATGGCTGACCATAGCGTCACTTGTTCTGGGGAAGGCAGTGGTTTCCTGTATTGGTTTTTGTAAACTCGGGGGTAAATAGTCTCATGGTTTTTGCCTCTGACGAAATGACAGTAAAAATATGTCTAAATGGAAAGAAAACCCTGTGATGGATAGAGAGGATCCCTTGTTCTTCTAGGCCTCCACTAGATGGTGTTGGAATTGTGCAGACGGCAGCTTCGTCACTGTCCCCCGATGGACGTGGAACACGTGGCTTTTGTGAAGTATAGGCTGAAACAAAGGCCACTCACGGAGTGTTTTCGTGTGCGAGACATAACCGTGTCTGGCAGCTTCAGAGACCACAGCACATTATTTCCCTTAACACTCAAAATATACAGCTACAGAAAGAAACAAGAGCCTGCTCTATATTTTTAAACAAATCTGCAAAGCAACATTGTAATGGCAGCGATGACCGTTAACTTATCCGACAGTTTCTTATGAATTGGAGGATGACGTCAGGTGACTTTCAAAAGGAATGGGAAACATTAAGTGCAGGTGTGAAGTACACTGCTAGGATAGTTTGTATCAGGCCTCTAGAGGCAGGACTGAAATCCCACATAGCAAGGAAGAAGCCCTTCATTAATGAGAAACAGAGAGGAACCAGGCTGCAATATATACATACACAGACGCACACACATAAATTGAGAAATGCGCAAAACAAAAACTTGTGCTATGGTCTCTTAAATTTTTCTGTGGCTGTAGAACGATCTGGAAATGAATCGTTTTTATTGAGGCTGAAATCATGGAAACCTGAATTTGGAGAAAAAAACACCTTTGCCTTTTGACTTAAACGCTCTGACTTTTGCTTGGTCCAGGTGTACGCGCACGCGGGGGCCGTGGTGGACGGGAAGATCTACATCACGTGTGGCCGCCGCAGGCTGTCCTACCTCAAGGAGACGTACTGCTACGACCCCCAGGCCAACAACTGGACGGGCCGCGCCGAGGGCCCCGTGGAGAGGGCATGGCATGGCATGGCAGCTGTGGGAGGCCGGGCGTATATCATCGGGGGCAGCAATGATGAGCGAGGCTATCGGCGTGATGTCCTCAAGGTACCCCGGCACTTTGCTTCGGCAATGATTGGTGATCAGGGTCATAGTCTGTGACTAATGGAGCTTTTCCACTGCCACCAAGATCCGAGCCGTACCTCGGACTGACGAACACGTCAAGTATGATTAAACCAAGCTGGTTGCATTATCACTATCTGATTGGTCAAAATACTGGCGATCTGTGTCAATATGCATGGATTGGATAAATTGGATTTCCAATTTACGAATGCTAATTTCACTAGCATTTGATGCTAACGTGAGATAGCGATTCTCACAGAAATACTAGCAGAAATTACCACATAGTAAATCATGATGTACATCATGTGAACAGTAGATAAGTGTCTTTTCGTTTTTACATCACTGTCTCTATCCAAACCCTGAGCCAACCCTTCTGCACTCTAAAACCGAAGCGAGCTGGAACTGTGCTGTAACTAGTCTCTTTTTTGCAGTATGGCTCAGTTCCCGTATGCCAGTGGAAAACCGCCTTAATTGTGAGTGGTTTAACCTGTGTGTGGGAGGGATAAGCTCATTGTGAGAATGCCATGTGACCTTAGGGTGTTGTATCAGTGGGTAGTGTCAGTGTGTAGCAGTATGGTTCATTGAGAGTAATAATCTCACTGTATGATTACCAGTTATAGTATCTTTGTACAATTGCAGGGGAAATCTTTACAAATGCCTGTGCCCTCTTCCCCCAACAGGTGGCATGCTACAACGCAAACGCGGACAGCTGGTCGTTGGTGAGCCCGCTGCCGGCAGGGCACGGGGAGCCGGGCATCGCAGTGCTGCACGACTTCATCTACGTGCTGGGAGGCCGCTCGCATGACAAAGGCAGCCGCATGAAGCACGTGCACGTGTACGAGCCCTCGACCGACCACTGGGAGAGCGGTACTGCCTTCGAGGAGCGTGTATCGGGCCTGGCCGCCTGCGAGCTGCTGGTGCCTCGCTCCACCCTGGCCCAGGCCCGTGGCTGGGGGCAGCGTGCCAAGGCGTCGTGGGAAGACCCGGACTTCGACAATTCCGATGACTCCAGCGACGACTGATGCGGTGCTGCGGCAGCGGACGGAGATTTGAGTGCTCATGCTTCAGCCATATGTAATGAGGGGCTGTCATGGAAGGTCCCAGCAGTTCAAGCAGTACAGCTTGCAGGGGGAAGTTTGTTACATTGCGTTAAATGATATTATTATAATTATTATAGCACAGACTTTATAGCCCATAATTTTATTAATATACCGTGCAAATCCATAGCCCTCCCCCGGCACGCACATACAGGCACACTTGTGTGATTCAGGGTTACCTACTGCTGTGTCATTTCAGAAGATTGATACTGGTTAAGGAAACACTGGCTTTGTGCAAAAGTCCCAGCAAATGCACCAAAATCAGGGGCTGCTGACTTTCCCAGTGCCCTCTCCAGTTAGCGGTGACGCAGACCGGAAGCTGGCACAGACCTCCCGCACGCTGACCTCCCTGGATCTTGCAAGGCCCAAACCCACATCTGCTTCGTTACTAGTTCTTGGCTTGCTCTCTATCTTCTTTTCAGCATGTCTTTTTCCCCTTTCTTTTTTTTTGAGGAAATCTCTCCCTGCTTGTCTCTCCCAGGCTGTGTGCCCATCCCTCTCTGTTCAGAGCCAGGCTCGGTGTTGGGGGGAGGATGAGGTTGTTTGTGTCGGGTTGGGGGAAATCAAGGAAACTTCTAGAAAGGCCAAAACACCCTCTTAGGTGCAGGATTTGAGAATTTCTCAGAAAGCCAGTTTTGCCATTGATGCGGGGGCGGCTACCTACACAACATCTTACACAAATAAGGGACGATGCCAAAGGGCCCTTGTGTCAAAGTACCAGAAGGGGAGGGGGGAGTCGGAGTAGAATCGGTACTTTTGTGGGATTTTCCAAAGCAAGCACTTGGGGAAGAAAAGTGTGGTCTACAATCCTCAAATTTTTAGATGTTATCCTTCTGCATGAACAAATTTAGTTTCTTCAGAAAGGTGGTACTAGTTGTGGTGTGAACATGTGGGGGGGGGGGGGCAGGAATCAATTTAATGAGCTGCCATCGATAGAATACTGCTGAGTCTCTTTATCAGCAAAGTTCTGACTGCTCCAGTGGAAAGCAGCTGCAATTAACACCACTGGCAACTAACTGGATGACATGACATTCCGTGGCAGAGCTGTAAGTGCTGTTTGTTGGTTCCCTGTATATTCCCTGTCCCTGGAGTCACCGTTGGCCTTCTGACTCGGGCAGGATGTGGCTCTAGAACAAGCAGCTATGGGCAGATAGGGATTGAGGATTCGATGTACTTTTTATAAATGTTTTTTCGTTAATTTTCTCGTGCCTTATTTTCACTGAGTTGTTTCCCAGAATGCAACACTTCAAAGTTTCCATATTACAGTATAGACTTTCATTTGTCTTTTAATGTCAGTTTGCCACAGGTGAGGCGTAGTTAAATTGCTGGGTTCCGTTGCATTTTCTGGGCACTGATGGCAGCCCTGCACAGGCGTTAAATTAACTCCTGCGATCGTCTGCACCCAGCCAAATCTGAGGCGGCTAACCCCATGAAGCAGCTGGCTAGCTCCAGTTAGCTGTGGCTACCGTGCTGCCGGCGATGATTCAGAGTGGCCTTCAACAGTCTGCTCTTTTGTGAGCCTGAGCATCTGTGTTTGGAGGGTGGACACGGGTGACCCACGAGAGCACTGACAGGGCTGTGTACAGGTTAAGGAACCACATTTAATTTGATCTCCCAAGCCGCTCATCTATTTTCACATAAAAGCTATAGGGAATCTGAAATCTAGGTCATTGTGCCCTACTTTTTTTTTCAGTCTATCCCAGGCTGCCCTACACCCTCCCATCCCCACACATCCAAAGCAGTCTCCAGTTGAACTAGAAGCTTAATCTTCCAGAACTTTTCCTGTTACACAGGCAGCTGTTGAGGGCACAGCAACATCACATTTGCCAAGCTTTCACTGTGAAGGTAATGAGCTTCATCCAGCCCATGCCTTTATGTTATTGTTTTTGATGGACATGAGTTCTTATTGCAGCCTTTCAATCCCCCTCTTTGAAGGCCTTTATTTCTTTCAAATTTAACATCGCTTTTATACAAGTCCTGCTATAAAAATGCATTTTTTATCAGGTAAAAGAAAATGAAACATTATTGATTTTATGTATAAAATTGTTAATGTTGATTTTTGAAATGAGGCTGTTAAAGAAGGTTGACTATCTGATAGGCCCTCGTCCACAGATCAAAATCTGAAATGGAAAAACAACAAAAATAACACTGTGCTTAAGTGGTTTTGTTTACTTTTACACTGTTTATTAATGTTTTAAATAATAAAAAGGTTTGTCCTACTGCAAATTGTATACCTGTGTGAATCCTGCTTTATAAAGAATCCTAACAACAGCCAGAACCATGGATTCATCATGCAGAATATTCTGGAAGGAACTAGGTTCCATGTCCAAGTTGAAGAGGAGAAAAAAGATTAAAAATATATATAAAAAACTTAAAGAGTGCCTCTTTTGTGCTTTAGAGCATCCACTTTAGTCTGAAACCTCATGTAATTGCAAGGAGCTCCAGGTCACACAAATTAGTTTTGTTCTGTTCAGTCCATTAAAAGTATATTAGTCTAAATCTCATCTCAGACACCATTACTCTAAACGAGAAATGAAGGTGTCATTTTTCAACCCTAAATGTTTTCTTATCATGTAAAACATATACAAGTTCCAGTTTTTTTGTTGCACTTCTGTTTTTTTAATCGCCTTGAATGCAGTAACCTCATTCTAGGAAAACAAAATGAACAGTTTAAATCTGGCGTATAGCTGATACTACACTGCCTGTTCGGGTTGTGTTGCCTTGTTATGGATGTAGTCCATGTAGTGCATTAGTATCAGTCTGTTAAACATTATTAATGTAATAGGCAGCCTTGCTGGAAGGTGGACCCCTCAGATTGGTGTGTGGAGTGCTGTCTGTGACATGACATTCTTGAGTAATGGGGAGCTATTTGCCCTTCGCAAAAAGATACCGGTTGGGGAACCCAGCTTGTGTATGCTGAAGCCACTTTGATGGCACTTGAGTCGCCGGAAGGACGCGGAGAGCGATTTTCTTATACTTCCTGACCATACAGATTAATATTGTATTTCACTTGGCTTCTTCTTCTCTTGACCTTGGTGCTCAGTTTTTTGATCCCCCTTCTGGAAAATGTTGCTCCTACATGCTGATAGAACACTAATGAAAACATGCAGTAAACTGACAAAGGATTGAACTGTAACTTTCCATTCATTCATCCAAGTGATATTAATAATTTAAAAATTTCTTTATAAGCACCTCAGTGCAAATGTTACTAATGTGACAGTGTGCTTCTTCATTTTAATTGTTTCTGTTTAATTCTGAGCAGGAGTCTCTTAACCCCTAAATGCCAAAGTGGAAATCAGCTCCACAAATAAACAAATTAAAACCATGTTAAATTATATAACTGACAGCACTGTTTATATTGCTGTGTTAAATAAATAACCTATTGAGGTTTAACTAATTTTTTAAAAATTAAATTCCACATCCTTTCTCTTAAATCTGAAATGAAATGTTACTTCTTGTTGCTGTCAATTTCAATCCTGATAACTGAGTCAGAGTCAACTGGCAGATTTCAGATCAGTGCAGAATTGAACTGCAGCCAAAAGATAAGGATATTCCGCCATGATATGAATCAGTGCTGTGATGAGTAAGAGCTTATAGATACACAAGAAGGAAGCAGGGTGTCCGAAAGTGGCAGCTCAGTCATGCAATCGAACTTTTGAAACAATTGTGTAAGAAAACTAGTGAACTAGTTTCCTGAAACGATTTATGGTGTGCCTCATTCATTGTGCTGAAGACATTTTTCAAAAGGACAGATCAAACATAAATCCACTCATCTATCTTGCAGGACCTGGAGCTTATCCCATGAAGGACAGAGCACAAGGCAGGGGACACCCTGGATGCCATGCCAGTTCATGGAAGATCAAACCCACTGTGAACTAATTACTGCCTTGAAACAATACCAAGGGCACATTCTGCATGCATTTTAGTGTATAACATACGGTGACCATACTCGGCTTTGTGAAAAACACATCGAGGGCAGGATGCAAAGCAATACAAATATCGACAAGAAATAAAGCGAAATCCCGGACATTTCAGACATGTTTAGGTCCCAAAAAAGACGCCAAAGCCAGGAAAAGGAGGAAGTATGATCACCCTAGTATTGCATAGTACACCAATGTTTTTGGGATGAAATATTGCCCCAAAATTTCTGAACTAGGGGGTGCTGATGGCTCCCACAGTCCATTTTTAATCCCTTCACTCTATATAGTTTTCCACCAAATTCAGTGGGTACGAGGTATATGAGGAAACTAGCAGATTCTGCCCATTTCATATCACTCCGTGGAACCATTAAGTTTTACTCAATACTGTGTCAATAATTATTATCACTAATTATTTTACCTTTAGAGGGGGCGCCAACTTAGCAAATCAGTTTCACTTAGTCTCGGACGACGGGGTGCCGGCGATGAAACTTGCCTAGGGCGCCTCATGAACTTCGATCGACACCTAACACACGATGCAAAACACCAGACAAAGTGCAAATACAATATTGTATTTATTATTGAACAAATCTGGGTTACGCATGCTCCTCAAATGTACGAAAGGAGATCCCTTCTGAAACTTGCATGGTAATGGGGTCAAGTTCAGTCGTACGATTGGATCCGCAGCTCGCCGCCTCGCGACTTATTACTCCTAACGGGAAATCTGGATTTACGGCTTTGCACTCTGGCTCGGAAGGTCACAATAAGAGGTGTTAAATTTAAACTCAACTATATCTGCGAAACTAAAATCATAAGTTTCCTGTTTTAATTCACAATCGTTTTAAATGCAACCAGTGTAGTTCTGCTTTAGCCATGGAATTGGGCTACACATGTAACATATTACAGCAGTTGTACGGATTAAATTTACACAAACTATAAAGAAAAAAAGTAGTATAAGTGGAGATTTAGGGTCAGTAGGTGGGAAAGTAAAGTTAGACTGATGAGCAAGTGAAGCTGATGAGGAAGATTAACTTTGTAAAGAGCAGAATAATGCGTATTAACATAAAAATAAACCAAACTCAAGGCACTTCAGACGCCAAAAAACTGTCGTAAGCCAAAGTGCCTTCTGCCTGGTCTCTACGATTTCTGCGTACAGTGCCCCTCCGTAACGCCGCTGGCGTAGGGACCGGAGCAGGGTCGTGCCAGGCCCCCTCCGGGCGCGCCATCCCAGGCCTGCT
>JAODLD010000046.1:9111215-9123554 GCA_026781065.1 Mormyrops boulengeri
CCTGCTCTGCCCTGCCCCGGCCGGCCCGGCGTCGGCGCTCTTCGGGTTAGAGTAAGAGCTCACGGCCCCGCCCTCCGTCCGCCATTTCTCCGCTTCCAGCTCGGTCCCAGGAGGGGTACGCAATATCAACAAGGCGAGCGACGAGCGGGGTCCGATCCGCCGACATTAAACCGTCCTCCGGCGAAAATAATGCGGGCAGGAGCGGGAATAAATCCCGGGAAGGCGCTGCCAGGTTAATAAGTCACAGGCGACGGAGAGGGATCATTATCTGCACTATCCGCTCGCTTGTTTTGCGAGGGCGCATTGAAGGCCGCCATTTTTGGTCACTTCTTTTTTAAAGTCTGTAAGTGTGCGGGAACAAAGCTGGTGTTGCGTTTGTAGCGCGGCTGCGACGGTGTAACTCAGATCCGCCGGGGCCGCCGCTGCGAGCAGCCGGGGAGCAATGCGACACTGGGATCGCTTCGCCGGAGTGGTCTTTCTCCTACCGCACTGCCCGGTAAACTGTGCCCGGTTAGCCAGTTAGTTTTACGGGTTGCTTTTTTTGTTTCGTAATAGCGCGTTTATGGGCGGCCCGTTATGCTTTAGTTAGTCTCTGCGGGGAAAGCCGCGAAGGTCCGCCGGGAAACTGAGCCCGGAGTCCCCGTTAGTGCGGAAGCTGCCGCTCGTTCGTCGCCTGGCTGGACGGCGGGGGTAGCTGGCCGGACCGCGCGGTTCGAGGCGGGCTCAGGGTATCGCCAAATGCGAACCACCCTAAAAATAAAGAGTCGAGTTGTATTTTTGGAAGGAAATTAGAGGGAAACTGATCTGCGGTTCGCTGATCTGCTGCTGATTCTGTTGGACTGCGGGCTGCAGCGAGCTCCGGTGCATCGGCGCTCATATCCCGTCACGTTTTTTTGACTTTATTTATTCGGGTTCGGTATATATACACACATATAAATATACATTGGAAGTCCGCGTGCTGCGTTTGCGAAGCATGTCATCCGCGCGCTTCGACTCTTCGGACCGGTCCAGTTGGTACTTCGGTCCCGTCTCGCGCCAGGAGGCGCAGAGCCGGCTGCAGGGACAGAGGCACGGCGTCTTCCTGGTCCGGGACTCTTCCACTTGCCCCGGCGATTACGTGCTATCGGTGTCGGAGAACTCCAAGGTTTCTCACTACATTATAAACTCGCTGCCCACCAAGAGGTTTAAGATCGGCGACCAGGAGTTCGACAGTCTGCCCGCCCTGCTGGACTTCTACAAGATCCATTACCTGGACACGACGACGCTCATAGAGCCGGCTGCCAGGTACATTTAGGTCCGGCTTGGGCAGGCCCCCGTTGGCTGCTTGACATATTGCCATCGTGCAGGTATCGTCCACCTGCTGCACTTGCAGCTAAACAGTTTCGTGTTGCTGGCAGTTTGCATCTTTCAAACCGCTGCAAATGTTTCCTGAAACGTCTCTTCTGTGCCGGGTTACGAACTAATCAGATGAAGGCAGTTCGTTGGCGGTTGTTGCCAACGAACGTGCATCACGATTAGCTCATTTTTAAAAGCTCGATTTACAAAATATATGCATGGAGGAAAATTTTCAGTCATTGTCAGTTAAGTTTGTGTATGTCTGCGTCAGGCGTGACAATGACGGCTGGCATAGTTATAACGTTGAATGCGTGTGACTTTTCTTTAGAAAATCTACTTGTGGTCTTTAGAGTTTGCCAAAAAAGCTAAATGACAACTGGTTGTTCAGATGCATATGTCTCTGTGCATGGGTGTAATGCACACATTGACATCCTGTTTTGAAATAGACTGAAGATGAAGCCTAAGAAAAAAAAAACATATCACTTCTTACATTGCATTACATACTTACACTTCAGCCAGCGATTGCAGCACGTTTGTGGGGCAGGAAGCATGGCGGCATCTCATTAATGGCACTGGCTGAAGGGAAAAGGAAGAGCGGGAGATGCACCAGCTGCTGTCATGGGCTTCCTGTGCCCAAGGAAACTGCAAGAGAGTGTTTTCCGCTTCATATAAATACCTGTTTATGCTCACGTAGATGAGTTCCGGGGTTTTAAGCAAACAAGTCATATTAACATGTAAATGATGAGGGGAGTAGTTGGATCAGAAGACACTCCGCACTCAGGATATTGGGAAATTTGCTCCAACTTATCCCTAATTCAGGGGTCTCCAACTCCAGTCCTGGAGAGCTACCGTTCTGTAGGTTTTTGTCCTACCTGGCTTCTGATGAGCCACACTTGTTCCTGGTATTTACCTGAGAACAGTGGCCTGTACTACGAAACGGGGTTACTGGCTTATCGGGGTAATTTGTCGGATTTAAGGAACCACAGTTTAAATGGACTTCATATTCGTTCACTTACATTTTGCCCAAACTACCTTAAATCCAACAAGTTAAGTTACCCCGATAGGCCAGTAACCCCGCTTCGTAGTACAGGCCCCAGGTGTGGCTCATCAGAAGCCAGCTTTGCTAGAAAACCTAATGGACAGTAGCTCTCCAGGACTGGAGTTGGAGACCCCTGTCCTAGTTTATTGGGTCACTTAATTCAAATGAATTGTGCAGTTTACATTATGAACAAGCAGCCTGTGCTTTAGATTAACATCAAATGGCTAGCAACAACAAGGCGAGCCAGGAAAGCAGAATGTTTGGTGAGGGATTGACCACTGCCTTATGAGATCCTAACACAATGTCTAGCCTTTATTGTGATGAGATGTGGAATGGGAATGGCACTGGTGGGGCGGATGCCATGAGTCTGTGGCATGTCAAAGCCTGGCTTCCTGTGTCATGGTGGGCCTGGCCCCCACGAGCCTGTGATGTCATGCCCCTCTGCTGCCAAGTCATCGTTGGTCGGCCTCAATTCTCGTCACCTGTGAACTTGGGCTGTGTCGGTGCCCATATGGTGTTAATGTCTGTAAACTGCAGTTGCTGGTTCTTGCTGAAGCTGGAAGAAGGTTTCCTGAGCGCTCTGGAATTTCAGGGGTCTTTTTTATGCATTTCTAGGCGATCATATGTGTCTGTATTGGTTTGCAGGCCTCTAGCAGATTTAGCCCAGTTCTGTGCAGTTGTACTTGCCTCCCTGTCTGTTTGAATGATGCTTTATTTGGCATTTGCACAAGTACAGGTACATTGGAATGCTTCTTTTCACAAGTCTTATCTTGCTGTCCTTTGAGGTGAGTATGAGTGCAAGGTCAGGATATTTGTCCCGCACCCCTGGCACATTTTGGGGGATTAACTGGCCTTGCTCAAGAGCCCAACGGCTCTGTGACTATTCTGCAAAGACCGAGGTTCAGACCAGCAACCTTCTGATCACAGGCACAGAGACTAAGCCACACACTGCCCATGTATTTACTAACCCTTTTGTACCCCCCCAGGTATGTTAACCCCGCAGTGAGCAGCAGCCCAGCGATGCCGTTGACTGGCTTGGATGAGAACCTGGAGTATGTGCGGACTCTGTACGACTTCACGGGCAACGATGCCGAGGACCTGCCCTTCCGGAAGGGCGAGATCCTGGTAATCTTGGACAAGCCAGAGGAGCAGTGGTGGAGCGCCCGGAACAAAGAGGGCCGTGTGGGCATGATCCCTGTCCCCTACGTGGAGAGGCTGGTGCGCTCCAGTGCTCACCCAGGCACCCTGCCCCATGGCAGCCGGAATTCCAACAGCTATGGGTTCCCCGAGCCAGCCCACGCGTACGCGCAGCCCCAGACATCCTCACCCCTGCCGGCTGGGCCCGGTCCCCTGCCCTCCATGCAGAACGGCCCCGTCATGGCCAAGGCCATCCAGAAAAGAGTGCCCTGTGCCTACGACAGGACTGCCCTGGCGCTAGAGGTAGGGATGGCCCACCTTAGGTTACTGTAAAGTAGCAGCAGTTTCAGTAAGGTCACGCTGTGTATTCATGTACTAGCTGTCACTGGGCGTTCAAAGCCCTTGGGTTTTTACCTTTAGGTGTTGGTGTGAGGATTTTACTGGGGGGTAACTTATCTGATTGCAGTTAGCTAAAAATACATTGCTGGCTGCAAGTTATTAAGCCGGGGCCCCTAGACAGATTATTCATAGCTGCATAGCTGCAGGATTGTGCAGCGAAGCCATTCGACCATCAACCCGCCGTCAGCAAAGCGCTACATGCCGAGAGCTCGAAGGTGTTTGCAGGTCTGCGCCTCTGTTTATAAAGTGCTTGAGGTTTATACACGCCTGCCTGTGGTCAGCCAGGGAACATATTGAGTTAAAAAAAAAAAAAATCAATGAAAACCATAAAGCTGGGATAGTTCACTTTGCCCGGAATATACCATGCAAGTTCACATCATCTGGGTGAAGTTCTTTTTATATATATGCAAAGACAAGGGGGGAGAAGTGTGTCACACTTTGTGCAACTTCACATAACATGCACACGTGTGTGTGGGGGCTGGGTTTTGTCTTCCCAGAGACAAACTCATATTTTGCACTTGAAGTCCAGGTAGGCGGTCGCCACTGAGCTGTGGACTTGAAATCTTCACTTTGCTGGTTTTATTAATCAGGCTTCATGTTTGTTTTTTTTTGGGGGGGGGGGGTTGTGCACTCATAAAGATCTTTTTATTGCTGACTCATAAGTTTGTTTCTTCCCCCTGCGTGGTTACAATTTAGTTAAGATGTGCCTGTCTAATTGTTACTTTTAGAGTATGTAAATTATGTATAGAACATGTACATTACATTTTAAGGATCTTTTCCCCCCTGAATGAAACACATTTACATGTGTGGGTGTAATGAGGGCTGTTGACTTTTTTTTTTCCCCCCTCAAAGTGCACATCACTTTCCAACTAGAGTGTTTAACTGCTCCTCATACAGCAATGGGTAGGTGCCACAGTATTTCACAAGCGATGACGTTGCTGGTAAAATTAGCTGCGCTGGAAACGAACCTGTGACTGTTCTTGAAATGGAACTGGGGCTCTGGACGGGTCGGGAAACAACCTATGAAAATGTCAGCAATTCAGCCGCTTGCCTCGTGATCGGTGGCAGATGGGGATCATAAACAAGGACGGATGGGCTTTTTATTCCCACCATCGCCTGCGGGTCTGGACAGACCCGACCAAACGATCGGAGGTGCCGAGCGAGCAGGTGGCGCAGTACTTATTGGCGTGGAGTGGTGACACCCCAGGCACTGGTGATGATCCTGCTTAATGGGGGCGCTTATTATGGATATTGTCAGAAAATGTGGATATTTGGTGTGTGACACATAGCCGTGCATGTGTTAGAGCACTAGAACATGTGCTAAGAAGTGTTAGAGTGCTGCGGCGTAAACACACTGAGGATGCCAGCGTTGCCTGTTAGTCTTAGCCCAGTGTGACTCCCACAGAGGACTGTTGTCCCCTCCAGGTTTTGATCACTTCTGCTCCGCAACAGATTTTAGTCCGAAAAAAAAATCTATGTGCCGCCGGGAATGTGATATTTAGTCCGAAGCTGGTCGGCTGACCTCAAATCAGATTATTGTCTTTATCTGCAGGTGATCCTATGAGCTGTTCAGCATTGGGATAGCTTTAGACATCCCTGTTTCTTCATCGTGTTTACTTTTATCTGAAGTCCATAATTCTAAGTTAGTAGAGATGCACGGATTGCAATTTTCTTGGCCAATTCAGATGGTTTTTTTTGCAAGTGTGACCTGCCGATTTTCTTTCTAAAAACTATAATTGACAGGATAGACAAACAAAAAATTCTTCGATGCAAAATTTTATTTTCATAGTAAATTAAATTGTTATACTTTACAGTTTCCCCCAAACTGCACTTACAGGATCTTCTCTCACTTAATCAAGTCTCAGAATGAAGTGCTCTGGGTTGGAAAACTCTACACATAACAATTAACTGAAAATGAGCTGTTGTACACCCAGCTTTATCTGACACATTTTACTTTACCAAACGAGCAGGTGCAACAGATTTAAATAACAAATGTCAGTTACTTATAACATTTTTCAATATGTTTAAATTCCCCATATAACATGACATTGACCTTTTTTTCTTTTTTCTTTTCTTTTTACTCATCTTAAAATGCATCAGTCCGTAGGTTATTAAACTGAAGTGTGCCATTCTCTTCCAAATAACAATATTAATACCAGCATTGCACATTACAATTCTTACATCGCTAGTAAACTAGATTGTCAGGTTTTTCCATACCTTCCTACTGTATGGACATTATAGCGCAGGGGGTTGAAGTTTTTGCTAAAACATTTTTACTCTGTCATAGGAAAAAACCTTAGCCAGCTTTGCAGTTTTAATGATTATTCTTTTTCAAGATTATCTAGTATATGTTTGAAAATCAGTTTAAAGCTTACCTCCAATGTTTCACCATGTTTTCGTGGCGGTTCCCCCATGGTTTACTTTGGTTTTTCATGTATTATAAATTGCAGTTTTTGTGTCATCTTCACTCACAGTGAAGAACTTACATGGTAATGACATGTTAGCGTGTGGCTATGAGTGTGCACGGGTGGGTGTATGACGTGTGGTACATGCATAAAATGGACCGGTTCAGTATCAAACACATGAAACTGATCGGCTGGTCTATGATTTGGGCTGAGCACGCTGAAAATTGGCTGATTCCGGTCCTTGACCGGTTCGTCGGGGCATCCCTATAAGTTAGCTTTTTTAAATTATTTTGACTTGCTTTTTACAAAAAAGATGAGTAGACAAAATCATGAAAGCTTGGTCTAATTTGTAAATTATACCAGGTGATTGTTTTACTGGCACTGTCTTTAGGATCCATTGGACTCTTAGAAGTTGCAAGAATTATGTGGTGTAATTAATTGGGCTATAAGCAGATTGCATTTCTCATAGATCTGCTCCTAAGTTTCTGGATGTGCATATTTTACTCTCCATATAGTTCTAAAACATACTGAAATATCTACCGATGGTTTTAGAGGTTTCAGTAACTTTGATGGTGAAAAAATGGTGCTATTGTTATCTGGGTGTGAGGGTGATGGTCTCGATGGTGCAGCAAGATTATTCCATGTATACATAATTTTACTGCTGTAAGTTGACTGTACAGGTATCTGTGACACATAACTAGAAAGATTTAATGACATTGACCTGCCACATATGGCAGGTGGACGATTGCTGGATTTTGCCAGTTCCAGTTCTAAAAACTCATAAAAAAATTACACACCAGAACACAGGACAGGGCCTAATGTCAGTGCACAAAATAGTTGTAGATACTATGATCAAGTAGATATTAACAGTAGATACTATGATCAAGAAGGAGGTTCATCCAAAGCGAGCCTCGGCCATTGCATTGCATGGCGTCTATACTGACCCCTGTAAATTACCCAAATGCTAGAATTTTGACTGCATAATTTCTGGCGTAGTGGTAGACTGTATTCTCAGTCTCCCCTGATTATCCCCAGCCTCCAGAATTTCCTGCCTGGGACCAGTGAAGTATTTCAGTCTCGTACAAGAGACTGACCTGGCAATATTCAGAAGGGGGGAAAGCCTCCAAATCCCATGATCTCATTTCTTTTGTCTGTTGGGGTAAGTAACCATGGGAGTATTTAGTCTTCCAAATTGTCCCATTGAAGTCAGGTGTCTGTGCTGCTGAGCATGGATTCACAGGGATCCTAATCGCAGACCCGGGTAGCATAATGGTCAGGCTGTTTTTCTAAATAGCTTATTACATTTTTTAAAATACCTTATTACATTGGTAACACATTGTTTTAACAGCATCAAATGACCTTCCAGCAGGAGATGGATGGATGTCCTACCCTTATTATCCATGCAAAACCTTTTTTTGGGGGGGTCGGTCCAGGCTAATCTGTGCTAATAAAGTCACATTTTCCATGCAAGCAAAACACTGCATGATGCAAAAATGGTGTTTAGTTGTATTGTGCATCCGTTCATTCATTCATTTGAAATACTTGAATTAAAGTGGTTTTTAGATTTGCATGAAATGTGACCCACCCCTTTCCATTTTGCTGTCCTCTCCTCAGGTGGGGGACGTGGTCAAAGTGACCCGGATGAACATTAGCGGCCAGTGGGAAGGCGAGGTCAATGGCCGCAAAGGGCTCTTCCCCTTCACCCATGTGAAAATAATCGACCCGCAGAATCCGGACGAGAACGAATGAGACGGCGCCCCGTGCCATCCCGACTCCCTCCGCCATCGGCCATGACGTGCCGTACCGCTGTGGGGAACGCAGCTGTTTACATGACGTTCATGGAAATCAGTGTTCGCTAGCCGCTGCTCCCAAGCTCCGCTCCTCAAAACAGCCGTTTACCTGTTGCCTAGCAACAGGTTCACCCACCCACCAAACCCCCCACTTCACCAGTAACAGGTGAAGTGTGCACTGTTGCTCTGGTGCAATGTTTGGTATGTTTTTTTTTTTCTTCCTTCAAGCTGCCTGAGCTTTTGCAGGTAAGATGACAAGTCTGGCTTCGCTAGTCAACCCGGGAAGAAAAGAAAAGAAAGAAAGAAAGAAAGAAAAAAAAAGAAAGAAAGAAAAAAAACTCGAAATAAAGTAACGGTCTTATGGTTTCGTGCAGCATCGGTGACGCTAGAGCACGTGAGAGCGGCACGTGATGCGGGTGATGATTTTTCCCTATTTGCGGACCCGTCCTTCTATACTGATGGGGGAGGACTCACCCAAGTGTGGCGTTGATGGAGTCGCAGCTGGGGGAGGGAGGAGGTTGCAGGTTTAATGGAGACCCCTCTGCCCGGACTGAAAACGCTGAAACTGGAAAGCACGGAAATTATGAAGCCGCAGAAAGCCCGCACACGAACTTTAATCCCCCCACCCTAGATTACATCGCCTTATAATTAGTTGCGCGAATAGTCTCACCAATTGGACGTTACTGCTTTCAAAAGGCCGCTGGTCGCAGTAAAAGCAGAACTAGCGGCATTTAGCACGGAACTAGTCGTAAAACATTTCCTACTCGTTTACGCTGTTTTTATTTTTTCTTTCCGGTGCCAATTTGGTTTTAGTAGCCAAACGATGGATTTAAGCAATTCAGTCGGTTTAAATGGCGCGGGGGAATAAACGTTAAGATGCGCCGTACTCACGGCTCTTTTATGCACTGCTTCGGGTTAAAGCAGACGTGTCAGCCTCCCCTTTGCGTAAAAGCCCTGCTGCTTTTAAGAGTTACGTGTTCATACCAGATGTAAACCCGCAACAATGTGGGGGCGACTTGCTGTGAAAATACGAGTATCTTTAAAGGCGCTCAAATCTAATTCGGGTTTAACCTGATGTGAACAGGCGTCATGTCCCATCTGACTTCAGTCGTTTTTGTAGGCTGTCACGTTATGCTCTTCATGATAAAAAAAAAAAAAAAAACGACCTGTGCCATCAGTCTCCCGAGCTTTCTCTCTATTTTTCCGCTAGATCCTTACTGCAGGATGTGATGTCCCATCCTTAACCCGCCAGCTTCTTGCATCGTGCACTAAACTAACGGCGACGAACCCGCAGGAGCGTCAGCCCGAGGATGCCGCTTTTTATTCTTAAAAAATGGAAAAAAGGGAGATCGCCTACAAGTGGCTGGCTTGCATGATGCTCTGACCCCCTCATGGGTCCCAGTGCTGTTTTTTTCCGCTTTTTAAAACTAAGCTACGTGTTCCGTCTGCCGAGAATCGCCTTATCGTTACTTGTGCAGTTCATCTCTTTAGTCCTTCAGATCAAGCAATATTACAATTTCTAGTTTTTAAAAAATAGGTCTTTTAATTTCCTTTAAAAACATTGAGGTTGCCCTTAAACTATATGCCTTTTGACATTAACAGTATTACTGTGCTTTTTGTTTATATTTTATTAAAAAAACTAAATTGTGCCTTTTATTTTCTTACATTTACATGCATCACATGGTTGTTAACGTGTGTAGGTAAACTCATGTACAGTGCAAGTAAATAAAAGTGTTAACTTGTAGTTTGTGTGTGCTTTTGTTCATTTGTACATCGCTTCACCAGATGGGGGACTCTGAAATGGAGCACAGCGGTTATAAACACTTATTATAACACAAATTAGAACACAACTGCTGCTTTGCGGACTTGCCCTGAGGGGGGATGGCGAGCAATTACGGATTTCTAATGAGAATCTATAAACGGAGCTGAGGAGACTGACAAGCGTCAGCGAGAAACTTTTCAAGGTCGAGGCTCCTAGTCGAATGCCCGAGCAACGCCAAGCGGGAACTTTCCAGAAAGACGATGGCCGTCAGTATTTGGGTGCCTTTCTGTGCAGCACGGGTGATGGCTCATCTCACATCAGGAAACCGGCCCTTTAACTACTAGCATGATAGTTAATCAGCTGGATGAATTTGAGACGAAGGTTGCAGTTACATATCTCGGCACACTTGCCGTTTTCCTTTCTATGAAGGAGTCTAGTTCAGCAAACATCCGGCTATTGAATAGTACATATAACAGAATAGATAGAATAGAAAGCCTTTATCATCATTGTTAAATTTACAACAAAATTATGAGTCATGACTAAAAAAAACAGATGACAACACAGTACGGATTTACAGCAACAGTATCATATCTCACAAGGAAAGACAAATAGAAAGAGTTTAAATTGAAATTGCACTGGCCCACATTACTGCACTACAGATACACATTTTGCTCAGTTTAAAACGAGAATATATAAAGGAGATTGGATAAAAAGAAAAACCAGAAATAATAACAATGAAAGATGCCGTTCCACTAAAGATATTCCACGAAAATAGCAGCAATATGTATGCAAATATATTATTGCACAGTAGTAATCAAGAGTTAAGTCAGACTTAACAGTGCTTGTTTGTATTCAGTGTAACAATGGCCAATTATAAACTCAAAGTCGTCCTAGATCAATATATCTGCATAGTATACAATAAGCAATAGACATGTTTTTCTTCTTATCGGCGAAAGTTTCCATTTTTATTTTTCATAAATTTGTGGAGAATGAGGCTGTATAAGAAACAAGTCTGCCCTCTGGATGTGTTCTGGATGGAGCTGCGAGTCTGTTTACTTTCATTATGTTTGCGTCAGTAGCTGCTATAGCGCCCCCAGCGGTCGGGGCGTGGTTTTTGATGGGCTGCAGTACGTCATCTTCCGTTCGCAGAAGCTTTTGCGTTGCGTAAAGATGGAGCTGCCGAGACATTAACAAGACATTCGCTTCGCCTAACATACTTGTTCATTTTTTTTAATTCTATGAGATGTCTTGCAGATACAAAATTATGAAGTTCCTAGAGCCGGGCCCGCGATTCTAACTGGGGGAGGGGCTGGGGCGTCGTTCGTAATGGACGCGGAGCAACTCAAGGCAGTGGCGTTAAAAATTGTCGAGGGGGGTACTGACTCCAAAATGAGCTGTAACATAACTTATTCATTATGTTTTTGTTTGTTTTAGGATAAACGTTATAAGTAAAAAACTAAAATTAAAAACTGGTGGGCCGCTGATGCCCCCCATAACCCTGATGTCCTGCCTGTTGCCCTCGTCCAGTTTTCGGCAATGCAGCCTTCTGACCACAAGGGGGCCGTATGTCACCCAACAGTGTACCTGGAGAGAATGTATATTAGGAAGATCGGATTTTATGTATAAATAAATAACGAACGAACAGTTTTACAGTCCATTAGAAAGACAAAATGGCAATTCATTTCCATTAGTCTTATGATGCAACTTGTAAATATGTCTTTTTATGATATCAATAACTACTTAAACCTATGAATAGTCAGCCATAAACTAGACATTTGAGTTGGCGATAATGGTTAGATTTCCCAATATGAAACATGAGGAAAGTGACACAGAATAGCAAAATGCTTATCAGTGGGTCTCTGCATTCCCTAAAACCAATAAATGGCTAACATTTGGTGTATCCTTTACTTTTTCCATTGCAGTAGTTTGACACTTTTACTAACTGTGCAGCTGTGGCCATGCTCTAGTGACAACAGTGACCTTTTAACTTGAGTCAGTTGCAAATGACTTATTGTTTTTATACATTCAAGCATAGATCAGTCACAGTTATGCATCTTCACTGTGATCCTCCTTAAATTTAGGGTGTAACAGCTGGTTAATCTCCCAGCACTTCAACCTGCAACCTTTTGTTCACAAGTCCAGCTCCTCAGCCTTATTTACAGCAATGGTTTTGGAGTTGGGGGGTGGTCGATTGATCAGAGTGGTAGTCCTGAGTGGCCGATTAAGGGGGGGGTTATGTCCTGCTTACTTCTGTTCTCTCCCCCTGCCCTGTCTCCAGCAGTTCCTCCCCATTTGGCCGTATGCACCACTGACTTTATGAAGGTTGACTTCCTCTGCATTAAGAGCCCCCCAACCCCAACTCCACCCCACCTCTGAGGCTCATCTGGTTTATCTGCAGCTGTGGGGGGGGGGGGGGGGGGGGGGGGGGGGGGGGGGGGGGGGGGGGGGGGGGGGGGGGGGGGGGGGGGGGGG
>JAODLD010000046.1:9173512-9201509 GCA_026781065.1 Mormyrops boulengeri
ATACGCACACACACACACCCACATACGCACACACACACACACACCCACATACGCACACACACACCCACATACATACACACACACACACACCCACATACGCGCACACACACACACACACACACACCCACATACGCACACACACACACACACTAATGCTTCCATCACCCTGCTGCGGGCACACATACACATCCACATACACACATGCACACCCACATATACACACACACACACACACACACATGCCAACTTGGTCCAGGACACAATACGGGTATTCAAGGATTGTACAGTTCATCCTCTATCTATAAAAGAGGAAGAAGAAAAACGAGAAGGAGGACTGACAGGAGGAGAATGAGGAAATGAGGAAAAGAGAAGAAGGAGAAGAAGAAAGACAAGGAAGAGTAGAAAGAGAACAAGGAGAAAGATAAGAAGGAGAATCAGGAGAATGAGAAGAAAAAGTAGGAGGAGAAGATGATGACAAAGGAGAGGAGAGAAAAAAGAGCAGAAGAAGAAGGTGCAGAAGAATGGGTAGAAGGAAGTGGAGTAGAAGTAGGAGAACAAGGAGAAGGAGAAGGAGGTCATAATAATGCTTAAAACCAGAACATGAGCTGCTGAAGATCTGGATGTAAGGTTACTTTAATGTTTACCGTCTCTCCGTAACGCTGACAGTAATAAGAGAGCAGAAGGACACATTTTTGTGTGAAACTTCCAACTTGGCCAGACGACATAAAACTACTGCAAATCTCTATAAAAATGCAACGGCCTGAAACACAGCCATTCTGATGCTGCTATATTTTTCCTTTTACTTATTTAAGGAACAAAAAAAATTGGAATTATGATAAATCTGAAATAGAAAGGATGGAACAAATGTCACCCGGCCAGATGTTCCAGGTGTCCATCAGGAGACCATTTTGCTGCATTCACATGACAGTGGGCCCCGGGTACGAGGACGGGGCGCCGCATGTCTCACCACGAAAAGAGCAGCGGATATGTTACTGGCAGCCATGTTGTCCACCCGCCCAGCTCCCCGCCGCCCTCTGCAGGAGGGGGTCAGAACTGGACTTGTGACGGTCATCAGCACTCTCATCATCATCATCACCATCACCCCATCACCACCACCACCACCAGTGCCGGCACCAGCATCACCCCACTCCCCCGGTGTGATTTCCAGTCCCAGTGAAGCGAGGGCCCCTCCCCAGCTGGAGCCCGGGACCGGGACTGTACCATCGGCCTGTGGCTGGTCCTGCTGCTGCCCCTGCTGCTGCCGCCGCTGAAGGGCTTTACGTTTGGCGTAATCGTGGTCGACCGGGGCGGCCGTGTACGGTGGGGATGTCAGACCTGGCCCGCTGGAGGGGGGGTGCGTCCCGAGGCCCAAGGCCACGCCCGCCGATGAGGAATGAGAGTCGTCGTCATTGACAGATGAAGCCTTCTCCCTGAAGGATGGAAGCCAGGGGTCACAGAGGTCACACCCAGTACCAAAACACACAGGGCAGGGGTCACAGAGGTCACGCCCAGTACCAGACACAAAGGGCAGGGGTCACAGAGGTCACGCCCAGTACCAGACACACAGGGCAAGTGTCACAGAGGTCACACCCAGTACCAGACACACAGGGTAGGGGTCACAGAGGTCACGGCCAACAGCTGACACACAGGTCAGGGGTCACAGAGGTCACGGCCAACAGCTGACACACAGGTCAGGGGTCACGGAGGTCTCAGCCAGCAGCTGACACACAGGTCAGGGGTCACAGAGGTCACGCCCAGCAGCAGACACTCAGGTCAGGGGTCACGGAGGTCTCAGCCAGCAGCTGACACACAGGTCAGGGGTCACAGAGGTCATGCCCAGTACCAGACACACAGGGTAGGGGTCACAGAAGTTACACCCAGCAGAAACTCAGGCTTATAAACAGACTGAAGCCGCCAGAGGCTCCTGCATGTCCCTGGCGGGCATCTTCCCTGCTCCTAAACGAAACCTTTCAAAGCGCCTCCCTGTCTTCGTTTCCTGCTGGCAGTGATTTAAGGGAAAGGCTCCCATCCGCACACACAGCCTTCACATACCACCTTTTTTTGTGGAGGTCAGGCTCTTCTCTGCGGACAGCAGGCTAAAAATAATCGAGCCGTGCCTCCCCAGCCCGTTTGGGGTAAACGCCAGGCTGACGGCCGTGACGAGGCCGCAGCGACCCACTAATGCCCCCCCCAAGCACGCACTTCTCACTGGACTTCGGCATGTGCTTCTCTTCCCCGCGGGCAAAGGGTCCGCAGGCAGCCTCCGCCAGGATGCTGAAGAAGAGCTCATGGTCCATCTGGGTGTCGGCGCCGGAGGGGGGAGACTCCAGCAGCTTCAGGATGGTGGCGCTGATCCGGAAGTAGAGCTGGGGAGACACACACACACACATACACACACACACAATGAGACACCCCCAAGTCTTCCACAACCCCACAAACTACCCTGTTGTACATGTTGACTCTCATTCCAAAGCACCCCCCACCGCCAAATTTAAACGGTAATTGGAACAATCATACCCCCTATTTATAGCAACGTTACCCTCCTTGATGCACAGGCACAGCAAGAGGCAGCCTCAGAATGTGCAAACAGCCCCAATCCGCAGGCATCTGTGACATTCCTCTAAAGATGGAGAGGGAGGCAGGCGGTTTTGGGGCCCGTTACCTACCTCCAGGGCCTCCATGGCCAGCTCGGGGGGGTTGTGGTAGTGAATTTTACGTGGGTAGCGAGCTGCCTCCTCGTGCAGGTAGTGGGCGGCCTGGGGGGGGGGGCGAGGATAAATAAAAAATTATTTAAATAAGCCTAAAGATGCGAAATGAACATTGGGCTTAAAGGGGCGTGATTTAAATTCCGGCCAAGAAGGAGAAAAACACATTAGTGAGACAGAAGGATGGCTAAGGGCCTTTAAGGGATTTGAGGCCGTTTCCACCAGAGAGGGGAGGGAGGAGCTGGCTGTTCGTGAAAGAGGCCTCTATTCTTGGAGCAGGCGCCCCCTACAGCCCACCTGCTTGTAGAGCAGCAGGTATTCCCGCGGCGGCCGCCGGTGCTTCTCAGCGATCTTGCCCAGCATGTAGTGGATTAGCCATTCCTCCTCCTCAGCGTCGCCCTCACAGCGAGACGCACCCTGGAAGCACTGAGAGGCCGTTTCCAGCATAGAGTCCCTGCGCTCCTCCATCTGCGGACACACACAAAGGACAAGGTCACGCAGACTGCGAGTAAACGCCATCGTGGCAGGTAGGAGCCCCGCTGCGGCTGGTCGGGGGTTACTCTGAGCGGGATCCCCTCCGAAGCTGGTCTCGGGTCAGAGCAGAGGCACGATTCAGCCGGCGTGACACAGCGGATCGAATGTGCTGGCAGGTGGCGAGCAGGTGGAGGATTTCCAGGACTGTCCCTGAGGTGGGGGAGGGGCCTGGGGAACGGAGTGGGTGGGGGTGGCGGGGCGTGAAGCCTGGCTAGAGCTGGAGCCCCACCCCAACACGGTGGGGCCTCCCAAAAAGTGGTGTGCGTGTGACAGCAGGGGCGCATCACGGCTGCCGTGCTAACGCGGTGACTGCGCTCAGCACAAAAAAATAAATAAAAACACATTTTGCCCAAAAGTTGAAACTAGGAGAGCTGGTAAACAAACAAACAGATGGCTGCTTAATCACAGCGATGCCGGGTATCTGAAGGGGGGGGGGCACCACACACACACACACACACACACACACACACACGCCACCCCTACACCCTAGCCTTCGCCTCACGTGTTTGCATGGCAGGCACAGATGGGGTTGTCACCTGAAAACACGCTGTCCTGTACGGGCTGTTAGTGGTACAGAGAGGGGCATGACACGGCAAGGGGGCTCTGTTAGTGGTACAGAGAGGGGCATGACACGGCAAGGGGGCTCTGTTAGGGGCACAGAGAGGGGCATGACACGGCAAGGGGGCTCTGTTAGGGGTACAGAGAGGGGCATGACACGGCAAGGGGGCTCTGTTAGGGGCACAGAGAGGGGCATGACACGGCATGGCAAGGGGGTGCTGTGAGGGGCAGAACAAGGGGCAAGACACGGCATGGCAAAGGGGTGCTGTGAGGGGCCGAGTGAGGGGCACAGCAAGGGGGTGTTGTGAGGGGCACGGCACTGCATGGGGGCACTGTGAGGGGCACAGCGAGGGATACGTGAAGGGGGCGCTGTGAGGGGCACAGCGAGGGCCACGGCAAGGGGCCGCCCACCCTTCTTCCTTCTCCACACCCTCCGCCCCCACCCTTCCTCCTACCCCCCTCCCCAGCTCTCACCTGCTTGACCACCTCGGGCGGCAGCTCGCTCCTCCACTGCTTCAGCTGGCGAGAAGCAAAGGAGTGCAGGGCGTAGGACATGGTGCCATATTCGATCCACAGCGACAGGTTGGAGCCGTCAATCTCCAGGGCACGCCTGAAGCAGCTCAGCACGGCCATGGAGTGTTTCCAGATAGGCCCGTCGCTCTTCAGCTCGTTGGAGTTCAGCTTATCCTGGATGCGGCTGGCGCGGGCCAGCGCCATACCAGCCCACGAGTCAAACCTGGGGGCGCCATAAACACGTTCTAGAACAAAAGTATTCATTCACATCTTCTCCCTGTATCAGTGTGTAACTTCCTAGAGTATAAAGATCCAGTCCTGGGTGACCCACCCTGCCTCGTCCCCTTGGCTTCCTAGGTTAAGCCTCAAGTTCCTTGCTACCATGTACAGGTTAGGGAAAGACAGATGGATGGATGGATGGATGGATGGATGGATGGATGGATGGATGGATGGATGGATTGATGGATGATCACTTGATAATGAATAAAGTTCTATATTTCATAAGTGTTTTGACTACAATAAAAAATACCCAGGCCTTGCAAAAACTTACTTCTAAAAGCTACTAATACCATGACATACAGCTCGGGAAAAAATTAAGAGACCACAGCACAATTTTTCTTTCACTCATCTCTCAATTTAGGGGTGTCCATCTGCACATAACATATATGCAAACTATCCTAGCAGTGCACTTCACACCTGCACTCAATGTTTTCCATTACTTTTGAAGATCACTTGATGACGTCTCATGATTCATGAGAAACTGACGGATAAGTTGGCAGTCATCTCTGGCATTAGAAAGTCACTTCTGCCCTCTACCTGGCTGGTTTCTGGTTGTTCCCAGTGTCTCCTGATTCACCTTGTTCTTGTGTACTGCTGTCTTAGAAGCTTTGAACCTGGAAACAACCCGCTGCTCAGCGTAGCCTTCTGCCAGTAGAACCAGGATTTAAAAATGCATATTTGTTTAATAATATAGAGTGGTCTCTTAATTTTTTCCTCGGCTGTATACGTTCAATATTTGCTACATGCTAATTACTTAGTTATGTGTTATAGCCCTATAAGAGCGCACTATAAATAGAGCTACATGCTAAAGCCCTTCCTGAGCCTTACTGCTCAGCCATCATGTCAGGCCAGCTTCCCACTCATCACATTAGCGTCAATTAGGGGAAGCCGGGCTGCCAACCTTTCTGGGCACACACAGATGTCGTGCATGTAGAATTTTATGGCCTTGGACTGCTCCTTGTTCTTGAAGTGGTAGTCAGCCAGGAGGTAGTACAGCTCGTTAACCAGAGGGGGCGCTGGAGCAGCTCCCTCGGGGAGGCACGGAACCTGTTGGGCGGGGGGGGGGAGGATTAAGAGATTCACTCATAGTCACCGATTTGCGGTCAGCACCGTGAGTCTGCATGTTGTAATAACTGCCGCGTGCTATTTCGGATCAACGACGGATTCTAGAACTTCGAGGGCTGACAAAGGCGAGGAAAAAACCAACCAATGAGATAGCACTTCAAACTCCATTTAGCGGCGACACGCTGACGATGAGCCGTTGGCTTCTGGTTCAACTGGTTACTTGCGGCCGCACCAACACCAGCGCACAAGTGGCCAAACTCAACCTTAACCAGGCATTTCGCAGGTTTGCCCGTTTCAAAAAAGGTAAAATATACCGACCCTGTAGGGGGCTGTCAAGCTACAGGCAGAATCTAATCCCGTCCCATCCCCTGGACCGGGACAGACGCACGCGCATGCCTCTAACAGGAATGAGGGAATCGGAACTGTCGGCGGGACCCATCCTGCACACGTTCCTGCTCCTTAGATAGATGTTCTATCTGACACTCTGGGGGTTGGGGGGGGGGGTGTGCTGTCAGACCCTTAACAGAGGTACTCTGCTCAAGTCACTTACAAAATGGGTAAATGGACATGAGATGATGCTGACAATAACGAGGAACGGCGATAATCCTAATAAAAACGCCTGCTTGCAGCCGGATGCAAATCTGCAAACTCAGATGAGATCGATGCTCGTCTCATCACACGCCAGCCACTTCGCGGGATGGCGGTCACGTCAGCCAGGCCCCTGGCCAGCCGCCATGGTGATCTGACCCAGAACAAACTCCCCAGGGAGAGCGGCTCTCGCCATCTGCTCTCCTCTGCTGCTCCTCCTCCTCCTGCCGGGGGAGTGGGGGGGTCCAACCCCAAACCTGTGCCCTTTACTCCTCAATCCTGTTTACCTGCTGCCCCCCACCCCCCTCAGGGAGTAGGGTCATAAGCTCCGGGAGGCACCTGTACCCCCCACCCTTGCCGCCTTCCCCTCACTCTGACATCCCCGGAGAATGCTGAGCTGTAAAAGTGGAGGCCCAATGAGGACGGGAAGTTGTCAGGGCTGTTCGGGGCTCCATGATGCCGTGCAAAGAGAGGACGGGAGCGAGGGGTGGATTTTGGGGGGGTGGAGGGGATGTCAGAATCTCATAGTCACTGACAGCCAGTACCATACAGTTGCAAACAGCTTTAAGAAGAAAACTGGCATGAGATCCTGGGTCCTGTAACACTGTAAGGTAGGAAAAACCCAGCTCTAAGGTTGTTAGGGTCGCCCCACCCACCAGCAGTCAGTCCTTCTTGGGGGGAGGGGGGGGGCGACCCTAACAACTGAGTCAGTGTTCAAAGGCAGTAGTAAGGTGTGGGGGTTCTGTCTAACCTTGTCCGTGTTGCCCTCGATGTAGGCAGACACCTCATCGACGGTGAGGGTGGGGCCTTCGCCACGAGGCACGATGGCAGATACCCGCTTCAGCAGGTTGGACAGGTCTGCCGACACCGTGCTCGTCTTGTAGCTGTCGAACTCCGGCAGCGTCTTGGGTTTGAAGTAATCGAACATGAAGAGCGCGTCAGCCCACTGCAGCTCCACCTGCTGGACGAGGGCGGGAGCGCCGCCCCCGGGAGCAGAGCGTGAGACAAGAGGAGACACAAGCACAAAACTTGCACGGACGTCCACCCGACCATGGTGGAAAAGCTGGCGTCCGTGATGCGAGAAATAAAATCTGGGTAACATACCTCAGTGAATCATTAACGGTATTAATAACCAGTGATTTTACTTACATACAGGAAGATTACATTTAGGGGGAGCAGAAAGACACGAGGCAGAAAGGTTGGAAGAAAGAGCTGAAAAAGCGCAACTCTGCCCCCCATACAGATGTGAATCGCAGCATAACATGTCAACCGGACAGCACGCCAACATACTGCCACGCACACCGCCAGCCTTATGCCAAACACATAGACATTTACTGTGGGGTGACATGCGACTCTCTCTAAATTCTTATGAATAACTTTGGTCAACAGATTTGTACTTTCTTTTTGTTTCACAGATCAAAATATTTGAATCTTACTGTATTGTTTGTGCTGAATTCATATATCCAAACATAATCGACCTATTACGCAAGGATTTTGAGTGACAATTAAACCTCATGCTACATATAAATGTATATATATACGTATACATATACACACACACACATATACACATACAGTATATGTGTATGTTGCAAGTGACAAATCTACAAGATAGAAATGTACAATTTTAAGGGTCCAGCAGAAGCCAGCCACTGGCCTTGATATCAGAGAGAGAGCAGGACCTTGTCTCAACGTGTTCAAACATGGTACAGCCTGTAAACTCTGGCAAGACACACTTATAGTACTTTGCGCCCTTCTGTAAAGTGCTAAAAAGTTCAGAAATGGAATTCAAATAAATTTTCCTAAATTACTCTGAAATATGCCCATATATTCTTCATAAGGAATTACATACTACATATACAGCCTAAAAATGACATCACTGAATACTACTGGAGAGAGCAAAATTCTGATTGCATTTCTTAAATCTGCATTGAAAAAAATTCAGAAGAGACAACCCTTGCTCCTTTCGTACTCAGATTTTTGTTGACAAGTGTTGTTTGAAATACCTATATTTTACACATTTTATAATAACCTAATTGGCAGTTTCTCAAAAACCTTGAGATGTGTAGGTATTTCTGTGCTCAGCATCACAAAACTGGCAGATCATACATTTTAAAGGAAACAAAAATCTTGTAAACCAGTGTGAATTAAAAAAAATATATATATAAAAAAATAACATCCATTCATCCTCGTTCCAGAAGTGCTAATCTAAGTCACAAAATATATATAAACATGAGATTACAAACAAAAACAAACTAGATTTAAATGTGATAGGGATTCCAAAGACAGACGGGACCAAAATCGCATGCTGGGGGAGCAAAATTCCCATCAGCAAATTCCTCATTGACCTGCAGACATCCCAACCGGGCTGTTGTGACATCAGGCTAGCACCCCCGGTGACAGACAGCTGCATCCTATTTCCCCGACCGCCCTCAATGCCTGCCCCGTAGGAGGCTGCTGCATCCTCGCACTGTCCTTTAGAGGGACACACATCTTCCCACAGATGTGTGAGGATCACATGTCCAGGGAAGAGGTGATATCATGGGGTCAGCTGAACCCCTCCCCCCCCACAGCTCCCGCCCATTCCTGCCACTGACGGCATTGTTCCTCTGTTTTTCCTCTTGCCGTACTGTTCTTATTTTAACCGCTAAATGTGTTCCAGTGCTGAATTATTAACAGCAGAGTGCAGTGGCACTGAGACGGTTCCTCAGTGTGTCCGCCCATCCTTACCGGAACCTTCTCCTTCTTGAGAGATTTGTTCCATTTACTTTATGTGTGGTCTGGTGTTTTCAGCACGCCCGGCAGCTCAGCGACGGAGGACGTGCCCACAGAAAGGGTCAGCTGGTCACCAGCAACACGTGGCTGCCTACCAACCCTAACGCCGACTGCTTCTACACGTTTTCTAAACCTGAACAAACACACGGTGATATTTTTACGCAGAAAAGGTCTGATTTTCCAGCTTATTCTGATGCCGTCTTTCCAGAACTCTGCCAACATTTCCTCACAATGCTTCCCTTTCGCCAGACGACTCTATCTTCATCCACCAACAGAACACGAGGCAGTAACTTTACAAGCGTGTTCAAGACCCGAAATATTAGGATCCCGTTAAACCGTCCATCTCGCACGTCTCGGCTGGGGTACACACACCACAGGTGTGCGAAAGCCGGATGGACAAACTTTCCACTAGATGAGTCAGAGGGCGAAAATGTGGAGGTCAGATGGGCACAAATAAAAGCAGAAAACTTGAGGTGCCAAGGTCACTGCCATGGGGCCACACAACACCCCTTTGGCCACAGAGACTACTGGTCTCTCTTTAACCCCTCCTTGGCTTTTGGGAGCTCTTCACCCGCCTGTGGTGGTATGATACAGTCATCGACAGGAAGAGAGAGGAGTACAGACTACGGGGTGGGTCAGACCTTCCAGAAACAGGGAGGCCGGTCACACCGTTGCTTCCCGCCAGGCCGCACCGCTGAGCCGCGCCCCCGTCTTCGCGCCCCTCTTACCCTCTGCTGCTGATGTGCTCGCAGGGTGACAAATTCAGCATTTTCTGGCATCATAAACACCTTTTCCATGATATAACCCCACCCCAGCCCATAAACAGAGGGTACAAAGGTTGTGGCAGTACACGCTGCAGCACGGTGCAAGCAGGGCGCTGGGGCTCACTCACGGCAGAGCCAACGCATCCATCGCCCCGTTGCAGGCACAGAGATACACACACACACACACACACAGAACGAGATGACCATTCCAGTTCTTCCCTTTCTCAATAAAACACATGTCCCTCTACTAAAAGCTTGTTCAGAGAGGCCTGCAAATAATTAATCTCATTCAGGTTCCCTGAGAGAAAATCAATCACACATCTATTGACTTGTTTGTTAGTCCAACCGTTGGTGCTGTTCTCGTGGGGTAGCCATTGCCTAATCGCTAAGCACTCAGTGTTTGTTACCTAATAAACTCCACCATCAGCTCCTCAGAGACCCTCAGACCCCCTGTGCAAATCGAATCACTAACTCAGGGTTCCCTCTGGTGGCCCATCTGAAGCACTACACCCCACACACTCCAAACCAGCTCATTTAGGTGGGTGGCTGGGGTTGTGAGGGGCAGACAGGAATGAAAGGGAAAGAAAGCCAGAATTTGGGATTTGTGGGATCTACATTTACATGCAAATCTTTCCCAGAGATTACTCTCTCAAATCTCTCAAAGGAGAAGAAAAGCATTCTTGGGTTTCCCTAAATGACCAGATAATGTTTTTTTCATTCCTATAATTAAAGAAACACTGGCAGCTAGCAGTTTATATGAAAGCGTCATACTAAATACACTGTAGTATGTAGAACAGGGATGACGGCGCTTCCTGGCTGTGCAGCGCCCCCTGGTGTAGGTGTGAGCACCTGCTGGGCCGAATGCTCCTCCAGGTAGCGTGCCTTGCTCTTCTTGCTAGGGTAGGCATACAGGCAGTAGAAGCACTGCTCCAGGGCCGTCTCCAGCTCCTCCTTGTAGGGGTGAGTGTCCTCGCCCATGGAGGCAGCCAGCTCCTTCTGCAGCACCCGCACCTGGGTCGGGGGGGAGGTCACATGGGAGTGAGGAGACAGACAGCAGGGGAGAGACTCAGAGGGAATCAGGGAGATGGAGGAGCAGGGGAGAGTCCCAGAGGGAAACTGGGAGATGGAGAAGCAGGGGAGAGACCTAGAGAGAAACAGGAAGATGGAGGAGCAGGGGAGAGTCCCAGAGGGGAACTGGGAGATGCAGGAGCAGGGAAGGGACCTAGAGGGAAACTGGAAGATGGAGGAGCAGGGGAGAGTCCCAGAGGGAAACTGGGAGATGGAGAAGCAGGGGAGGGACCTAGAGGGAAACTGGGAGATGGAGGAGCAGGGGAGAGTCCCAGAGGGAAACTGGGAGATGGAGAAGCAGGGGAGGGACCTAGAGAGAAATGGGAAGATGGAAGAGCAGGGGAGAGTCCCAGAGGGGAACTGGGAGATGGAGGAGCAGGGGAGGGACCAAGAGGGAAACTGGGAGATGGAGAAGCAGGGGAGGGACCTAGAGAGAAACGGGAAGATGGAAGAGCAGGGGAGAGTCCCAGAGGGGAGCTGGGAGATGGAGGAGCAGGGGAGGGACCTAGAGGGAAACGGGGAGATGGAGGAGCAGGGGAGAGTCCCAGAGGGGAACTGGGAGATGCAGGAGCAGGGGAGGGACCTAGAGGGAAACGGGGAGATGGAGGAGCAGGGGAGAGACTCACATAGAACTTGAGAAGCGCCCCGTCCGAGTTGCAGCACCAGGAGCGTCGGCCCAGGTATTCATGAGCCGTGTTGAGCAGCATCAGGGAGGAGGGCAGCATGGGCCGGTCGGGGTCATCTGTGGAGACTGAACGCGTTTAGGTGGGGGGGGTCAGTACACTCAGGGAGACAGGTACACAATCTCATGCAAGCACCCACCATCCTCGTCTTGAGCAGGAATGTGCTGCCGCAGCAGGGAGTTGAAGGCAGCCTCCTCGTGCTTGATGATGCGGTATAGGATGATCCAGGGCAGCACGGAGGAGAAGTGCGCCTCCTTGAGGTCATCGAGCTGCGACATGCTGTAGTCAATCAGCTGGGGAGTTACAGGGACATGTTAATGTCATCACCATTATCAGGTCACATTCAAAGATCTGAGCTGGGTTAAGTGATTATGTGTTCATCTCTTCGACTATCATGCAACTTGCTGTCCAGGATTTAGCTGGGATTGTCGTGCTCAGACCTGAATGAGGTTGCCTGTTAGCCGAGCCAGGCTGGCGGCCCGCGGCGGGGTGCTGAGAAGCTGGGGGTCCCGTGAGAAGCAGAGCTCGATGCCCTCCAGCATCTGCGTGATGGCTGCTGCCCACTCGTCCCGGGCAGAGGTAGAAGAGGAGGAGGGTGGGGAGAAGCTGCTGAGTTGCTGCACGGCCTCGTGCAGCGCCACCTCTGAACACTCCAAGCACTGCGCCAGATCCTCTTGTCGCAGCAGGGAGTTCTGCCACCGGCGTTCACAAGGGGGCGCCAAAGAGGATCAAGAGATTTCAAGAAAATGGAATTTGTTTTAGTAACAGACACACACCTTGGGCCCACTGCCACCTTGTATTGGATAAAGGGCAAAGAAGAGGGAGGGAGGGATGGATGGATGGACGAACAAAAATAAAATAGCGGGATTCTGATTAATAATGCAAATTCCACACACTCCAGCAGACCACTGGTTCAGCTGATTCCTCCACTGATATCCATACTGTCATGAATGAATGAGACTGTAATTAAAAAAAATTCTGGGCATTCTGATGCAAGGGGTCAGCCAGCCCCCAACGCCCCCCCGACATGCCCTGTACCTGCAGAAGCAACAACTGAGCGGGTCTCTCAGGGACAGAGCTAGCGAACTCCAGGGCCTTGACCCGGGCGGAGACTGAGCTCAGTGTCGGGCGCAGTAGACGCACGACAGAGCCATAGTCGCCGGCTTCGAAGAGCCGCTGGATCTCCTCCAGGGACTGGCAGCGCTCCAGGGACTTCAGCTTCTTGTCGATCTGGGGGCGGCAGCGATACATTTCAAACCAGAGCTGAAAGTCTGCAGATGTCAGCCTCCATTTTGTAGGCATGCAGTTTAGCATGGAGCATGACTGTCTGGGAGTGATGACTTCGCTTTTTAGCTCTGATTGGCTAATGGCACTCCAACCTGGTATGCTACTGGTGCATTCGCAGTGAGTGCAGACTTAAGTCCTACCCAACCGAAACTGCTGAACCCATACATATATTTTAATAAGAAATATTTCCAAACCATCAGTATAGTACAAGTAAAAACCCAGAATGACCTAAATTTTGACTGGACTGAAAGAACCATTTACTTTTAACAATATGGGATAGTTATTACAATTATGTTAGGGGCAGACTGGGCATTTTAAAAGCTATAGACCACAGAGCCCTGCCTACTGACGACCCCCCCGTCCCGCCAACTAACCTCATCCACAGAGATGGTCCCGTCCATGTGCAGGTTGGGCAGGTAGATGGTGTACTTGCGGCCCTCGCCGCCTGCTGCCTGTCTGGCTGATGGACTCTGTAGCATCTCTGCACAAGCGTCGTAGCTGTCTACCGCCTGCTCCATGTCGCCCTGGAGTGGAAATCACAGGTAACATACAGTAACTGGTAATCCAATAATTCAATGAAAGAAGATCTCCGCAGATTCACACGCTAGACACCGTAGCATGCGACCATCCCATACACAGTAACCATGGGACTGAAAGCCGGTCAAAGAATGTTCAATATTCGCCAAGTGATTCAAGGCCGGAGTTTATTCTGTATTGGGCTCCAAGAGCTGCAATCAAGTATCATAGACTGAACATCCAAAAATATTACATCATCCACCCTTTGTGCTTTAAGAGCGGCTGCAGTTCACCCACATCCCACTAGGGGCAGAGTGAGACATGCCCTGAACACAAGCATGAAGCATGAATCAGCAACGATTCTTTATAATTGTTAGCAGCACTTAACCTCCAAGTGAAAGTCTTTTCTTCTTCTAAAGGTTTTAAACTTCTGTCTATTACCAGGGTCACACCCGGGGCTTCAACCTGCTACTCTCTGCTAATTTGGGTGCTTGTGGGAGGAAAGTGCAATACCAGAGCTCACCTGTAGGGCCAGAAAGCGAGCTTTGAGCCAATAGACTCGCACCAGGTAGGCCAGCCACCTGTCCCCGAAGAGGTCCCGCTGCGATGAGGCAAGCGCCAGCTGCAGCAGGTCCCCCTGGAAGTTGGGCCCCGGGAAGAGGGCCTGCTCGCCGTCGGGGCCTACCAGGCCCTTCCGCGGGGACACTGGAAACGAGGCACGCATTTGAAATTGGGTTGCCTAGCAACAACTGCCACTGCACGTCAAACAAAGGCTGCTGTGTGCGTTGCATTGACAGCGGGCTGGGACTCCCGGACTTTAATTTCAGGGACATGCAGATCCGAGCTGTGCGTCCCTTACAGCATTTCAGTCAGTCACCCACCGACAGTGACATAGAAAGCAAATAACGCAGCTAATAACTAAAACACCTTGGGAGACTGGGAAACCATTTCATGTCTAAAAATTGCTGCTAGAGTCAAATAGTAATGGGTCTCATTTAAACTTCACACATTCACAACGATAACGACATGCTTAAGCAGTAAGAGTGCTTAGTGCAGGGGGGTCAAACTCCAGTCCTGGGGGGCTGGAGCCCTTCACAGTTTTTGGTTCACCCTCATTTAACACACCTGATTCAACTCCTTGTGCTAATTACCACACAGCTCTTGAGCTTCATCATTTGTGGTGGAACAGGGAAAAAACTAAGCTACACAGGGCTCCGGCCCCCCAGGACTCCTGGCTTAGTGCTTCCACAAATTTATGATTTACAATCTACCGGTACAGATGCTCCTTGACTTACGATGGGGTTACGTTCCAACGAACACATCTTTAATGGAAAATAACGTAAGTTGAATCGGAATATCATACGATAAATAAGTAAATAACCAACCACTGTCACTGAATAAGTAAATAATTACTGTAACTAAATACCAGTAACTGAAAAGCTAATGAATGACGTCGATTTGGTTAAACACAGGGAAAGAAACACCATATGATAAGTTGTTAGTCACTGTATGAGATGTTTTCGCTTGTGATCACTACAGAGACTGGAAGCGTGGCTACTGCCATCGTCCGGCATATCGCTAAGCCCAGAAACAGAGCAAAGTTGACTCTCAAAATATTGCAAAACAAACCATCATCAAGCAAGGTATGTAAACAAAGGGCTGGCATGGTGATTCAGAGCTGTCTGAAACCTCCGGGACTGAGAGGGCTCTGCTGTGTGTGTAAAGCTCGAGAGAGAAACAGACAGACACACTGCTCAGGCTCCTACCAGTCTTGCCCTTGGTCAGTGACCACTGCTCCAACTGCAGCTCCATGCACGAGAGGCTCATCACCATCATGTCCTGCACAGGGAGAACCAATCAGCACTCAGGAAACATCAGCCAACCAATAAAAAAAGCACCGATCTTTCAACCAACCAATAAAAAAAGTACCAACCTTTTGACCAACCTTTTTGGGTGACAGACATAAATTCCCCGTTTTTGAAATTTGCAGAAAGCTTTTTTTCCCCCAGAAAGTCACAAAGGCCCTACTTATTTTCACAGCAGAAAATGACATTTCACAATAATAGCTAGAGTATCAGACCTCCAACCCTGATTCAACAGGTACTTTGCCTTCCTACTCACGACACCATCCCAGACAGCGAAGCCCCACACCTAATTACAACCCTGCCATGCCACACATTTAGCTCTAGTAACAAGGCCACACCCCCAAACTCCACCCCTGCGGCCAGAGCCACGCCCCCTTACTCGGATGTGCTGGTCACTGCAGTCCCTGAGTAGTGGGTTGGGCAGCCCAATGCTGTGGCTCCTCCAGCAGTAGTAAACATTGAGCACCACGGTGGACAGCCCGGGGGGCCACTCTTCCAGGTACCGCCGGCCCACGGCCTTGAGGTAGCGCATCATCAGCTCCAGGATGCCGCCATTCTGCTGGTTGTCAAGCAAGAAGCCGTGCACATCCTGGCGCTCTGCAGGTGAGCAATCAAAACACAGTAAGTGACACCACATTTTTTACCTGCTCAGCCATGGCGTTAATAGAGAATTAACCCACTGAAGCGATTCTAGCTAAGTCACCCTCCCCCCAATTGTACAGCAGGGCCCCACCTTGAGCTATTTGTGCATCCTCCGCACCACCCACTGTACAAGAACATTATTATTTTAGATTTGCTCAAAATGTTCACCTACAAGCGCTCATGCTGTTCTGTGAGGGGTACGGAGCAGCAACCAACCAACACGTGACGGGTTGCGTGAGGCATCTGAAAACCGCCCACCTGACTCCATGACCATTACAGCGTCAAAGTGCAGGCTGCTGGTGCCGCTGGTCAGCTGGAAGTCGGGCTTCACCTCTGACTGGGTCTCATAGGTCCCCAGGCTCTCCTCGTCGCCCTCCAGCTCAAACTTCTTCAGCCTAAGGAAGACATGCCATCAGATCTTCACACCCGGAACCTGGACTGGGCTATCTCTCCATGCCATCATCCCTCTCTTCCTTCATCCCTTCATCTATTTCATTTTGCCCAATCGGTATCTCCACTTTGCACCTGTACCATTGCATGCTGCTATATTTCCTAACACAATCACTCTTACTGCACTTCCTATCCACACTTTATGCTACCTCATGCATATTTTGCGCAGAACCATTTTACACATGTTTATAATTGATCTATAAATGTCTAATTTATCGTATTTGTATATATTTGTTTTGCATGCGGTTAGATGTTAATTGCATTTCATTGGCTCTGTAGCTGAACTCAGCACAATAACAATAAAGCTGAATCTAATCCATCTTCCATAACTGCTTATCCAGTATAGAGTCATGGTGAGCCTGGAGCCCATCCCAGGAAGTACTGGGCACGAGGCAGGGGAATCCAGGGAATCCCTCTGCTTTGATCAATTAGAAAACCTTCTAATTACAGACATGGATATATAATCAGCACATCCTGCCATCTCTCACAGTGGAAGGAGGATTACCAGATCTGTCTGAGCTGGAGTGGCAAATCCCCATGCGGCTTACTAACCTGGAGGGTAGGAACTTGAGCAGCAGCTCCTGGAAGTCGATCTTCTCCTCCTTCTTGCACTTGGTGTTCCTGACGCGTGCTGAGCGCCGCTTGGCTGTCTCCCCGCTATCCTCCACCAAGCGCTTCCGCTTGGGGGGCTTCTTCGCCTTGTCACAAAGGGAGGGGTCCAGTCCTGAAGGGGGGAGGGCACGAAAGAGAGGCCCGTCACAAACCATACACCATCATAGACACCCTCATCTTTACAGACGCAGAACTAGTCACTGTTATAGCAAAATAAACCACGGACACTCGGGAAAGATGGCAGTAGCAGCTACAGACCTAGGGGGGGCGCCGTGGGTGCCACCTCTAGCGGTGTTTGACTCTGGCCATTGTGAGGCAAGGTGGGGATGTGGGTGGGAGGCAACTGGTCCACGGTGGGTGGGGGTGGCAGGGATGGGCTGGTGGTGGCGCTGGACAGCGTCTGTATCACGCTGACTGGGGTGAAGGCCGGAGGAAGGGCGGGGGGGCGCTCAGGGTCGCGGTACTCTGACAGGTCGATCCTACGGCCCAGGCTGGGCCGGGGCGGCTCGCAGGTGGTCTGGTACCGGTACATGGCCAGCAGGCTCTCCCCCACACACATCCACCTAAGTGACCCGCATGAGTTGTCATTATTATGCACTTGTTTAACACTTCCTGTTACCTCGCTCATGGGAGTTTTACTTACACAAAAATGTTCTGAGGGCAGAATGAAAAATGATCAGACATCTTGGTCCCACCTCCTCTGGTTGCTTGGACCACCTCCTCTACAACCTGACTGGTCATCTCTCTGAGCCAATCATTTTTGTGCTGTTTTTGTTCAAGTAAAACTCCCACGAGCCATTACCTTCGTCAACTCCCCCTTCCATCCCACATCTAACATCTTGGTTAATCCATCCAGTGCCTTGGTTCCATCCCATAAGTTTCACTAACAAGGGTCCATTATAGATCACAAGATTCAGATCTAGAGTCATCAGCCAATCAGAAGTGGAAACCAGGAATTCTGTCTCTACATGCTCTTATTTCTGACAGTCTAGGCAATACAAGCAGACCCTCCAGTCAGGTCTGATGTAAGCTGGCGACGCCTACGTGTAGGACGTGATAGGCTGGACCAGGGTCAGATCTGGCTTGGGCTCCTGCGTGGACAGCGCCTGTTGCCGTCGGCGACGCAGCTCGAGCCCCTCCTCCACGATGGCACTGGCCTCCTCCTCATCCACCTCCGCCGAGTGAATGGACATATCACTGCCAGAAAAGGGGCAGAGACGGTACAGTCAGCCCTCAGTCCAACTCCCCCCTCCTCACATCCACAATACTGCCCCCCCAATGGTTTACTGGGTAGCCTGGAGTGCCAAAATCTGCCCCCATCTGATCCAGCTGAAGGCACAAGCTCACCACTTGAGGAACATCTGGAACGAGTCCCTCCGGAGGCAGGGCTGCTCTTGGAAGATCTTCTCCTTCAGCACCAGGCCCTTGCTGTAGCACGGATCCTTCTCCAGGGCCTTGCAGATGAAGTACAGACAGCCTGGCAGGAAGGGGCAGGAATCACCAATACAGATCTCCCACTCTCTTCCATAAACCCCATGAGGCCACACAAGGGCCTCAGAAGGCACAGTCGTTCACCTTCTAGCTCATCTTAGCATCATAACTGCTAAGCTGATGTAACGGAACGGAACGTCTGCAGGTTTCTGGCTCCACGAGCACCGGAACATTACAAAAACAAGTCTCTGATTTTCTGTTTTTCTATACCAGGCTTGTTCCTTCTGTTCTCTGCACCTGCTCTATCACAGATGATGAAAATGCAGAACATCTGTGGATGCCGGTTCCCCGCAGACCCAGAGGGAGACCCGCGGCTGCTGCCTCTTCCTGAGGATATCAGAGAGCGGTGGCCACATGGGCTTGCTGTTATGGCACCTCAATGGGAGGCGGAATGAAGGCAGCCCACCCACCCCCACACCCGTCTGTCTCAGGGGGGGCCTGCTTATCAGTCACATGGGAGAATGAGACGGAGGCTCCTCGTCTATCTCCCCACACACTGTCCATCTCTTATTTACCTCCCTGTACTGTGCAATAGGGCTGCACCACAACTACAGGATCTCAAAGTATTGCAAAAGCTCTTTGACAACATTCCAGCGCTGTTCTGGGTGTGGGTGTAGCTTAGCATCGGTGAGGGGGTGAGGTTCAACGTGACTCACAGTTGTAGTCGCTAAGCGTGTAGAGCACGGTGATGAGGTTATCCAGGCAGGGCCAGTGATCCGGATTGCAGCGCAGCCCCTCCTCGAAGGCGTGCCGGGCCAGCGAGACCCGCACCAGCTGCACCGCCACCAGGCCGATCTTGTGCCACATGTTGACGTCGGTGGAGTCCAGCAACACGGCCTATGGTGACCCAGGAAATCACATGGTTCCACGTTAGGTTCACAGAACCCCATTCCCAGAATAGGACTAAACAAAAAAACTCGACGCCGTCTGAACAGCCTCCCTGCACCGGATAAAAGCCAGCAGCTACCTCGAGATAAAACTCCATGGCGGTCTCCAGGTCGCCCCGCAACGCTGCCAGGCTGCCCAGGTTCTTGTAGGTGGAGTACTTGAGCATAAGGCCGGTGTGTCTCAGGCCTGCCTGCTCGTCCTCTGAGGGAACGGCCTTAAAGAAAAGGCAGGGGACTTCACCTTGCTACCCGAAGCACAGGGAGTGTCTGCCATCTTTCTGACACATGTACAGGGTCATATCCCTCAGGATCTGGTTTATAGTCTCTTATAATCAGCCTGGTACCACAGGTACAAAAAGCTACATTTCCATTAGTCCTTCATTAGCATAACCAGTCTAAATTTAAACATTTTTCTTACAAATCAAACCAAATAAATAAACCTCATTATACAGAAAATTAAGCTATGTTATACCTACTGCTCCTGACCACAACAGGCATGCAAGTGATTCTGGAAATAAAAGCCAGGCTGAGACAAACGATCAAAGATTTCCAGGAATCTTTCCTGCAAACCTCCTTCAGCAGCGGAGTTTGGAGGAGCTCATGGTATGCCTTGGCTGACTCCTCAAACCGGTCATGCTTCTGCAGATCCAAGGCTTTGTGGTACAGGGCAAATGCCTCCGCTTCCTATCAGGGATTGGGGGGGCACAAGTGTTACCTTCCATAAAATGCTGGACACAGTCGCGGGGGAAGGGCAACGGGAAGCACAGGCCATTAGGCAAGAATGCACCTTAGATGGGAAGCCATCACAAGGCACATACATGCACACACACATGTACATACACACGCACGTTACGGGCAATTAAGAAATGTCAGCTAGCGTAACTGCTACAGAGAGAGAGAGCATGTAAAATCCACATATACATGGGTAAACTGGGATTCAAGCTGTCAACCTCAGCGGTGCCAGGGAACAGTGCTGCTCACAGAAAACAATACAACCACAAAAAATGTAATTGCCCGAACTCCTGTATCTGACAGGAGGCTTCCGCAGGATTTTTTCATAATTATTATTATTATCTTGTCAGATTATATTTTTCCAAGCGACATACAGGTGAGGATTAGAGAGCAGGGTTACACAGTTCCTCTGGAGCGACTGGGGTTAAGGGCTTTTGGGATTTGAACTGGTGACCTTCCAAACGCAAGTACAGAACGCTGGTTCAGTGTCAGGCCCAGACCCTCAGGTTAGTCATCGGTGCTATTTTTTGGAAGAGCTACGCACAACCCCATAATTGCACTTTTATTTTTTGAGAAAGCAGGGACAGACAGTCCCTGGAGCAAATTGTGGGTTAAAGGCCTTTGCTCAATCACTCTGTTGGGACTGGGATTTCAACCTGTGACCTTCCGCTCGCAGGCACAATGTTCCAACCAGCTCTGCCACACATCACCCTGCAAGGTGACTCATTTTCAATAATTACTTCATTAAAACAATCACAAGTACAGTTCTGATTAAAAACAGGATTCCCTGCGACTCAAAACCTGAAGAGCGGTAGCAACCTCAAAGATCACCTGTAATATTTAAGCAAGGAGACCTACCTCAAAGAACAGAGAAAACTGCAAATGCAGGCTCATCCTGTACAGAACTGGGTCATTTTACCACAGCTGACTTTACTCATAATAAGCAGCAGTGACAGAAACCCAATGACAACTCATCAGAAGAAAAAAATCATGCTTTCTCATCTGCATAGTCATGCCTCAGTGCAGATGTGTCAGGTGATACCTGAGCTTCCTTGGTCTGGCTCTTGAAGCTGGTCAGGGGGTCCCCATGGTCGCCGGGGGTAACCGATGAGGCGTTCAGTGCAGCGATTCGAATCTGCAGTTAAATATTCATACACGGTTCACGTGATGAGCATTGGACTGTTTAATGATAAAACAGGAAATAAGTTGTTATATCTCATTCCATCAGTTTGCCCTCATGGAGTACCAGTCAAAAGTTTGGACACACCTACCCATAGAGACGTTTATTTGCACTATTTTGTAACATTTTACAATAATTATAAAGAAGTCAAAACTATAAAATAACTTACATTAAATTGTACACCAACAATTTTAAACAAAAACAAATTATTTGTTGGGGGGGGGGAGCTCTGTGGGTTGGGACTCAGAAGGTTGCTGGGTCAAATCCCATGGTCAGCATAGTGATGCCACCAAAAGGCCTTGGAAGGAGACCCTTATCCCCAGCTGCTCCAGGGACTGGCTGATGCTACTTTCTGGGATGCTTTTCCAGCCGTCCTGAAGGAGTTCCCACATATGCTGAGCATTCATTGGCTGCTTTTCCTTCACTCTCTGTTTAAATCCTCCAAAACCATCTCAGCTGTATTTAGGTCAGGTGCCATGGTAATGTGATGCGACACACTCACTCTCCTTTGTAGGTGGCGTGTCCAAACTTTTGACTCGCACTCTACATGCATCTTTATTATTTGGGTGAGGCATGGTGGCCTAGTAAGTAGGTTTATTTACAGAAAAACTGGAAGACAACACTTGACACTCTGAGAATTTAAGGTCGAGGTTAACTATTCGGGTTAATTTCATTGATGTGCCAACAAAAGGGGGAGAGGAAAATGACAAAAAATTACCATAGTTTAATTTTGTACCAGCATCGGTTCCGGTCTCGACAGTTCCCGATGTAAAAGCCTGTATGCGAGTAGAATAACGAAAAGCCGGCAGGAGACAATAACAGTATTAACACAATGTGATTCTGCAAGCTCCGTGGTTTTAGGTATATGCACATGTAAAGCTGAACAGTGCGCTATAAAGTGAAATGCACTTCAGTAATAAAAAAAGACAATGCAGGCTCAAAAAAGAAAAGAAAACACATTTTAATCGCTGCCTACAGCTAAGGAGTTAAAACACTCCGCTGCAGCAAGGAATACTATTTTATAGCCGCAGCGGCAAAACAGGTAGACGACTACTTAACCCGTTTGCTATTGCTACGTTGGCCCAAAATGAAAAAGTCATCCCATTCATTTAAAAAGCAGGCTTGAATTGTATCAATGGCTCTTGTTATAACCGTTGACTGGCCAACTACACTGATACTGGCAAGTTACAAAACGGTAATACAACGAGGAAAAGTGAGATGATACATTAATGTTTATGCAGTTTTTACAAAGGTGTAAACACAACAATTCACCAAACTTACAAAGAAAGAACAGAATCTGCAGTACCTGCACCGCGAGCAAGTGCACACACAGGACAATAACACCGACAGATAGCGCACGATCACTGGCTGTTGATTTGTCAGCAACGAGGAATATCATTGGCTGCCGCTCTTGTTGCATGGTCCGATGTAACCAATCAGGTATTCAGATACTCAAGTATGCGTTTCTACAACAGAAAGGAATCTTCTCTTACACTTCGATGTGCATGCGTCGTACTGAGATATATTGTAGGCTACTCTTTACATAAAAGGGATGCTTGTTTATATTATGGGTAAATTTCAGTTTTTAATCGACCATCTTTATTTTATTAATATGACTGTTTAAATATGAAATTGCTCACTGTACCCGTTCTGGATAAGCAGTCATAGAAAATGGGTGAATGGATAGATGTTTAACTATGTTATGTGATTGTAAACTGTTTAACATAAAATATTATCAACAAATGAATCTTTCAAAAAATAAGCAGGATACAATGAAGACCAGACACGCCAGCACCGTCTGGTCATCCTTACTCAGGCGAGCGTGCGAATGAACCCTCCACCAGAACCACAGCAGCTTGAAGCTCCACAAGAAGCAGCTGTAGACCCCACACTGGGGGGAGACACAGTGCATCACTCACTGGAGGGGTATGGTTAGAGGTCAGAGGTCAGAGTTCGACTCAGTTCTCTGCAGGGTTTACAAATCCTTTTTACATTCAATTATTCGGCAGCTTCCTATGTCCAAAGTGGCATACATTTGAGAGAGCAGGATCTGCCAGTCCTGGAGCACTGCCGGGGGAGGGGGGTTAAGGGCCTTCCTCAAGGGCCCAACAATGACATCACTCTGCCAGTTATGCGATTTGAACTTTCAGGCCCAGGCAGATAATTTTGTCAATTAATACTCAAAATTTAGTAAATTGCCATTGTAATGCAATTTGTTACACTGTATCCTCATATGTTCTGGATCTTGGGAACACTAAAATATTCACAATATATAAAAATTACAAAGGATAATTTCCTGACTTGTACCACACTGTACCTACGCCTGGCTGCCTCCCACCTGCTCCTCATGTGCTGCCCTTTGATGCAAGCTGTCTAGTATTCCTGATCCACAAACTCACACAGGCAGGCGTTGGGCGCTGCTGATGCTGTGTTCAGCTGGTTCTGGTTAATGCTGAGGTGTCTGTATTCTATGCGGTGCTTTCAGGAACGAGCCTCTAGGGAGGCCTCAGAATAGCTAATATCAGCGATAACGGGTGCACACTCCATTTTCAGGACATAAAATATATGGGGGTTTATGTTTTTAATAAAAATATGAGGTAAGACAAATGCAGTATTTCTTGGGTTTTATCTGCCAATTATAAATATTCTTGGTCTTAAATTTGCTTCTTCTTGGCTCTTTCATCCTGTTTAAAAACAAGAGATAAAGATTAACATTATAAAACAACCTGCACACAATAATATAATATAACAGAGCTGAAATCAGATTTGAAATCTCACCAGAAGAAAGATCTCACATTCACTGATGCGTCACTAAGAAGCTAAGGGTTACCGACAGTGCTCACAGAAATCCTTGGGGCTCTTGCTTAGTTCAGTAAAAATAAGACCTATTTTCAATAATCAACAAGAATCATTACTTCATTCATTTGTTTACAAGAACATAGTACATTAGAAACAACCAGAAGTTTTAAAGTAAAACATTAATTTTAAGTACTAATAAATTGAAACCCAAATTATAGTTCTAAAAGAGCTATTCTGAGTTAGAAAGTCAATTAACATACATCATCGGATTCTTTAACACCTCTGCGATAACAAAACACGAAACAGCAATAGATTGAACTGCAATTAATAGCAAAATGGCAAGAACGAAACTGAATGAGTCAGTCAAAAAAATGACATTTAATAAAAAGAACATGTCTGCAGATATGTTACACATTGCTTGTCAACGGAGTTTTGTCATGAAACCAGTAAGCATTATTACTTTCTGTTCTAAGCAAGCGTCCGAAGACCTTCTGTGAGCACTGTAATTTAAAAAAAACCCATCTTCCTATAAATAATAAATATGGCACAGTGCCCTCCGTGCCTCTCCTTGCAGATATTACCTTGATGACCTTCTTCAGTTCCAGCAGGGTCTTCTCGTAGTGAGACTCCATCGCCTTCAAGTTCTCGGGCTTGATTATCTGCTTCTGAATCCCCGGGCTCCCTGCATCGCTCAACATCTGCAGGAACCGCTTCTCCTGTACAGAAAGAGAGCAAAGACTCATTCAGCTCCGCGATGAGCTCTGAAGAACGGGAGCATGTCCGCGGAGTTTGTGAGCGGGCCCATGCTGTAGGGATTCAGGTCTCACCTGAATTCCCAGCAGGAATGTGAAGGCCAGTCCCGCTTTGCCTGCCCTGGCAGTCCTCCCCACCCTGAGGCAGAAAAGATAACATCATCATCTAGACCAGTGTTTCTCAACCCAGTCCTTTGGGACCCCCAGACAGTCCAAGTTTTTGCACGTTTTAACAAAAATGTAGACTTGTCTAGCAGGAAGAAGGGAAGGATCAAAAGCGGGGACTGTCTGTGGGTCCCTGAGGACCGGATTGAGAAACACTGATCAAGGCTGATCTTACACCATCCCTGCCTCTAAGAGCAGTCCTAAGGTAATGGAACTGGGCTGGCACCCCTGAGTCACCACTAGGGGGAGCACAGCATCCAGGCCAACCCCCACAGAACCCACCTGTGAACATAAGTCCTGATGAACTGCGGTGCATCGTAATTGATCACATACTTCACCCCCACCATGTCAATGCCCCGTGCTGCAGCGTCCGTGCTGATTAACCTTTCAAGCAACAAAATACTTCAGAACGTTCTTTTAATAAACATTTTAGAAATGTTTTTCATAATGCACAGTTGACACACACATATGTAGCAGTGCACGCTTACAGCTGGATTTTTCCCTGTTCAAACCCCTTCAGGGCTTTCTTCCTCTCGCTGGGACTCAGCTGTGAGGAGAACTCTGCTACCTGGACCCCCCCAAACAGCTGCACCAGCACACGCAGTCTGTAGTGGAGGAATGGATGAGCAGCGATGACTGACAATCGGTTCAAAAAGTCAACTCTAAGAGCAGGATGCTCAACAAAGAGCCCCGAAAGCCAATGGTCAATGAACGGCGTGCCTCGACAGGTTCCGGAAATGTTCGGAGACTCAAAGCTGTCCAAAATGTAATCCTGTGCTTACCTGTGGGCCGCCTCCCTGGAGTTGGTAAAGCACAGGACAGGGCTGAACTTGAGGTGCAGGATGAAGTGGAGGATTAGGAGCGGCTTTTTGCTCAGGGTACAGGGCACATAGAATTCCTGGTGGGGGGGGGGTAGCTGTTAGCATTTAAATACCAAGCCAGAGGACCTTGCAGCCAAACATCACACATACACAAGTATATTACAACACTGTTTCCCAACCCCTAGACAGTCCAGGTTTTGGAAGGGAGCAAAAATGTGGACTGTTTGGGGGTTCCCCAGGGATTAGGTTGGTAAACAGTGTATTACAGGGTCACGGTGAGCCCACAGCCTGTTCTCACAGAGCACAGGGCGACAGGCAGGGCACACTGTCGGCCATTTAGCAATGCCAGTTCTCTCAAGCACCTGATTTTTGTACAATGGGCAGCAACTGGGGAAAAAACCCAAGAAGAAGGTGGGAACTGAGCCCCCAACCCTGGAGGTCAGCAACTCACTGAACAACTACAGAAACGAGCAACTACTAAACAAGAAAATTTAATTTAATTAAGTCTGACACTAAAGAGCAAATGGGGAATGAGATTGATGGATATAACCTAGACACGGCCTTGTCAGAGGCACAGAGCAGCCAGCAGGTGGCTCCGCAGACACGCACCGTCAGGCCAGGAGGAAAGATAAACTTCTCCTCGGGCTGGGCGGAGTCATTATCAGAGGCCGGCCCCCTGTGGGCGGAGCTGAAGAGGCGTGGCCGGTACAGGCCCAGCTGCTGCAGCTTCTCTGGGTTCTGGGTGAGCGTTGCGGAGAAGAGCAGCTTCTGCAGGGGCATCTGGGGCTGTAACAGGCTGCGGAGGGGCGACGGAGGGGGGGCATCACAGCACATGGGAGGAGGAGAGAAATCATATGCATTAAAGTGGCCCTGACTCCTACACACAAAGCATCCCTGCGAAGGTGGTGTTATACATCATAGTTACAGTTCATTTTTGTCACATATATTGTATAATACCGGCACCTAAACTGGAAAATGGTAGCAGGCAGCAACTGGTGTATTCATGCTAATGACTTCACTTGCTGATTACTTTATTGCAGTGATTACTGGGGTAGAAAGTTCCCCCATCCAGGGGCTGGAGATTCTGCACGACTGCAGCTTCTGAAGATCCTCGCAGGAACTGTAGGGTGGGCACCATCTGACCTGGAGTCCTGGTTCAGTCCCATGGAAGGCTGACATTGTGGATGTGACCTATGAACTGTGACATTCTGGGTGCAGCCTACAATCGGACACCCTACATAGGCTGGCGTGGAGAACTGACTCATTGATGGACTTTGGCTTTGCAATTGACCACAGTTTGCATCTTGCATTTAGAAAGCAAGCCCACTCTTTTTGTTTCTATAATGCTGGGGGGGACATTGGACCCCCAGGGTCTCCCTACTTGGCAGTTTTTAGTTCCTCTCCTACGTTGTCATTTGGCTTTTTAGCTGTCATTTTTTTGTCTTCCTTTTTCCCTGTTTTTGAATTATCCTGTGTAAATGATACAGGAATGTATCACAACATACCCATGCAAAGTGCCTTGGGTGACTCTGTTGTGAAAGGCACTATATAAAAATAAAATTAACTGAACTGAATTTCATACCCTTGTGCACCCTGCACTGCACTCTCACCTTAATGCTGTGATCGATCCGGGCTCTTTCCTCCCAAAGATTGAGGAACCATCGCTGTACACGGCCTTCGTCACCTGACTCAGCCAAGACTGGTGCATGCTGTCAATCATCCGGTCTGCCTCGTCGATCACCTACAGCGGCACAGAAGGGATGACCTTAAACCTCACGTCCAAGGGCAGGGAGGGAGGAACGCGACATCAACCTCTGCGGGATCTTAGAGACAATGGTGCTCAACTGCACTCACAAGGAAGCGAAGGTGTTGCAGACTGAAGCCTGAGGTCATGTTGATGTGGTCAACCAGTCGTCCAGGGGTTGCCACAACGATGTCCGCTAAGCTCCGACACCTGGAACCACTGTGGTAAAGAGACCAGACAGGGACAACATTTCTCTCTGTTGTGGCCAATATTATATAGTACTGTGTAAAGTAAAAAAAATATATGTGTATTAATACCCAAAATAATTTGAGTATGGTGCAGAGGAATGTTACAGAGAAGGAATGAATAGATAAAATATACAGCTGGACAGCAAAAGATTTTAATGAAAAATAAATTCCATCCAGTAAATTATATAGGAAGGCCCGCGGGGGGGGGGGGGGGGGGGCGGGCGGGGGGGGGGGGGGGGGGGGGGGGGGGGGGGGGGGGGGGGGGGGGGGGGGG
>JAODLD010000046.1:9208951-9242466 GCA_026781065.1 Mormyrops boulengeri
AGGAATTATATAATCGTAGCATCACCTCCCTTGACTTAAACTCCACACACCTAGAGATGTAACCCAACATCCTATTGACCTTTTTTTACTGCTTCCCCACACTGGCGAGAGTGGGAGTTGGAAGCATCAACATACACACCGAGGTCTTTCTCATAATAGTCACATCTCCTTTGGGCCCTTCAGCAAGGCCCTTAACCACCCAGAATGTTCCTGGGGTGCTGTGTATATGGCCTGACCCTGCAAATTCTACTCATTCCAGTGTACCCGTACTCATACTTGTGCGAATTGTAAATAAAGTATTATATTGTTTGATATCATCGTATATCGTACAAACATTTAATTGACCCCTGAGCATGTATGTTTGGCTACGCTTGCTTTGTATAGAATGCACTATTTATGAAATATTTTGAAACTCGTAGTGCAAGAGGGATCTGAAAGAAACCATCCAGCTTTGTGAAGTTCTGATGTCTGAGAAGGTTAGTGGGCCTCTTCATGCCGTGTGTTCCGCATGTTGTCCATGGGCCCCCTTCGGCGGCTCCTAACCCCGCCCTCGTTATTGCCTCGGGTCACGCCCTCTAACAGGCGGCAGTGGTTGCTGAGTGCGACTTCATCACCAGGGAGCTGCGTGCCCTGCAGGAGGAGAATCAGTCCCTGAGGCAGGAGAAAGAGCACCTCCTGAAGGATATCGAGGAGAGGAGGGAGATGGAGGAGTTCAGGGCCCTGGAGCAGGAGAGCACCAGGCAGTGTGAGGTACTGTACACACCGGTTGCTAACTGCACACTGCTTTCCTGGAGCTAAATGTTGACCAAATGTTTCAACTCTGAAATGATCGTCTTTGCAGCTGTTTTCTGATGTGACTGCTGCATGGAGAGAAGCAGCTTTGCGAAAAATGTTCCTAGCATTTGCAGTAATCCAGTCACGTTTGTTGAAGCCTGACTCATGGGTAGACTCATGTGTCGATAACGTGGACATATATTTCATATATCCTCCGCTAAGGATTATCAGAGTGGCTGCTAGTTGATTTGGCCGCAGTGTTGAGGTTTATGGGTGACTTGTCAAGTCAACATGAAATGGTGCCGGTTTGTTTGCCCTTCAGAAAGAGCTGGTTGAAGAAATCTCCTCTCTGAAGAAGGCCGCGGATGCAGCAGGGGCACACGTCCAGAACCTGGAGGCGAGTCTACAGACTCCTGCTTGTGTTTGGGGAAATGGACAAGGCTTTCGGATGTGTAGCTTGTGACTGATTTGTGTTTGTCAGGTCATTCCTCGACCCCAGTAAATGTGCTTTGTTTAATCCGCTCGGGATGTTGTCTGTGACGGTCGCCTCGCTAATGGTTGTTTTCCTTCTTTTGTCTTCAGATGGATCTGGCAGCCATGGTAGCAGAGCTGAAAAGGAAGGAGGACTGTATAACAGAGCTGCAGGCCCTTGTCAGTCTTTTTTTCTTTTTTTGCATTTTTCATCTGTAATCTTGGTGGGATCCTCTCTGTGGAGTTTATTTGTTCTTGCCATATTTATTTGGGTTTCCTTCAGGTTTTATGGTTTTCTGCCACAGTCTTAACCTTTGTGTTTGGGTCCACTGGCATATCTAAAATTGGTCACGGTGTGTGATACTGTGTGGGTGCCCTGCTCTGGATGGAATGCCAGTCCAGCATGTCCCCTGCCTCACGCCATGTCCTTCCTGGTATGGGCTCCTGGTTTCCCACAATCCTTTGCTTGATAAGCGATGTGGAACGTGGACCAATGGATGAATGTTTTGGTCTTATCAGTTGTGTAACTTGAGCTGTGATGGTGCTCCTTGAGGTGGCTGTGGTCATCCTTCTACAGAATCGCCCGCCGTCCTGCCTGTGCGCTGACCGCTTCCTCTCCACTCCACAGCGGCATAAGGACTCGGCCCAAGAGATCAGACAGCTGAAGCGCTCCCTACAGGACGCGGAGACGCTGAGCCGTGACACCCGGAAGGAGTGGGCCGTGTTGCGCTCCGAGGCACAGGCTCTGCGGGAGAGTGAGGTGTGTGGCAGGGGGGGCGGCTTTGGCATGTTTGGTGCCATGCGTGAATGTGGGTTTAATGTCTCTCGCTCTCTGCGCCTCCCACCAGTCGACAATGGCCGAAGCCCATTCGAAGATGGGGAAAGAAGTGCAGAGTCTTCATGGTCGGCTGGAGGCGGAGAGGAAACGCTTTAAGGAGATGGAGGCCGATCTGCTGAAGGAGCTACAGCGGACCTTTCAGGAGAATGATAGGCTGACGGCCATGCAGGCTGCGACGTGTCCCAAAGGTAGGTGGCGACATCAGCAGGGTGTACCTGACTGACTCTTAGGAGGAGCTTGGAGGGAGCAGCAGATTAGTTATTTACAAAAAACTCTAAAGCAGTTTAATATCTACTGCTTCACTGCTGGTGTCTCTTCAGTCATGTCTCTAACTAGGTGAAATTTTTCCCCTCAGATGTTGAAGTTGGCTTGAGGGCTCAGTTGGAGCTGTCCCAGGAGAAGGGGAGAGCCCTGCAGGCCAGAGTAGCCGAACTGGAGCTGTCACAGGAGAGGGAGAGAGCCCTCCAGGACAGAGTAGCCGAACTGGAGCTGTCCCAGGAGAGAGATAGAGCCCTGCAGGCCAGAGTAGCAGAACTGGAGCTGTCCCAGGAGAAGGAGAGAGCCCTGCAGGCCAGAGTAGCTGAACTGGAGCTGTCCCAGGAGAGGGAGAGAGCCCTGCAGGCCAGAGTAGCCGAACTGGAGCTGTCCCAGGAGAGGGAGAGAGCACTGCAGGCCAGAGTAGCCGAACTGGAGCTGTCCCAGGAGAGGGGGAGAGCCCTCCAGGACAGAATGGCTGAACTGGATCTGTCCCAGGTAAGGGAGAGAGCCCTCCAGGACAGATTAACAGAACAGGGTAAACTGCAGAGTCCAGACAGCTATAGATTCTGAACCTCTTTTGTTCTTGCTTGTTTGTTTTTGAAGCTCTGTTTGGAGATTTGGGCTGCTCTGATATTTCTGCTCTGTTCATTCGGCATTGTTATTCAGATGCGCCATCTATGTTACGGCCCTTAAAATATCTCTTGGGTTTTCCTAGGTTGAGCAGATCAGCTGGAAGAACAAACTGGGTGACCACCATGTCCCATCTAGGAGGAGTGAAGAGCTTAATGAAGAAAATGAGCAGGTGAAGTATTTGTACAGAAGTAAGTTAAACAATTAAAGATTAGTGTTGGTGCTGGAGGGTCTAAGGAAGGGGAAGACATGAGAGGTCTGCAGAAAAACAGGGTCCTGGGTAAACCTGGAAAGGTTTTGAAAGGTGCTGGGTGTGTAGCCTGTTGCTGGCTGGTTTGCTCTCGAAGAAACCAATAACATGACCAGTGAGAAGCAGGTCAAGCCAGTCGGTGACTGGACCCTGAAAATAGCGGGTTTGATCAGTCGGTCCAGTCTGTCTCGTATCTGTTCTTCCGACCAGATTGCAAATAATTTTTACTTTATCGTTGTGTTTAACTTTTTTTCAAGATGGCCGTTGAACTTTTAGAGCTTTTAGAGTCGGGCTATTTGCATAACCAATTTACAAAGCATTGCAAGTCCCACCCCAATGTATCGAAATACCAAAAAAGCACCCCAGCTGGTTTGGCACTTAAGGTACTGGTACTCAGCTGGAAGCCAACAGAAAAGGGGAATGTACGGAAGGTACCGTACCAAAAGTGCGGCACCCAGTGCAGTGGAAAAGCATCCAAAGTTCCCTGATTCTGAGTTGTGAGTTTTTGTCGGTTGTATTAGAGCAGGGGGTTGGCTACTGTCTCTGCTTTTTCTAAAGGGTCTGCTGGGTGTGTGTCTCCAGGTCACAAAAGCGCAGAGAGTAGTGAACCAGCAGGGATAAGTTTGGGAAAAATAAGCAGGATGAGCTTCAGGGACGAGCGAGTTGGATGCCCTTCATGGTGGGATTAGGGGTTCAGGGATTAGGGAAATCCCAGAGGATCTTTATTTTTACACAAGGATATTGCAGTAAAGCAGTTCAGTTTGGCTGTCTGAAATGGTGGGGGGCGGGGTTTATCATCCGTTTAAGCTCAATTCCTTACATCACTGTGCCACCTAGAGGCTGATTGTGTCACCTGCATCCTTAGACACAGCAGGTGGCTGAGGAGCTGGAGGAAGTGAGGAAGAAGAGAGAAGATCTGAGGGATTCTTTGCAGTGGGTGTGTTGGCATCGCAAGCTGACCATGCATGGGAATCATGTAGCTCACCCTCTGTGGCAGGAACCACACTCAGACGCATGCACACACACACCCCTGGAGTTTCATGGTGGTTCATTTAGGCTTCCTTCCCTTAGTTGGATGACAATGACGAGGAAGAGGAGCTGAGGAAGAGTGATGCTGACAGGTCACTCCGGCAGCAGCCGTGCGGGCGGGAGGCCTCGCAGTGGCAGCCTCGGGTATTACTCCTCTTTAGTTTGCCTGTGGACCGTCCGCGGTCGTGCATCCCTGTTCTTTCCAGAATCCTCTCTGAATTTTCAGCAGCTTGGGGCCTTGGGGCTGGGCTCCCTCGGCTTTGATGTTTCTTTTCACTCATTTCTATCTCATTTTACGTTGGGTGGGGGGGGGGGGCTAAGTGTTGATCTTCCAAAGCTGGAAAGATCAGGTGGAGCTGTGTATGTGGAAGGCCTTTGGATCCCCCCCCCCAGATTCTGTTGGAGATTTGTCCTTGTTTGTTAAATGATGGACTCTTTCACAACCTGGTCCTTGGGGACCCCCCAGACAGTTCACATTTTGGGAGGGAGCAAATATCTGGACATACTGTCAGGCAGTTTGGCAGGAGCAAAAATGCGGACCGGCTGGGGGGGTCCCCGAGGACCTGGTTGAGAGATGCTGCTTTAATGAACCAATCAGCCTCCACAGGGAGCAATCCTGGGTCTCCATATGAGGGTTAACCCCTCTCCCCTCTTTCGGGCAGGAGACGAGGATAACAGGGCTAGAGGAGGCCCTGGCCAAAGCGGAACACAGCGTCGCCGTCCACAAGGAGGCCACACAGCTCCTGCAGACAGAGCTGCAGGACGTTTACGCCCAGCTGAGCGAGCGGGACGATGCCATACAGGCCCTGCAGCGCAGACTCAAGGAATATCAGGTATGCCTGTTTCTAATTGGGGGACTGATCCCTTTCCAATTAGGTCATGTGGTGTAGAAAGAGGCTTTTGATTGGATAGTTGTCTGGTTTGTGGGATATAAAATGGCTAATTATGGCAGGCCACGAACCCACAGAGAAACCCTGCTTCTATACACCTGTATTCAGGGTATTTAGGCTTTATTGTCTTTTCTTAGTTTAATAGTGGGATGGAGCTACAGAGAAAGGACACGGCATTCAGGGGTGACCCGAAGGGGGTGGTGCTGTCTTCCAGGAACCGAGAGGAGTAAGTGCTCAGCTCATAAGTTCAAAATTTTTCGATACCAGTACCAGAATGATACCTTGATTTCGATACCAGTTCCTGAACAATACTTTTTTTCGATACCAGTATGTTTTAAATCGGATTCAAGAATACATTAAACATTACAGCACTAACCTTTTATTTGAGCAAGTCAATTTGTTATTTACGGGGGGGATCGATCGCAGTCATGAATAACGGGACACGGCCTTTTATTTCTAGAAATGCCCCCCTGACTTTTGTCCACGCATCATCTATCTTATTCGTTTAGTTTGTTTTTCTTAGTTCTTAGTTTATGGTTTTTTTAAAAGATGGTGGCTGTCTTGTGTTTCAGAGAGATTTGCATAACCAATCGACAAAAAAAGCATTTGCAAGTCCCACCCTAAAGTACCGAAGTACCAAAAAAATACCCTAGCTGGTTTGGCACTTAGGTACTTGAATTTTTGGTACTGGTTCTCGAAGGGGGGTCAGTGGAAAAGCCAAAGTGCCAAAAGTACTGTACCTGGTACAGTGGAAAAGTGCCCTTTGTTCACTGCCCAAGTACAGTGCCTCCCTTGTCTTACGCAGTCGATTACTAAGGCAACCCGCCGCAATACTGCAAAACCGTTTATGTTCATGACCCTTATATAAAAGTGCATATGTACTTTGCATGTACCCCTATTCCCAGCCTGTCATATACTTTAAATCATGCCCAGACTACAGAACTGTGCATATACATTGTAAATACCATTAAGTACATGTTTATGGAAAAATTGTAAAAATTGTGCATGCAAAGTACAGTACGGTACTTTTGACACAAACTTTTAGGACCCGTATGTTACACAAGAGTAACAACACACCCGCGGCGAGTGCAGCTCTGCCACCAACCAGTGCTAGGCAACGGAGTTAGGATGCTGGCCAGTGGACGTTTGAACAGACAGTGTGCTGACACACATCGCGCTCAATCCATGCTTGCGCATTTTGCTCACCATTTTGAAGTTGTGTGTTTTTGTTTTTGTGTTTTTATTTTTTTTAATAATTCCGAACTGATCTATCAAAGCCACATAACATGTGCGCTGACTGTATCTCAGCTGGGATAAGGGCACAGTAGCTGGGGGCTGCCCTGATAGTTACCAGCTCAGGAATCTGTCCTAAATGGCTCTTTATGTTGTTCCTCCCCAAGTGTGGAACCTATAGAAGAACCCTTGCAGAAAGTGAAGGGGACCTGCAGAACACCAGTGCATAGTGACCAATCAGGTAAGGCTTCAGCTAAAACACCAATGGGGGAGAAGCCTTCTCCTGTTCCAGCCAATGGCAATAAAGCCTGATCTATTGCATTCTGTGCACTTGGTTCTCACATTTATCCTCTGATCCCATATAGTCATGATCGATTCAGGAATGTCACGCAACATGTTGGATGCCACAAGGGGGTGCACTTTTCAGAGCCCTCTAATGGATAAAGAGGCCATGAGGCAGCTGAAGAATGCTCATCCTGAGAGGTAAATTCAGCTTCTGGGTCATCTCCTACCTACCAGAACATTGTATATTATAGACTATTGCTCAAATTACTTGTAATTGCTTGTAGACAGCTGTGGTCTTGGGTCTGGTGTGAGAGCACTGCAGTGATGCAGATGTGGCCAGTACCCTGAAAATGGCTGAGAGGCCTCAGGCTCCAGAGGGTCAAGTTCCTGAAAAATTAAATAAATAGCTGATCATTTAGATCACCTACTTTTTGGGAAGATGTGTGTTAATGTATTCCTCATTTTAAGAGTTTTGTGTCTTCTGATCGTTTCTCAATCTCAAGGCTAGTCGGCTACAGAAAGGGATGGAAAAACAGACCCATCCTCTAGAAGCTATTCACTCCCCACCTGCATTATTACAAAACTACCACCTTTCTAAATGTACTTTTCTCTGAACGGACAATACCTAGTATATACAAAGAAGTCTGTGTCCAGAGATTTCTTGAAGCTGAAATTACCATTGAGTGGGGATCTAGCTTGTCATTAATGTCTGTGTCTGTGGTGGTTGGGGGGGGGCAGTAAAGTGACCAGTCATCAGGAAGCTGTCAAGTGGAGGCGCAGAGCCACGCAGCTGAAGGAGAACCGGAGAGAGACGCACCCCCAGAAGCTGCAGTCGCCCCACACTCCCACAAGGGGGCGCCGGCTGGTCGCTTCTTCTGATGGCCGGATCTTCGACTCTCCAAAGAGCAAATTCTTCGACACCCACTCGGACGGGGTGCACCTCAATTGCCCTCGGCAGTTCTTCGACAACTCCACCCTGGGGGCAATTTCCGGTATGGGAGGGGGCATACCCATCGATGTGTTTAATGCCACCTTACAAATCCTGCAAAAGAGGCATCTGGATGTGAATTAATTATGGGAATGCAATGCATTATGGGAAATGTGAAGTGACCACTTAATCCCAAAATGCTCATAAATGTGTCCCTGTTTCCTTCAGATGTCAGTCCTTCACTGGAGCACTGGAGTGGTACAATACAGCCTCTGTCACCCAGGCAGGACGACAACTGCAAGGCGCAGTGAGGCCTACCTGCTTGTTCCTGCTCGCCGGTGTGTGTTTTTTTTTTTTTTTTTTTTTTTTTGAGTCAGTTATGTGCCTTTTTTTGTAGAACTATTTTAATATTACTGGAATAGTATGCCGTGTGCAGAAGTCTGAAGTGATTGTAGGTATCCTTGCAGATACTCCATTAAATTGATTCCACCCACAGTTCAGTCTGTCTAGTTTTACCCTGCCAGTCGCAGTACTTCTTACGGCCAGCAGAGGGGACTCTTGTTCCACCAAGAGCCCTGTGTGCCTCTTGAATTTGTGTATTACGAGTGGATGGTATACCCTTCTAGCTCCTGAATTGGGGGATTTAAAATTCCCCCAGCTTTATATCTGTGTCCCTCTATGTGTTTTCTGGGGTGTTGCTGAAAATGTCAGGCACTGCACTATAGCGTTTCCGCACCATAACTGAATGTTGTGCTTTTTATTCTGCTTAAGTCGATCCTCCAGCCTGTTAATGGCTTTATTTTTGAGAATCCATTCATTTGTTTGTGTTATAACTCAAAACATACAGCACCAGTCAAAAGTTTGGATATGCTGAGCTGCCTACAAAGGAGAGTGATAGTGTCACCATCACATGATCGAAAGGTCAGCTGACCTAAACACAGAAGACGTGGTTTTGGAGGAGTTTGACCAGATAGTGAGGATAAAGCGGCTGATGAGTGATCAGCATGTGTGGGACCTTCCTTCAGGAGAGCTGGGAGAGCATCTCAGGAGGCCACCTCATGGAGCAGGTATAGAGGGGACCGTAGGGTCAGTCAGTCCCTGGAAAAATTGGGGTTTCGGCCCTTGATGAAGGGCCCAATGGTTGCATCACTCTGCTGTCTCAGGGATTTGAACTGGCAACCCGCCCCAACAAATGATTTTTAATTTTGATACTTTGTTTTTGTCAGTGCTTAAACCCAAATACAGCTCTAGGAAAAACTGAGACCACAGCAAAATTTTCAGTTTCACTCATTCCTCAATTTATCGGTGTGTGTCTGCAAAATAAATAAATATATAAATTTATTTTTTATTTTACTAATTTTTTTTTTTTTTTGCAAACTCCAGCCTGGCCCTTCCCTGCTTCTCACTGATGAAGGACTTCTTCCTTGCTTTATGGGACTTCAGTCCCTGTTCTAGGAGCCTGATACAAACTGTCCTAGCAGTGCACCTCACACCTGCACTTAATGTTTCCCAATCTTTTTGAAGGTCACTTGTTGTCACCCTCTGATTCGTGAGAAACTGTCAGAAAAGTTAACCGTCATCTCTGGCATTAGAAGTTGCTTCTGCCCTCCATCTGGCTGGTTTCTGGTCATTTCCAGTGTCTCCTGCTTCACCTTGTTCTTGTGTACTGCTGTTTTAGAAACTCCTAGCCTGGAAGCAGCCTATCTCACAGTGTGGCCTTGTGCCAGCAGAACCAGGGTTAAACCAGGATTTAAAATTAGATTTTTTTTTTTTGTTTTTTGTTATTTTAAGGTTTTGAATTCTGTATAATTATATTAAAATGTAGAAAATAATTAGAATAAATCATTCTATAGGGAGAAGTGGGGGGTAGAAATTGTAGAGGTTATGGCAGGAGTAGGGATTAGGTGGGGGGGTTGAGGGGACTGGGCTCTCTGGGGATTGCATTGTTGTAACAGCATTTAGTTGATAAAGTTTTGTTAGTGTCACGGAACTGAATGTGTCGAGCAGCGTGTGCGTGTTTCTGCGCCTGCTAGTGTGAATCGCCTTGCCGAGCTCGTGGTTGTGCCCTGTTTGGATTCACGCTTATTGGAAATGCCTGCACAATATATTCTCCTTTCTTAACAGCCCATCTCTGTATCCTGCGAGAGGATAATCGATGCTTGGCTGCCTGTCCTCATCCGCACCGGCATGGGGGGGTGGGGGGTGATCACGCCAGCCGATCTGCAGCGGGGTGGGTGGGGTCTGCAGAGTTGGGACCACCCCCAACATCACCCCATCTACTCTGTGTGACTCTGGAAGCAAGCATCTGTCTGGCCCTTTAAGTGGCCTTACACACTCGTACGTTGTAAGTGCTCAGGAGGATAATCCCCTCACTTTGTCCTGATGTGACTCATCGCTGTGCTGGGAGCCATCTTCCCTATAAGCTCTGCATCGGGCAGCAATGTCCTCCTCGTGGTCCCCTGGTCCGCATCAGCGAGCACCGGGCTTTCGGCCAACGTGAACCTGCTGCCCTGGTCCGTTCTGCTGGTTTGCTTTGCCTTCCCAGGGGTGCGGGCTGAAACGGCAAGGGGAGGGTTCTGACCTGTCAGGTCACTCGCTAGTCTCCTCTGCAGCCTCCATGGTTGTAGGCGTGATGTGCTGCTGTTGAGATTTTAGGCTGTTTCCAAGAGTCAGGACCCTTTACCTTCTGTGATGCCCGAGTAAGGATTCAGCCAATCAGCTGTTCATACACACAAGTACTTCTCCAATCATGGTTTTGACTGAAAAAATAAGATTCAGCATCATAGTGACAAGGGGGCCTCAGCTGTCTGACCCAATTAGCAGAATGCCACTCAAATATTTGTTTGCCACCTCTCCTTGCCCCAATCCCCATCCCCACTGCACAGCGCCCCTCTCGGGAAGCCCTTGAGTTACAGTTTAAACCTCCACACTTTGCAGTTGGATAAAATGCAATTTGCAGGACTGGTGAGCAGCTTAGGTTCTGGGGCGTACACAGTGGCAGGACCACGGGGGCACTCTCCCTAGCTGGAAGCTGATTGGCCCCTTCCTCTAATGAAATGGTTGGGCCTTCTATATGAATTATGCCTCCCCAGCTTAAAAAGGAAACCCTGCTCAGGTTGAAACCTTCTTTTTCTTTTGGTAATTAGCTGGACTGGAAAGAAACTACAAAAAATAATTTATGCAGACCTGCAATTACCGCATATAAAACAAAAGTAATAAGCCCAGCTTGAAGGTTGCACTCTTGTCATAAAGCATGCTATCTGGGTGCCTGGGTTTGTTTCTAATGGCAGTCGTGAAACGGGCCTGAAAGCCAAACCCCACCGTCAGCTTGAGCCCTGCTCCCTGGAACGGCTCCCATTACTGTCGCCAATACATCTCCAGCTGCCACAGGGCAATTTCTCCTGTAAAGCAAATATGTATTTTCTTGAAAATTCCTGCTGATGTCAGCTGAGTTCCTGGGATTAATCAGGCAAATTGAGGCAGGGGGGGGGGGAGTCAAACCCAGACCTCAGTGAAGAAGCCCTGGGCACCTGAGCCAATGAGCCATTTATGTAGCAAACCACCCGGATTGCCCCAATCTGCAGCCCCGCATCAGGGGTTTAAAGGAGGATGGAAATTGCTGTCTGCCAGTGACCAGGCTGAGGCAGGGTCCGTATCCACAGACATGCTGCCCGCGAGTGAGAATGGGAGGCGGGCGGGTCACGACGCTAATGGGACCGTGGGCAAGGAGCCAAATGGGCATGAGAAGTGTGTCTATGTTCCACCCGAAGATGGAGGGGTCTACAAGGAAAAGCAGGAGACGAATGGTTATGTGGGGGGGGGGGGGGGGGTGTCGAGTTATTAGGAAGACGGGGCGTCCTCAGGGCGAGTGGGGAGTGATTGTGTGTCCGTTCACGCATGTGTTCCTTTGCGTGTGTCCACGCTGGTCCTGATATGTTTCAAATGGGCAGCATCCTCAAGACCCCCCCCCTGAAAAGGCTGTAAAGGCTCCCTGTGACCTCTTGCTACTTTTATGTATTGTGCTTTTCTTCAGGGCCTCATGTATTTTATAACCTTCTTTATTAGATGTGCTATATATAGGAAGTGATGCTGCACAAAGCGTGGTTGTTCTTGCTGATGCCGTTTTCTGTTTGTCCTTCACAGCTGTCGCTCTACTTGCATGACCAGTGGTATTAAGAAATGTGCAGTGGCAGGGGGCATGAGAACGAAAATTGATGGTTATTAGGTACAGCCCCCTCCCCCCACTTTAGGAAAGTGGACCATTCCTCCTTTCCCCCTGGGCCAATTGCCCAACTGTCAGAATGCAGCCCGAGATTAATGCCCACATTAATCACTCTAATCATGGTGCCGTGCTGTGCTGGGAGGTGACATCTGCAAAGCCAAAAGCAGCGGAACTGGATCAGAACCAAGAAGACATCGCTGCAATCCAGCTGCCGTGACCCACTTTGTCAACAACTGAACGAATCCACAGGTTATTAACTGGGAGGCGGCCTTATGGCAGCAGGCCGAAGGTGTGACAGATCTTTCTGTTGTACAGCTATATATTCTGAGACTCATAAAAGTCATACTGATGGTTACATGGGATTTGAACCAACAACCTTCATCCAGCTCGTAATTAATCACAGTACCAATGGTGTATTGGATTGGCATTAATTATAGGGCAGTTTTTCTCCTAAGGGACCCTCGGATAGTCCACACGTTTGCTCCCACCCAGCTCCCGGTAAATGTCAAATGTCTGGGTGTCTCCGAGGACCAGACTGGGAAACTCTACCATAGGGGATGGTTCACGTGAACATCATCCATTCACTACAGTTAACACCCACCCTCAATAATGCTGGGTAGGCATTTTCATACCAGAGGTGTCACCACATGTACGATTTTATCTGTACGGGGTTGGCTTGGTGATCATGGTCTCCTGGGAGTTTCAGTGGAACACGTGTGCAGAAACACTATAGGTAACACGCCGCTGTTCAGATGCAGATTTAATGAACATCTTTAAAGATGGAGGTGAGTCAGGACTTTGTTTCAGCATGGATATCTGAGCACACACCCCTGCTGGCGCACCAGTTACACCTCTGGGAGAAGTCCTGCTTTTCCCAGATGTCTGCCAACTGACACACCAGCCTGCTGGACCGCCATATCCCGTCAGGTGATATGCGATTTATAGGTTTCCAGACTGGAACTCACACTTTCATCTGTGACAGTTTAAGGGCTGATCCAAGCCCCTGGGCCTTTGTGCAGAAAAAATTGCTCTCTGTGCCCAATACTGGACGACACACTCTGTCTGCTCGCAAAGTGAATTATGGCTCTGTCTGACCGCTCACTAATTTGATGACCGCACTGTTCTGATTGAGACTCATTAAGAGTCAGCTCATGCCGCTCATCACTGGGGATAGCGAGCCTGTTTCAGTGCATGGCTGTCTGTGTCATCGTGCTGCAGAGGGAATCCAGTCTCCTGAATTAGTGTTATGTCTTCATGTTTCTGCATAGCAATTTCTCCAAGGGGAGCCCCCCCCAATGCTAAGGTAAAGAGGACAAATAACATGCCTGCTATAGAAATCTTAACAATAGAGGACACAAGTCAATGAAAAATTAATTTTAAGGGAATCATGTATCTATACAATGAATGAACTCAAATGTCCAACAGGGGTCCTTCAGTGACCCCAGTGAGTTCAGTAGTCCTGTAGATTTATAAATGGCTTCTGTCTAAAGATATTGAATGCAACATGCGTCAAAATCTGTGAAACGTACAAATTAAACAGCATGTGTGTTTGGGAGAGAAGACCTCCATGACCACTAGAGGGAGCTGTAGATGAGGTTGCATGAGGCAGCAAAGGTTCAATAAGGCCACCCTGGGGTTATGCCAAAATGAAGATCTATGTTGGGTGATGGGTGGCTTTAAGTTCATCTCTGAGAAAGTATATCTCCTGATTGAAAGAGGAATAGAGAGTGAGACAGTGAAGGAGAGACAGAGAAGGAGAGACAGTGAAGGAGAGACACAGAGAGCGAGGAATAGAGAGAGAGATCTGGTGCAGGAAAGCTGAAAGGGAATCTATTTCCGACTTCTGAGAGCAACGACGTCGCCAGAATCTCCTCTTCATCATGATTCCACTCTGGCGCAGACAGCAACACAGCTGCAACTGCTACTTAAATCGAGCAGGCACCCCCAACTGCCTGGTTATAAGGATGTTAATGTAGCGGTGTCGCTGTCCCTTGGTGGGTGGGGGGGGGGGTGATGGCAGACAGATCTGACTGCGATGCTTGTAGCCTCTGTAACCTGAATCGAGAGACGGAGAGAGAAAGAGGGAGGGATGAAGAATAAGGTTTGGATTCAAGGTCAGACAGGCTTCATACTCCCCAGTCTAGCATGGTAACAGCAGGTTTCAGAATCAGACTTTATCACACTTTACTGACAAAGTATGTGAGGAATTTCCCACCCTTAGAAGAATAGGGTAGAATAGAACAGAACAGAATTTTTTATTGTCATTGAACATGTCCAACAAAACTCTGTGTTCTTCCCACCAAGGCTATGAAAGATGAATGAAACGAAGTATAAATAAATAAGAAATGGTGAATCCAATTGCAGTGGTGCATGACATATTCTTTTAGGTGCAATAAGCAGTGTAGATTTTTGAAAATTTGCAGCAGTCATATGGATAAGTATTAGCAGCACCATAAACAGTTGTTTATATTTTTTTATCTGTTGCAACATTTCTGCAGACAGAACACTCATAGAACACTTCTTCATGCACAACAGAGCTTAACTGCATTGAAATCTACTCGTGCGTAGGTCTGTTACATAGTGCAAGGGATGCTATCTGTTGGTTAAGAATGTAAGGAATTTTAGGATCAGTGCAGTAGTAGTACAAAGTAGGATTGTGTCAATAAAGCACCCTTTTAGGGATGGGAGTGAAAGACACCCATCTTCTGGCTGCGGGACCAAATCCAGAAAACAAGGGCAAACACTGCCTCAGGAGCCTTTGAAAAATATGCTCAGCGATCGACTGTGGCTCTGAAGCTAAGCCACAGCCTACAAATGTGGAGAGCGCAGGCAGGGCCGACATGGAGGGCTTTGTCGTGGCACAGTGACCACCTCTGGCCAGAGATGGCAGTGCTGAGTCATTATCGGCAGGCGGCTGCTGCAGTGGCCTGCTCCCTGTCTCAGTCTCCGCAGTGCAGAATTCCAGCTCTTCTGCCCAGCTCATGCCCATCCTTCTGGAAACGCACCGCTGTGTTTTTTAGGCACATTTTGCCAGGGTCGTGTTTAGATATATCTTCCTCAGACACATCCCTGTCTCTAATCTAACAATCAAATAATCTTTCACATGTCAGAATTGCATCACAAGCCGACTTTATGTAAAAGGGATGTAAGTTAACTATAAGGCCTGGAGAACAAAGAATTTGTAAATGACTTTTATTGCAATATATCGATCCTGGGAAGTAAAAGAGAGACACCACAGGATAGGGAAAGCATTTCCTGGCTGAAAATGATCACATTTTTCCTCTAGCACCCCACACCCATCTCTCTCTCTCTCTCTCTCTCTCCCTCCTCTTTCTCCCATCTTCTCACGACCAGAGCAGCAGCAGCCCACCACCATCGATCTGCGCTGTCAGTCATCCCAAAATCGCCTACGTCAGAGCTCTCGCCGGTGGGTATAAAAGGAGAGCAGAGCCGCAGCGGTGGTCAGCTTGGGACACGCAGCAGAGCCTCACACACCACACAGGGCCCCTCAGCGCTAAGCACCATGACTTCCGTCGGCTACGATCCCTACTTCTCTTCCTACCGGCGCCGCTACGTGGAAGTCGCCCCACGAGTGACGCTGCGTAGCAGCCCGGCTGGCGTGTGCCGGTCCACGTACTCCAGCTACTCGTCCCCGCTGCCCTTGACTATCACTGGGCCACGCCAGCACTATGGCCGTGGGTTCTCCACCTCCACGTCAGCCTCTATGTCCCTGCTGGGCTCCACCCCGGAGCTGGACCTCAGCCAGGCGGCCCAGGTGAGCTCCGAGTTCCGGACGGTGCGGATGCAGGAGAAGGTGCAGCTGCAGGACCTGAATGACCGCTTCGCGGGCTTCATTGAGCATGTGCGTGAGCTGGAGCAGCGCAACCATGTACTGGAGGCGGAGCTGTTGGCGCTGCGCAGGAGGCATGGTGAACCCAGCCGGCTGCGCGTGCTCTACGAGCAGGAAGCACGTGAGCTGCGGACCGCTGTTGAGGATGCGCGTGCTGATAACCAGGCTGCACAGAGCCGGCGGGACCACCTGGAGGTGGAGCTGCAGGGGTTGCAGGGCCGCTATGAGCAAGAGGCTCTGGCCCGTGAGGAGGCCGAGGCCCAGCTGCTGGAGGCCCGCAGGGGTGCAGATGAGGCAGCGCTGGCCCGCGTGGAGCTCGAGAAGCGCGTTGACGCCCTGCTGGAGGAGCTGGCCTTCCTGAAGCGCATCCATGAGGGCGAGATCACCGAGCTGCAGGTGCAGGCGCAGTACAGTGCCCAGGTGTCCGTGCAGTCGGAGGTGGCCGGACCTGACCTGTCAGCCGCCCTGCGTGACATCCGCGCCCAGTACGAGCGGCTGGCGCAGCGCAACATGCAGTCGGCTGAGGACTGGTTCCGCAACAAAATGAGCACCATGGCGGAGAACGCAGCGCGCCACAGCGACGACATCCGCAGTGCCCGCGATGAGGCCGGTGAGTACCGCCGCCTCATCAAGGAGTGCAACCTTGAGATCGAGGCGTGCCGTGGGGCCAACCACTCCATAGAGAAACAGCTGCAGGACACCGAGGAGAAGCAGAGCGCGGAGATCGCTGCCATGCAGGTCAGTATGCACTCTGTATCTTACTCAACCCTAACTGTCCCCTAAGTGCCCTTTCCTGTTCCCTAACTGAACCCTAACTGTCCCCTAAGTGCCCTTTCCTGTTCCCTAACTGAACCCTAACTCTGTCCCCTAAGTGCCCTTTCATGTTCCATAAGTAAGCCCTATCCTTCTTCCGTAAGTGAATCCTAGCTCTATTTCTTATACATTTCTATATATTTTCTTGTTCCCTAAGTTCACTCTGCTGTTCCCTAAGTGAACCTTAATCATGTTCCCTCAGTAAACCCTAACCCAATTCTCTCTTTACATCCTTTTTGGTCTGTTAGTGAGCCCTAACTCTGTGTCCTCAAAGTGTCATATCAGACCAGACCACTAATTCGGAACCTTTCTTTGGCCTCCCATCCGCAACTGGAAAGTTGGGGTTAGGGTTCCCATGGAAACCAGTACCAAACAGTGTTTCTTTCATGTCATATACTGCCACGGATTGAGCTGGACAGGTCTGTCAGGGGTGTCGCCGTTGTGTGTCATGGAGTAGATGAAATAGGACAGCAAGCAGCCCAGTATGCGTCTGCTCTGGCGGCCGGGCTCCCGCTGGACAGGGAGCACTGCAAGGGGCTCAGGTTACAGTGCAGATAACGAGTACTGCATTCGCAAAAAAAGGGGGGGGCTGGAAGAGAAAATGCCACCGTCATTCACAGATGCTGCCGTTATACAATCCCTACTGTCACTAAATGTAAGAATCAGACACCAAGGTAGCAATATTTCTCTATGCACCAGCTTTTATCTATTGATAATACTGAATATGGAAACAAGGTTGATCCTTTGTTTTACTGTGGAGATGCAGACTCCAGCACAGAATCAGGGGTTGCTGGTTTCAGTCCTTTTTCAGTCCTTGAATTTTTAGCATGCATCCATCATGAGGCAGGAAGATTCTCAGTATGTTAGAACTGAAGCAAATGCAGGTTTGTGATTGTTTGCTAATCACAGTCTGTTAAACGCCTTAAATGAGTCATAAAGACTGTGTGGAGAGGCATAGCACTGGATGATGACGTTCTCACAAGACTCAGTCCATGAAGGTCATGACCGTCAAGAGTCATATCTGTTCAAGCAGGCAGGTTGGATGGGAACAATAGCATCTAGTGGAGGTGTAGTGGAGGTGTAGTGGAGGTTCTCTCGTCTGGGTTGTAGTATGTCTGGGCAGGAACTCGGAGTCGTTGAAGGGCAACGGCTCTAAAGACACCCGTCCGATGTGGTCTTATCCTGACAGGAGGCGATCAACCAGCTGGAGAACGAGCTGAGCGCCACCAAGAACGAGATGGCCCGCTACCTGAAGGAGTATCAGGATCTGCTCAACGTTAAGATGGCTCTGGACATCGAGATCGCAGCCTACAGGTGTGTGACCAGGCATTCTCACTGGAGACGGAAATCCACAGCCCACAAATTTGCCTTAATGGCTAAACGAGCACAGGAGGCGATAGCTGACAATACGATAAAAACACGCCGTCACTTCTCGACAGAAACAGCCTCGTTATCACAGAAAATGATTCTATTAATAATACAGCAGTCCCTAATGGTGCCACTAATGTTTTTGTTGTGATTGCAAATCTAACTATATAAAATGATAACTGTACTACTTCTGTGTCACCTACCACCCACATTTGCTTCTATGGAATATTCCTTGCTGGTTTTATAACACACCCATGTAAAGTGTCTTAGGGTTACTCTCTTTTGAAAGGCGCTATATAAAAATAAATGTGTTGCCTGAGTACTAAACCCAACTTCTGTGATTCTCTCGCCTAACCTAACATTCCCCCAGGAAACTTCTGGAAGGAGAGGAGACCCGCTTCAGTGTGGGCATGGCAGGGGGCATGCAGAGTGTCTTCTCCCAGAGTGTGTCAGCCGTACCCTCCTTTGGCCGCTCCGTGTTCTCCCTGCAGTCCAGCGTGAGCTCTGGCGCCCCCTACATGCTGAGCTCACGCCTGCTCAGCTCCTCCTTCTCCTCCTCCGATGAGATGGTCATCTCTGCCAGCCAGGCCCAGCGCGCAGAGGCTGCCCCCCCCACAGAAGAGGAAGAGAAGGAGGCAGAGGATGAGGCAGAGGAAGGGCAGGAGGGAGACGAAGGCCAGTATTAAGCAGAATGTCTCGCGCAGCAGGAGGTCGCAAACTAGCCGGTCATACAGTCTTATGAAGTTAAACAGAGTCAAATGGTTACAGCTATAGATCAGCGTTTCCAACCCCAGTCCTCAGGGACCCTCAGACAGTCAACATTTTTGCTCCCTCCCAGCTTCCAGCCAATCACGAACTCCGAATACCTTGCATGGGTGTGTTGGGAGCCGGGTGAGAACAAAAGTATGGATAGTCTGGGGGTCCCAGAGGTCTGGGTTGAGAAACACTGTTATAGATCATGTAGTGGGTAAAGCACATTCAAAACGCAGCTCAAATCTGGAATGCGAGCTTCTGTTGTACTTTTAAGGTCATAATCATATTTATTCATTATGCAATATCTTAGAATGTCTGATGTTCCATGTTAAGGTGAAGCATTAATCATGGAAGACAAATCAGCTAATATCTGGTGGCAAAATGAGGGTTTGTGGTTCATGGGAGGCCAGACACTACGTCAGCACTGTAGTCTTAACACGGTCACTGCGTTCAACTGGCTGTGCTATCCTGGCAGGCAGCGAAAAGGGCGAAGGTGAAGGCAAAGACGAGGAGGAAGGGGAGGAGGAAGCCGGAGAAGGAGGAGGCGACGAGGGCGAGACAGAAGATGCCGAGAAGGAGACAGAGAAGGATTAAGCAGGAGGTCGTGTAGACCAGTCATTCTCAACCCAGTCCCCAGAAACGTCAGACAGTCCACTTTTTTGCTCCCTGCCGGTCTGGGAGGGAGCAAAAACGTGGACTGTGAGGGTCCCCGAGGACCGGGTTGGGAAACACTGCTGTAGACACGGGATAAACCTCCCTGCAGCAAGAAAAAAAACAGCTGTCCAAGAAACCAGTTCACACGTGTGCTAAAAACTGAGGTGCTCCATGTCAATAGATACGTAAACGTACAACTGAGCCCACGAGGTTGCCTGCAAAGATGCGGAATGGCTGCGAATCATGGCATATAAGGTCTATGAGATGTTTGCTAGTCGAGTAGTGAGCATGGTGAGTGCACAACGGTACGCGAGTGTGGTCTGTGTCAGCCAGTGTCCTGCCAGGGGGGGATAACGTGCTTTGAATGTGTCACCACAATTTGCCTATTAAACACAACTGTGTTTGATGTACAACTGTATCAAAATGCCTTAGTCAAATGCTTCCACTAACAACCAATCATGTACGGAATACAAATAAAATCAAATACCCACTGACTGACTTCCTTTTTCAAATATATGTACATACAGGCAATAGAAAGATACGTGATAATTTAAGGAGAGAGGACTTCTGATTACATTTTGATATTTCAAATTAATCTTTCGCTAAAATTTTACCTTAGTTTTAATACAACTACAAATTTCAATAAAAATGCACCAAAAATGAATATTTTGATGTTGCACATCTTGCACAATATCCTAGCAGAAAATTGCACACATTTCCCAGCATGCCCTGGGTACCTGGGCTTCCAAACCATAGCACTGTAAAGGCTACCCAAGACGGACATTTTCAATGAGAAATGTGACAGTATAGGCCCTGTCTAGAGATGTGCTTAAATCAAAGCTACATCGCATTGAAGTAACGGACCGAGGAATAATTTCATTCATTCAGCAATATGTTCCGATCTCAAATTGCAAGGCTGTAGCTTTTTTTCCTCAATACACGGGATCTCAAGAGCCCCCGGTGGCAGTTTGGCATCACGTAACATCACCATTAATCTTCTTTGTTTGGTTTCCAATCCGTTTACGGGGGAAACATATTGAGCCGTAAATCTGATGACTTTATATTGAGCTGCCGCCCACTCTCTGTCGCGGTGTAAATGCTTAAAGCCACAGAAAGCAGTACGCAGCAGAGACGGCTAGCGCTTTTCCGGTTAGCGCTTTTCCGGATAGCGACGCATGAACCTTATGTGGCCGCATTCTTGCTTGCTGACATTTTATAGCCACAACATTGCCAACGTCGCAATGATTCCTCTAATTCCCTGCTGTATAGGCGATAATATTGGCGAGCTTGAATTCTCTGATGAAGGTCACTTTGGACTTGCGTGAAAGGAAGCAGTCCTGAAGCCTTTGTGAAGGGGCCTCTTTTGGGGATAAAAGATGCACATTATTTTCACGGGTATTGTTACCCTCACCCTCACCAGCTGATTTGGGGGGGGGGTTAATGTTGCAGACTCAGTAATGGGTGTCAGCACTGAGAGTCCCACGGGCTTCACGCCTGACCGCTGGTGACATCTGAGACGTCTTGGTGCTTAACCCTCCTCGACAGCTGAGTTTATGTTTCCGCAAAGGCTGTGATGGATGTAGGGATGCTTTGGCGGAGTTTGCTTGTTTAATGGCCGACTAAGGAGACAATGCCCTTACATCTTCGGGGGGGGGAGGGCTGTGCAGAGACCGGGCTGTTAGCTGGGGAGGACAAGGATATGAGCTTAGAACTTGCTTCTACAGCAGAAGGCTGTGTGTTCACCTTTTGTTTTGAAACATTAAGCATAAAACAAACCGGTTGTTTTATTCCTAATTATACAAAATATGGTATATAAATGTAAAAATGTATGAAACTCATAAAGTCCTACTAGGGTAGCCTCTCATACACCCTGTTCAGTGTTCAAGCCGAATTTCCCCAGGAAAATGCATAGAAATTTAAGGTCTGCGCGTCTAACCGGACAACTGTGCGGCTGAGCGCCTGTGTGGCGCCTCTGTATGCAGACAGTGTGTCCATCCCCATCAGCACATCGCTCTGGAATCGGCGCTGGGAGTCGGCAGCTGAAGCAGAACGCGGTCAAGAGCATCGACCGTTAGCCAATAAATCCCATCTGCCAGCTGGCAGGCGAGAGGCTCAGCGGGCGGCGCCGTGTGCGGCGCGTGACCCCGCCCCCCTCCTGGGGTGACCTTTCCTGTGGCAATATCTCTAAGTGCTTGGGGCTGGGAGTGACCCTGCACCCCCAGTCCACCTTAAGACGGCAGACCTGGATGGGGGCCGGGGGGGACGACATTGATTTGCTCGATGCGCTCAGGCTGCGATTGAGGGGGGGAGGACGTTTGCTGACTTGCTATCGCTGGCATCGCATGGTCAGAGGGCTTTGCCCACCCTACTTGCTCTTCCATTATTCAGTGGCTCTGCAGACATCTCTGTCTAAGGTTACTTTGCTCAAGGGTCCATTATCCGGGCCCCATTTAGCGCTGCTGCCTTACCGTTACAATAACTCACCTTCATGGGGGTAAGCTGGCCTGATGGTGCTCGGCCAGCCCACTTAATGGGGGCCTGACCTCTTATCACGGAGCTCCTGTACCCTTCTGCCTCATGGCGGGATGTTGGATGAGCGGCCAGAGCGGAACCATAGCCAAACATTGATTAACATTCAGCAAAATAACCGGAAGAGTCAAGCTCCTCTGCAATCTTACAGGATGATGATAATGTACGCGGTGCAGAGGGCTGGGTGCCTGAGGAAAGTGTTGCTTTCAGCTAAATCTGCACTGCCATGTCAGCTTTGCATTCCTGAGACATCAGCCCAGAGATCTTGTTCTCAGTGCTAATTGTTCAGTCACCGATAAGGCGGAGTGATGATCGAGCTGAGCCTGCAGTTTGTGACCGTGTGATTGGTGAGCAGTAAATATATAAAGGCATCATTAGTGAAGGGTTCTTAGGCATATCAGGAAAACCGTCATAACATCTTGATTGTCTTTTAGATGTGGTTGCTTAAAATTGTTTTTTTTTTAGCATTTTGTTGATTATTATGAGATTATGAGACCAAGTGACAGGAGCATGCAACAACATGGCTGCCCTTCGCTGCCAAGCTTGCTCCCACCTACATGTGTGTCTCTGCCTCATGGAGAGCAGGGTGGGGTGGGTGACAGGAGAATTTCCCCAAGGGGATCAATAAAGTGTCAGTTATTAATGTAGGCTTGGTTCCAAACTCCAGGATTAAGAAGTTTAACATGCTGAGCTAATCTACAAAGAAGACGATTCCTTTAAAAAAACATTCAAAATATATATGTACAAAATACATAATGTTAAGTGTTACATTTTTTCTAATTTTTCCCCAAGGAATGGGCTCAAAACATCAGCTTATGCTATTGCTGTGTGGCTCCCACCTGCATTAAACTAATGCAGCATATATGAAATGAGCCGACAAAGCAGCACAACCGAAGAATAATCAAATTAGCTAATGCTAACACGGGGCAGCCGCCATCAGCAAAATTAAGTTTAGAATTAGTTTAGAATTTTTAAAAGGAACAGTGGTGCCCTGACCTATCAGCATTATGAGTTTGAATCCCACCAGCGGGGTTTACATTCTCCACCCATTTTCACACTCCAGGTTCCAAAATATTTCAGTGAATCTAACTGGCGTCTCCAAATTGCCCACTGTGTGTGTCTGTGGGCCCTGAAGTTGGGATTGGAACCCTATCCCAGGGAGCAGCCCCGCGGATAGTGCTTCCTGGGATAGGATCTAGGCCCGTCTCCTGGAAAAGTGATGGGAAGGTTATTTTTAAATGTATAAAGCATCAATTAGTAAACCATTTATCATATGCAGAAATCTTTCTTAAATGTTCGTTCTACTGTGATGTAAAAGTTAAGCGATCCTTGTTATTTACAAACAGAAGAAATAACAGTGAGCTAAACGTGTGACAGAATCGGATATTTGATGCAAATCCAGGAAACATGCCAGGAACACAAGTGCGGCACCTGGTACAGAACAGGCTAGATGACAGAACTGTGTGGAAATCTCAGCACAATCAGCCTGGGCAAGTGGATCCTGTGCAGATTTGCTTGAGAAACAAATACAGAGATGGCTCGGTCTATATACAATGACTTATATGCCACAATTGACTTTTTTTCAATTTGCAAGGATAATGTTATGGAAATCTATAAGCAAATGGATGAGGCATTAAAGCTGAATGACACGTCAGCTCATTTCCCCTCTGATATATTCATTCACTGGGGGGCGACTCACTGGGGGGAACTTATTAACACGTACAACAATCCCGTGTAATTATTGCATGCTGAATGTCAGCGGTCCAGATTACATAATAAAAAGTGATCACTTGATAAGTAAGTAATTATTTTAATGCTAAACTATATCTTGTATAGTGGTTTAACAAAAATGATGATTGTGATGCTGTTTAAATTTTTTTTAATTTGATCATGTCAGCTTAAGAGAAAGTGATAAGCAGAGATAGATAATTAGACCGATTCTCATCTTCCTGACAGTTTGTACTTATTCATATTTACAGTCAGAATCAACAGTCAAATAATGACTGCGACCTTAATGCTGTAATCATTTGTCAGTGGGAAAAGAAGAAAAAAAAATGACTATATTGTGAAGATAATAATGGGACCACACACAGGGATGATTGTGAGTCATTTCGATTGACGTTTATTGAGCAAATGCCATTGAGAAACTGTCAATGAAACTTTGAAATGGGTGGCAGACCTTAGCACCTTAGTTGAATTCACTCTGGAGTGAGGGTCATTCATATGCATCAGCGTTTGTTGTTGCTTAAATGTACATTTTATTTTTTAATGTAGTCATGAGGTAAATAGAACAGACAATGATAAACTGCATTTTTAAGGCTAGGAGCATTTGATTTTTCCTGTCATTAGTTGCTTCGGTTTGTCTCAGAATGATCCTACACTTCAATCGCCATGTGCCCTTGTAACAATACGGTTATTACAGTAACCATCATCATTCCTAAATATTTTTGGCTCAGTTAATTCTTTGCATATGTTGACTAAATTCTAGCTATAACAGGAACCAACCACCCCTCCCCAGTTTTTCCTGCCCCACGCTGGACAGCACAGCTCAATTCAGATGCATCTGTCACACTGGAAAAATCCTCACCCACGCACACACACACACGCACACACACACACGCACACACACACTGCTTGCGTGCACACACTTGTAATGCTGGAATTGGCCCTGCTGCGATGTTGGGGGGGGGAGGGGTGTACCTCTTTGACAATTGCATGCAGTATCCCCTACCCCCATATATTGCACAAAGATAATAAAAGGACTCCCCCTTCAGAAAACCCACGTCAGCGGCACAGGGCAGAGCCCGTTGAAAGCTATCGCTCGTCATGCACTTTTGTTCAGCGTGTTGTACCTTATGGCTTTCGCTACGTATTTTAATATGCTCTCGGTCAGGCGTTAAAGGCGGACACCCATCTTCTCCGTGGTTGGACAGTACCCTCACTGTGTTCCAGTGACCTGCTTCACCTCCTTGCTGGTGATCTTTTCTACTTTCTTGGTGGAGACTACTTCCTGCTGGAGCGTCTCTTCCGCCTTCTTCGTAGTCTCGGTGACTGTGACCGATGTGGTGACATGCTTGGCTCCACCCTCGCCATTGGTGATAGTCTCCACCCTTTCGGTGATGACGACCTTCTGGTTACTGCCATCGCTGGTGGGGCTCTTGTCTGTGCCATTGGTCACCACTTCTTGTTTTTCTGTTCCGGCTTTTTTCTCATCCTTTTCAACTGTGCCATTGACAGCTATGTCTTCCTTTTCAACTGCCTTTCCTGCCTTTTCTTCCTTAACTTCTGAATCACTCTTCTTATCTTCCTTAACATCTGAACCACTCTTTTTATCTTCCTTAACTTCTGAATCACTCTTCTTGTCTTCTGAATCACTCTTTTTATCTTCCTCACCTGCTGAATCACTCTTCTTATCTTCCTTAACTTCTGATTCACTCTTCTTATCTTCTTTACCTGCTGAATCACCCTTCTTGTCTTCTGATTCACTCTTCTTATCTTCCTTAACTTCTGATTCACTCTTCTTATCTTGCTTAACTTCTGATTCACTCTTCTTATCTTCTTTAACTTCTGAAATGCTCTTCTTGTCTTCCTTGCCTTCTAGTTCACTCGTCTTATCTTCCTTTGCTTCCACTTTGGGAGCCTCACTCTTGGCTACAGGCTCCTCCGTTTTCTCTTCCTTTGCCTTCTTATCTGTTTCATCCTTTTCCTTGATATCTTCATCTACTTTGTCTTGCTGTTCCTCTTTCTCTTCTTCACTCGTAGCTTCTTTGCCATTTTCCGTGTCTGCATCTTCTTTGGCATCACTCTTCTGGTCCCCCCCATCCTCTTCTACTTTTTGCTCCTTCTCTCCTCCTTTTTCCTTTTCCTCTACAGTGCTCTCCTCCTTCTCTTCCTCTGTTTTTTCAGGCGTGGCTTCAGCTTTGGTGGCTTTTGTGGACAACACTGTCTCCTCCACCACAGACTCTTCATCATCCCCTTCTTTCTCTTCCTCCTCCTCTCCACCCTCTGTCTCTTCCTGATCCTCCTCTGCCTCTTCTTCCCTTTCCTTGGAATCTCCATCCTCTCCCTCCTTTTCTGCTTCATCTCCAGTTTCACCCTCTCCTTTCTTGTCCTCTTCCCCTTCCTCTTCCTGCTCCTCCTCCGGTGGGCTTGAGCTCACTGCAGCTTGGGTGGTGGCCACCACCTCTTCTTCCTCTGCTGCTTCTTCCTCCTCCTCTACTGCTACCTGTTCCTCTTCCTTCTCCTGCTCTTCTTCCTCCTTGTCTTCACCAGCCTCCTTCTCCTGCTCAGCAGACAGCTCCTCCGCAGCCTGGGCCAGAACTTCATCCATGTCCTTCTCATCTTCCACACGGGTTTCCTCTATGATCTCCTCCACAAACTTGTGCTGCACTTTCATCTTGGGGGCTTCGGCCTTGGCCTTAGGGACCTTGCTGGGTGTGACCGGCTGACGATACAGGAAAGAGGGGCTCGTGATGCCTCCAGAGAAACTACTGAAGCGAGTCTCCTCCCCTTCTAGAAGTTTCCTAAGAAAAACGAGTGGGGAAAACCAAAGAAACCTGTTTTTAAATCATGTACAACAGTTTTATCAAATCAATAGTAAATGTGTAAGTTTCACATTTAATTTCTATATTTAAAAACGTTATTATATGAAGTAATAACTTTATTATTATAATTTTTTTCTGAAAATAAACTTCTGCTTATTCTTTTTGTAATCTGTAAAGTTGAAGGTTGATATACATCAAGTTTCAGTAAGTGATTACACTTTGTAAGTCAATTCATTTCATAATGTAATTCTAATTTTGCAACTTAATATGAATTTCAATTTTGCAACTTTCATTCTGATACTGAGTATGAATTTCCTGAGTTAGTCAAAGCATAGAAATGCATTTAATTAATTATCATTGTTAATGAGCATCTAAATATTCATTACAAATGCATATTTGTCGTTATTTAAAATGTGTCTTAGTTACAAGCATAAGTGGAATATAATTACCTGAACTTCTTTTTTTTAGTTCTCTAACAGAAATGTGTAATTACAGTTCTAACAACCAGAAAATTGAGTGTTCATGACGCTGCATAGACCGCGATCAGCGTACTGATTAGGTGCATAGATTTATGACTGCAGACGCAGGCTACACCCTGAAGCATTTCGGAACAAAAAAACAGGAAATCCGCATAAATAAATGCCTGCTCAGAAATCCTGTGCGGGTGGGGTTTGATAAATAATTAACTAAAATTAATAAAATCATCAAACGTCACAGGTAGATGAGACAGAAGGGATTTTAGGCTATACTTTCCGAAATAATCTGTAATATTGTGAGGCACACCGTTGTGTAGCATCGTGGCCCCCAGTGGCGGCGCCAGCCACGAATCTTTTGTTCGTTATATGTATAATATGGAATTAGTTGTCATTAAACACCACAATCATTGCCACGATGGACATGGAGCTAATGTGTTTTGAATGGAACAGACGGACAGAATTTAATCCTAATTTAAATCTTGAACTCCGACTCATCGACAGAGTTCTGGGCAAAAGCCCCGCATCTCTCCTAAGCGTTGAACGGCCTCTGGTGGCTACAACTAAAATCAGATATTTTTTTAGTTCTGTAAGACCACTGCAGCTTGTCTGACCTGTACGCAGCGATCTCGATATCCAGAGCCATCTTGACGTTGAGCAGATCCTGATACTCTCTCAGGTGTCGGGCCATCTCCCATTTCGTGCCCTTCAGCTCGTTGTCCAGCTGGTGAATCGTTTCCTGATTGGAAGCAAGGTGAGAGCAAGGGCAAACAAAAGAAGCATTATTCTTAGGGAAACAGTACAGCCGAACACACCAGTAAGAAGCATCAATAGGCTATAAAGCGATGTACGTGCAATTTCAGAAACATTAACTTCTCATATCTTTCTGTTTCAGTGCAGTTGTAAAGTTGTTTGTACATATAGGTTATTCATTGCTGTTATTATTATTATTTGTTTGTTTAATGATTGATTGATCTGGTGATATTCCTAATCTATCCAAATCCCTGCAAGCATTATTCAAAACTGACTGCGGCAGTTTCGCCTTATCCCTAGCGGACGTCCTAAAGCTTACACCGGGATATCTAATATAACATCGTTCTGTGCGCCTTATTCCGCAAACAAATACAAAGTTTGTCGCCTATAAAAATAGAAAAAGCAATTTCATGCGCAACTTTCAAATTCCCGGCATCCAACCACTCCTCAATAGCGAATCTCAAAATGCAGCAAAAGCAGTCTCCCCCTTAATAGTTTTTTTTTCTGGTAGCACTACTTAAAATGATGCACAGATTGCAGTCACTTAAAATAAAACCTCGCTTATTAAGATAATCATAGGTGCGCGATGTTTTAAAATGAGGTCTTATGTTTCTCTAATCTAGAAATTGTTTTTTGCAAAAGGACATTTACTCGATTTAACTTCCTGCTGGTTTCGATTATTTCTATCATCGCAAAGATAAATGGAAAATAATTTCTAGCCATGTCTGCGAACTAAGAGTAACCAATAAATTCACAACGTAAAAAAAGTTACAAAAACATTTCGGAACTTTCCGTTACATTTTGACGCATTAACAGTTGCGGTATTTTTTTTTCTCAAATATATGCTACTTAAAAATATGGACAAATCAAGTATATTAAGATTGGCCTATATACTCCTCTAAGGTTTAATTACCTGCAGACTGGCCAGGTCGCCGTTATGCCGCTGCTCGATGTCAGTGAGCTGCCGTTCCAGTGACTCTTTCGTGCTACGGACGGACTCCAACTCGATGTTCTTGGTCTGTAGCTGGCGGCGGAATTCAGAAATCTCATCCCGGGCGTTTTTGATCGCATCCTTGTTTTGTTCGGCCGCTTCGGTCAGCTTGGAGTAGCGGCTAATGAACCAGTCCTCGGCTTGCTGGAGGTTCTTAGACGAGTGTCCGTCAAGTTGCGAGCGGATCTCCCGGAGCGCTTCGGTGATGTCGGTCTTCTGGTAGTCTTTACGGTCCACGGTGATCTGCGACGCCTGCAGCTGCGCCAGGAGGTCAGTCACCTCTTCTTCGTGATTCCTGCGCAAGAACTCCACCTCATCTTGAAGGGATTGCACTTTTTTCTGTAGTTCTGACTTAATCAAAGCTGAGTCATCCCCGTCGCTCTTCATGGCACGGATGGCGGCCTCGGTATCCTCCCGTACTCGGACTTCATCCTGGTAGCGCTCGGTCAGCCTCTGGATGTCCTCTTCCATGTGGTCCGCGTCCAGCTGAATCTGCGCTCGTTCGCGGTGGATTTCCTCCAGCATCGCACGCAGCTCCCTCAGTTCCTGGTCGTACACATCGCCGAGCTGGGACTGCGACACTTGCTTCTGCCGCAGCGCCTGGATCTCCGCCTCGATCGCCTTGTTCTGCTGCTCCAGAAAGTGCACCTTGTCGATATAGCCGGCGAAACGGTCGTTGAGTCCCTGGAGCTGCTCTTTCTCGTTGGAGCGCTTGAAGTCCCCATTGAGCAGGGAGGACTGGCTTAAGTCAAGGCTTTCCGAGGAGCTGAGCACCGCAGAGCCGAATGCCCGGACCACCGGGACGTTGGAGGCTTTTTTGTAAGACATGGACACCGGAGACGGCATTGCACGGGATCGAAACCCAGGAGAAGGGGATGCGCTGGTGCGGCTGTAGCTTGTCCTGGAGTCGATCACCCTCCGATAAGTAGGGTTACCTATAGAATCTAAAGTATAACTCATCGTGCAAAGCCGGTGTTGGGGACAGCGTGCTGTGAGGATGCGGAGATACCGAAGTGTGGCTGATGGTCGGTGGGTGGTTCTCACAGCGACTGCAGCTCTCCTCACCTCGCACTTTTATACTCGCTAGCATAAACGCTAACAGAGCAAGAACATCTGATTGCTGGGCAAAGACAATCGATCCGACCGAGGGGGAGGGATTGTCCCCCTTCGACACTTTCTCCACTTCATTTCTGAGTTTCAGTGCAAAGCCGCGAGAAAATAAATTGTATGATGCAGATGAAAAGATATTAGTGTGAATCAGAAAACAAATACAAATATTAACAAATATACAACGATTCGCCAGTAACTCCAAAAAACAGTAGTAAAATATAATCACAGAATATGCCACATTTTGTGTTTGTTAGTTTAAGAGTATTAAATCTCACACCAGCGAATTTAATTTGTCGAATATACGATACTAGACATAATTTATGGTATTGCGTAGTATTATAAAGTAGCCGGACATGGAAGTTTCTAAACTAATTGCTCGTAGGCTAGTGTCTGAAATGTTTCAATATACAATACTGAGGAACTATTAAATAATGTGTATCTTTATTGATGCAATATAAAAGTGTATGTGTATAACAATAAACCATGTAATAAGGTAATGCGTCACTTCGGTTATCAAGACTGGGGATTTTGCAGTAGGGTCATAAGATTCAAACTAGGTCCCATATGGCATGTGAGCTTCGTATTATAAGACAATATTTCACATTGTTATGTTTCATTCTTTTGTGCCAGTCAGAAGACTGTGCATTAAACTGGTGCCAACGACGGCCGCAAGTAGCCTATAAGGAAGACAGTAAAAAGCAGGGCCTGACCAGTGCTTTAAGCACTATTATGTAGATTATGGGCAACTCATAAGCAATCGATGCCTAATAGATGCAATTAATCGTTAATCTTAATAGCTGGTGCTTTGGGTGTAAAATATGATGTATGAGTTATGACGTACACGACCGCAGCTTCAGACGTGGTGACCGCAAAGATCGCGGGTAGCTGATTATGATGAAAAAGAACTTCAGCACCTGGACAGCTCACTAAACGACAAAAAGAGGTTCAAAGAAAGCGGATGTCTATTAGGCTATAACCAACCCTAATATATAAACCTATATGTAAAAAAAAGTCATAAACGCGTGGAAAGCACAAGGTTATGAGTAATTATAATAATGTTTTCTCCCTTCGGGGCTCGTTAAACCATGGGGACGCGACAGCTTCTCAGTTCGATGTCGCTGCGCCGCCCACGCTTCACCCATCACCGGACACCACCCTACTGCGGCTCTACAGCGGCCACGATCATCTTCATAATATTAATTTATTTATTCAATGCAGAAAACAATGACACGTTCACAAGGTAGGTAGGCTTCATTAAGACACCACAGTGAGGGGAGTCGTCGTTAAGGATTGTAACTTTTCAATACTACACGAAAACGCAAAGGCATGCGGCGCTGATTGCTTCTGCATTAAAGGTTAGAGAATTTTAATTGTGCAGCGCTGAAGCGGTGCCTTTCTATGTACTTAATTAAATGAAACCGTTTAAAAGATCTCATATATTCCTTCGTTGGGATTCGGCGGAATTATTTACTTTGTAATACTTATTTTTGCTACAGTGATATGTTTTAAAGCCGAGTTAGCAAATGTTAACCACTAACACAAATGCAGATAATTTATCATGGAAGAAGACGGAAATTAAATTAATGCCATTTATCTTCGTCTAAACCGTCTGACAGATAATACATATTTTAACAATATTCAATAGACTATTAAATGTCTCGTGGACATTTGGACTCCGGATACTCTGCTAACGCAGGCGATTTAATGTGACTAATATAAATCCATGGATTTTATTATTTAAGAAAATAAACTATATTAACATATGAATTCAAGCATATATGAAGCTGCAGTGACCTGGGTGAGGAGCTGCTGATTTATGGCATAATATTGAAAGCGAGAATCAATTAAAAAGAAAGAAGGAACAATCTCTTTAAAACACTGAATCTGTAAAAGGAACTATATGGTTTCTCTGGCAAGAATAACAGAAGTAACAACAAGGATCCAAAATATCTCTAGGCAGACGTCCAGGTGGTTAACCACTACAACTGTTTTACAAATTACCTGACCAGTTTAAGTTTAGCAATGCATCTCATCTCATTTCTCTTAGAGTGAGGAGAGATTTTATTCACTAAGCCATAATTTGGTACATAAGACTGTAATAAAACGATGTTTCAACAAGGCTTAATTAATAATTAATTATAATTAATTAATTAATTATAAATAACACTGAAAGTCATAGATTAATATACATAAACCTAGCGGATCGATTATTTGCAGGGTGAAATTGCAGAATGCGTCTTGAGTGTCTCCCAAGTGTTGGACAGCTTGTATGTACCTTAGAAGCAGGGGGTGGGGGGGTGATCATAGGACTCAGCAGGAAGAACCCCAAATTACAGGGGAGCAGTTCCAAGCCTCACAGTCTGCACTCTCACCTTCACCATCAAATTGTGAGCTTTGACAGGCATAACGATGGACACCCTGTGTACTGTCTCATCACACATGGCCCCACACGGCAGCTGGAACACAATTATGAACTCCCAAAAACTTTTGAGAAAATTGTTGTTCATAAAACCAGGTGCATCCAACAAGAACGTTCCAGAACCTTTGTGGGATCTAGTGTCAGGGTTTTTAAATGGTCAGTAATTCCATGACACTTTGTGGTGAATAAAGAAACAACAACTAACACGGTGGATAACAGGTTGAATCTCGAAAATCCTGTTTTACATTTGAACAATACACAGAACCCTAATTTCCTCAGAAAAAAATCATTCTCATAACCATTGAATGTATACATTTTAAGTCAGTTGCTTTGTGTTTAGCTACTTGTTCATTAGCTAACAAAAATAAATTTAAGCACATAGAATTTTATGAATGTGTCACAACGTCGACCGGGGAAGCAGAAGCCGGGAGATGTATGATCAGGGGAATGCAGGATTTATTAGAATACCAACGTGAAACAAGCAACAAATGCAGAGCTACAATACAATGACCGGACTGGTGAAGCAAACTGAAACGCGGACTAAATACATTCAACTAATGACAGCGACAGAAAACAGCTGGTAAACACGGGGAATCCACACGAGGTTAACGAGGGGGCGTGGCCGACGAGGGGGCAGGACGAGCGGGGCATAACAGAATGCTGATTGATATTAGCAGGGGTGTAGAGATTTTTGGCCCCATGAAAGCATATCTTATTGGGCCCCCGACCCAGAGCAATCCAGTTATGTTTAGATTTTTTACGGCCCCTGTCGCTCGGGGCTCCTGGAGTCACCCTAATTGTCCGCCCCTGGATATCAGTAGGGAAGGTTTTAACGTTAACAGCACACCGCTTTGCTAAACGCTGCCTTGCCCTGGCCTTGGCTACTCGGGTCATCCCGACAGTACTCTCTGCAGCCCACAGAACAAACTCACCTCTCCTACAGGCCTCAGGTGGCTGCTAAAACGGAGACTGTAAAATCACATATATAGGGAGACATTCAATATTGCAAAGTAGCCCTGCTTTAAGGTTTCATAACTTAATTCTTTATGGTATAACCTTTCATTGTTTTGGCCATTAAGGCAGATACCAGCCATGTTTGCAATGACTTTCAAAATCTACTTCAATCAACCCCCCCCATCCCCACCCCTCCCCCAGCCCCATACCAGTAACTTTGAAGGCACTCGTGCATATAATTCATCTAATGGCTTCGGTAAAACATGCTCACATGTCCTGGAGGGACTGGGAAAGACTTCCTTTACTGATGGAGATGAATAAGCAAAAGTGAGCTCGTGGGACAGGTATTGACGAATCGCCGCTATGTTTGGCACCTACTAATGAGAAACAAATCGCATACAGAGAGGGAGAGAGCGAGAGATGGAGAGTGAGGCCGAGAGTCAAAGAGACAGAGAGAGATGGAGAGTGAGGCCGAGAGTCAAAGAGACAGAGAGGG
>JAODLD010000046.1:9250471-9260577 GCA_026781065.1 Mormyrops boulengeri
CACACACACACACACACACACACACACACACACACACACACACACACACACACACACTCACTCACACACACACAAGCACAGACACACATTTGTGCATTCAACTCTTAGCAGGTGCTATGATATAGCGTGCCAGGACATACTGGCCAGGTTTCTAAGCACTAGTGGAGATCTGGATTACACTGTCTGCTGATTAACATGGCATTAATATTGCAGCTGACATGTGCTGTGTTCCTTTAATACTCGCTTACGTAACTCACACTGCACAAAGCCCCTTAACTGCAGCTCTACCATTTGCATGCTATGATCTTAGCTCTTGTTTCCCTGCCCTTCTTCGTTCAGTTATAAACCACTTCAGTGGTGAATGAGTGAAACGTGAAGCCAGCGGCCCTTACAGCATATGTTGCTGGGTAGGTATGAACCACAGGCTGCAGGAAAAGCCATGTCAGCTTCCATGGGAACGGAGCCCTCACTTCCTGTGTCTGACATGAACATTACATGCTGAAGGCTTTGGCAAGGTCTTGTGTCATGCTGTATCACAACGGGGGGATTGATTCAGACTCGGTTTAGCATAAACACATATTTCTCAAAGACAGATGCTCCCTGGGTTTTGATGGGGTTACATTCTGCTAAAACTATCGTAATGTGAAAATATCATAAGGCAAAAATGCATTTCAGTACATTACACCTAAGCTAACATCACACATCATAGCAAACATAGCCCACCTTAAACATGCTTAGAACACTTACATTAGCCTACAGTTGGGCAAAATCATTAGCACAAAATCGATTTTATAATAAAGTGTTGAATATCTCATGTAATTTATCGAATAACGTATTGAAAGTGAAAAACAGAATGGAATTGCAATACCCATCGTAAAAGTCAAAATGTCGTAGCGCAGACCACCGTAACCTGGAGAGCATCTCCAAGTCCGTTTTCATCAATATGCATTAGAATATTTTGGGATATTTGGTCAAACTGTGAAGGTTACTCCTGGCCGACCCTGACAGCGTACTGAATAATGAAACGGCCCTGCAATGTTAAATCATTCATACAGATTTCGATGGGGCCCTTCTAGCAGTCACACCCTGGGACAGGAGCGCTCTGTGCACTCACCATGTGTCATGTCTCCTTAGCGGGCTTTTGGACACAGGCGCCAGCATTTCTCACTGCCATGTGGGCTGATCACAGTCATTTCAGGCTCATGGGAGTTTTACTTGTGATTGGCTATCTCTCTGAACCAATCATTTTTTGTTCTGCCTACAGAACATCTTTGTGTAGGTAAAACTCCCATGAGCTCATTTCAGGCTGTGTGTGCGCAGTGGTGGGGGGGGCGCTGTTATTGTCAGTTACACCTGCTGCTTGGCAGGTGTCTGTCCTCTGGAGGTGACATTGTGCACTTGGCCGTTCTTCAGGGGATGTTGTCGCGCCTGCTGGCCTGTGACATCAGCACAGGGTGGGGGACCCTCTGCAAAGGCAATGGGGACAGACTTCGATGGGGGCACGGAGAAAATGCCTTGTCAGTATCAACGTCACACACAGAGACACAGACACACACACCGCATACATGCTCAGACAGACCCGTCGGGTTGGTTAAAAAAAGCTACATTATGCAGACTTTCAGAATCAAGGCCGTTAAGCTCTCTTCTGCTGGGGAAGCAAGTGGCCCCTCCCTGTATCCTGTATCCCCCCCCCATTCACACCAAGCCCTCACAATTAGCTGAGGCCAAGCCTGCACATCGCATCCTGCTTACGTCTTTATTTGGTTATCGCTCTGCTGACGCTTTTTCGCGAAGCCGCTTACTTAGTAACTTCATAAAAATTGTGCGTATTTGCAGCCGGGTTTGTTCCACAGGCGGCTGATCGCAGACATGTCACTCCACTCCAATCGCAGGATCTGGATGAAAACAGTTCTGCTCTGCCCTCTCGCTACATCACCGAGAAGCCCTGTCAGGTGTTTCAGATGAAGCCCACGCTTACCTTACTGTATGTCTGTATGACAGATCTGGTCATTTGACAGACTATGAAATTCTTGTATGAGCTGAATGTATGTCTGAGGTGATCACTATTCCAGAGTTGAGTTTCCTTTCTCTAAATCACCTTCCTCTTTTCTTTCTGTGAGCCGCTCACCAGCTTGGTCAGCAGATCTCAGCATCTCTGATTAGGCCCGCAGTGCAAGCACCAGGAGAGCAGGAGCCCAGGTCACATGGTTGACGTTTGTTGAAAGCGTTTGTTTTCATTAAATATTCTTGCAGTCAGAGACGCCGTCCTCAGGAAGGACAGCCGAATGGGATGCCCCAATGAATCCTCCCCCAGCCAGCCTGTAGGGAGATGTGGGTGTGATATGTTGATAATGGGCGGGGCGGCTTGACTGGCCCTAATTAGCAGCACCGTGCTGGGACGTCAACCCGAAGCTGTCCCACGACACACGAATGATTAGTGATGAGAATGGAGGTCTGTCCTTCTCCTTGGTGAGAAAAACTGAGGTGTTAGTTGTAGCTGGAGGTTACAGGAGTGGAGAGAAGAGAGATCATGGAGTGTGTAGGGGCGTACTGACAAATTCTGAGCCCCCTGACAAAATGTCACCTTGGGGCCAATGCTCAAGGCCCCTGTCAAATGCCGGGCCCCCTGAATCTGCCAAGGTATGCATGCCCCTCTGACCCCCCTGTGTGTGTGTGTGTGTGTGTGTGTGTGTGTGACAGTGTGTGTTTGTACAGGTGCAGATATGGGCTCTCCATCATAGAGAGGAACAGGTTTGGACGACCAGTCAAGACAGAATGAACTCCAAAGCCTGGAAACGAACACACCTCCAGCTTCTTGGCCTGTCGGTTTTGCAGTTGATGTTCTCCTCAACATTGCCGTTGGAGTGAGACTCTGCTCGATTGCCTTCCTGAGTTAGAGTGGGGGAGGGGGATGGGCACCTTATGGCACCTAACCCAGGCTGCAGGAAAGTGTCGGGTCTCCGCAGGGGGGGTTGTGTTCAGGCCGTGTTCAGGCGTCAGCCAGCCAGCCCGGCAGAGCAGTCGGAGCCAGAAGCTCACGGCCTGGACTCGGCATTGGCTCTGGTGCCCAGAGTGATTCTCGACTCGCATTAGACAGAGACGTCCAGCTGAGGCTGCAGGCTCCTATCGATCATCCATGAGGCTATTAGTGGATGAGCAGCAGCCCGAGGGACGTCCTCTCCCCAGCCTCTATTTAAAACATGTAATTTATTCAAACCAGTTTACAGCCTTTATCTATTTACAGGGCTGGCAGTTTCACTGGCATGGAAACTCGGGTTAAAAACGGAGCCCAAACTGGCAACCTTCTGGTCAGGAAGCCATATTTTTAGCTAAATGAAGAACATAAAGAGGAATTAAAATCACAATAGAATTAAAATCATAAAAAATGACATAGATAAAGAACTGCAGTGTGATGGCTGCGTTCTACACTGCAGAGAAGGGAGTTAACCAGCAAGATTTCTGAGCCGGGGGTGGGGCGGTTCCACAGAATAGCACGGAGGCCACATGCTGCCCTCTGCTGGACGTGCACTGCATAGACAGGTGATGCAATCCAAAGCTGGCTGTACTCACTCCTGCCACTGTAGACTCCTATGCCCTATGACAGGCGCTGTCAAACTTTACAGCATCTCGTTACTTTATGCTCAGACTGACAATTAAGTTCAGAGCAAAATATTCCTGCAAAATTACTGCTCTGTTACTGATTCATAAAAAAGTCATTCCGAGGGATTAAAGCGGCTCTGTGCTTTGCAGTCACTCTACGTCTCTTCATCTACACATTGCCTTACAGGACTTGATATTTTTTAAATTCTGCATTCACAGTTGAAAAGCAGAAGATGCCATTGTCGCACTCAGCCAGTCTGGAAAAGAGATACAAGATATAAATAAAGATAAGGATTTTTTTTCTCCATTCGGCAACCTCCGGTGGGCATATCCAGGTCCTCTGGGGATGTCTTGCCCTACTTTTCCCCAAATTCTTGTCCCAGAGGTGCTAGAGATGCAGGGTGAGCTGGGGTCGGCAGCCGTACCTCCGTCACAGAAGCTTATCAAATATCTTCAGGGCGGTAGGAAACGGAACAGTGGACCAACGCACGGAAAACGAGTCACTGATTCGCAGATTCTTGTTCCTCGGTAGTGATTTTGTGGTAGAAATCATTTCAAAAGTCCATCTCAAATGTGGGGAAAATTGCGCAGCTTTTAACTCCAGATGGATGCATCTGCATTCAGTTGCTTAACCGATTCTTTGATGCTCATATACTGATTAAGTCAGTATTAACCTTGAACATAATGGTTTCCTTTATTATGCCAATGTAAAAATGGAATTCATAATGGCTTTAAAGATGAAAAAAGACTCGATAACGCAAAGGCATCCTCTGATGTGCATTACAAAGCGCACCCACATGCATGTTGCCTGTTGTTGTGTTGTTGTGGTTCAGGGTAGACCACCGGCCCCCTATACTTCTGCAGAGAATCACCCTGGGTATCTGGTGTGCGAATCGCTCCCGGCTGCTGCATTGCTGAAGCCAGGTCCGGCAGGGCGGCCCCGCTGAGCCGGCAGCGTCTGTGGCTCCCGGCGGGCGAACTGCCAAGGCCTTTCATCAGAGGCTGCGGTATAGCCTGGCTTTGAATCCCTGCCCGGCACGGCAGAGGGCACAGAGTTTGCGAAAGCTCCACTGCAGTGCTGACCCTGCGCGGGCGCATGGTGCGAACAGGCTGCAGAGCACACAGAGACTCGTGCACAAATGGTATCATTCACGTTTATTTATTTGCCAGGCACTCTTTTCTTTAACTGACAATGGAGGGTCAGTTGGCCTCTGCAGAAATTTCAGTTACAGGTCTTGCTAAAGGACCTGATGACATCACTCTGCTAGTCACAGGTTTTGAACCGGCGACCTTCCGATCACAGACGCAGAGTGCTAACCCGCTAATCCACCCCCGCTGTCTCATACACACCCAGACACGTTAATGTGCATATGGCCACACCCATCCTGTCTCTCATCTAGCCTAAGCGATCCTGAGCTCTCTCAAGTCACCGCCATGATGGATGACCGTGCCAGCATCCCTTGTAGTCCCTGTCTGATTAGATACTGAACATTTGAAGCACCAATTAGTGTGTGAAACTTGCTGTGCTGTTCCACCCAGCCCCCTCTGCTCTGTCCTCCTGCCACACGGCCATTATTTTAAGGAATCCTTTTGGGGTGCAACAAGGAGAACATGAGCCGGCTGTAATTAAAGTGCCATCCTAATTACTGTGGCTGTACGGCTAAACAGCAGTGCATGTACTGTTCTGAGCAGAGGCCCACCAGCAGGACACACCCCACAGTGTTCTTCTTAAGTCAGAGGGCCCACCGTCCGGGGGGGGGGCAGTGGGTGGATGAGCGGGTGTATGGAATTTGACCGTGTAATGTCCATATTTATATCTCTGAGACATCTCCCGCTCTACTTTCTGCCAGCTAATTTACAGAATTTAGTTAGATCTGATCCCGCCCCCCACCTAGAAAAAACCATGAAAAATCTGGAGTCCATAGATACAGGAAGAAATGTCTGAGGAATTACTTGGTAATCACTTGTGTGTGAGTGTGCGTGTGTGTGTGCGCGTGTGTGTGTGTGTGTGCGCATGTGTGTCTGCGCGCGTGTGTGTACATGTGTGTGTGAGTGCGCGCATAACTGTGTGTGGGTATGCGTGTGTGTGTGCGCGCGCGCGCGTGTGTGTGTGTGTGTGTGTATGGCAGGCACCAGTTCACAATGCCCTCTGTATCCTGGAAGCGAGCAGATTCTCCCCCCATTTCCAGCTCAGCCTTATCTCATCTCTCCTTGTACTCTGCTCCCCTGGCACACCATGTTAATATTTCATATTGCATCAAACATTAACACTGGACTGGTATCACAGCCGGGATCTACTCCAGCCCTGCTCCCTATGCTACCCGGGCCAGGTCCCCCCCCCCCCCACCCCGCCAACCCTGACCAGGAAGGGTGAATGAAGATGGATGGATGGATTAAAATAATGACCAAGCAGATTATACTGCAAGCAAGAGTGGCACCAAGAGACACTTAAGACATAAATTTGGTGTTGTGTGAAGCTACTTTGATAACTATGAAGAACAAGCAATGTCACAGCTTTCAATGGAAAATTCTGTTGCAACATTTATCTAAAAGCACAAATTAACTGCACGGAAGATTCCAGATGTTGAGAAAGCTCATCTGGCCAGCATTTAGGACAGGCTAGACACTATACTAGCCAACATTTAAAATGTATTTTACACAGAAAATAACTGCTAATGTTTAACGACTAGCCACATTCATTACGTAAACCACAAATTCAACTTAAAACACAGTTGTACAGTGATATACATTTTTTGAGTGATAACTCAAACTGTTTTATTTTTCGGCTGATATTGGTGATATTCTTACTGCTCCTATTCACTGTTACCCAAGAAACACCAGGAGAAGGAATAACTCATCTGATTCTGTGGGGCTTTTGCGTAAACTGTACCAGTGTAAGGGCATCACCCAGCCTGTCTTTACCCTAATCGACCTTTTCCACCCTGCGCTCTTTTGCACCCACCCCGCCGCAAATCCGTACTGGGGCACCGCCCTGTACTTACAGCCCCCCCCGCTTGTCTCTTCTGTCTGCAGCGGGGGTTGGGATGAGTCTGCGGATATACGTGCCCACTAGTGACATTTTTCAGCTTGCTGCTGCACCGCGCCCTGGTCGCGCGCACGCATACGCAGATCCGCCCCCTCCGCTGCAGTGACACTGATAACCATCGTGCACACAATATCGGCATTAGTGAGCATTCGTGATTTAAGCAACCTCCAGAAAGATACTTTACAGAGTTAATATGTAATAGAAATAAATAAATAATGATTCCAAAAGGTTTAAACCTGTCTCGTCGTGGACTCATAATGAAGAATTGCAGAACCGCACGTGCAAATTAAATGGCAAAGGCTTTAATAATAAATTCTGAGTTTAGAGCACACTCCCATTGCGGGCCCAGATGGACCTTTAAAGCCATGGAACATGCGGTGGCGCTCCCGTTTTCATCCGAGGAGGATTAAGCTTGGGGATCCCAGTTTCTGTCGGTAAATTGACCATCCTGATGAACTGTTTGCTGCTATAAATAAATAGCTTAGTGTTTATTTAAAACATCTTCCACACATTTGAATACTTATATGCAGTTTAGTTTCAAAACTGATCTGGAATAGTTTCATATTGTTTAGTGCCCTTTGAGGTGTGTTTTTTTTATTTATATACCTCTTGCTCAGACACTGTGACACTTATCAGGTCTACTGGAAGCTCAGTCTAGCTCCTTTCATGCCTCATTGACTCAGTCCAAATGTATGCTGCATATAACAGTTGTGATTCTGCTCCCAGATTAAACTAAAATTTAAGGGATGAACGTGTCAAATGGTTTGTTTTGTAAACCACGGGTCCTTTAGACGTAACTTTGAATTCTTTGAATTGTTTAAGTCAAACTTCAGACTCCACTTAGCAAGGACTGCTCAAAGGATGCAAAATGCCTTCACGTCATAAGATTGAAGACTATGGGTTTGTGCTGTAGATCTGGGATGCAGATTAACTGGATTCAGTTTCCAGAGGGCCCCAGTGGAGTGCCTTTACAGTAAAATAAGCGGAAATAAGGCTGATGTGTGGAGGTAAGGCGATATGCCCCAGGCCCTGGGCTCCTTTTGCCTGGGAATTGGCTACCTACTGTACTCTCTCATGAAGGAATTCTGGTCAATATCGCATACTAAATGCTGTATCATGTTCGGCTATCATATCGGGGTAAATATAGTCTTCGGAAGAAAGATACGTATTGCTCAGTCAGCTACTCAGCAATACATCCAACTGGACTTGGGTGGAAAAAATGAGGTTGACGTGAGGTAAAGACAGGCCATCACATGTATGCAGATTCAAGTGAAATTCAATTGTCCAGGTTAATGAAATCCAAGCTCAAGATAAATAAACCAGAAACAAAAAGGCAATATATTTAATAACTGTCTGGAAGGCTATGGTGCCTGTGACCCTTTGCTGGAAAATGTATGGAAAATGAATGGATTGACATATGATTCTTATGGTTTATTTAATGTACGAAAGATCGCTTCTGCTGTTTTAGCAATGTGATTCATATGAAGAGAACAGTCTGGAATATTGACCGACATGTACAAGCATATTAAAACAGTTGGATATTTACACTTCTTACATGATAACGGTACAACAGTTCTACATCAGTATATTTGTTCATTTTGAAGTTGGGGAGGGCAAAGATGGACTAGATATATAAATAGTACATTATACACCCGTGGGATGATCATTAAGCACTGAGGTGGGAAAAACTTCCTCTAAAGCCTTTGAATTTCCTTCCTGCACCCCAAGGCTCGACACATTGTAGCACAGTGCCTGTAACAGTAGCACGAAGAGAACTCAAGGAGGAAGCCTGCGTGATGGATGAGATCAAAACTTGAGACCCAGAAGCCACGTTTCTCAGTGGCAGAGATTTATTGCTTTGGGAAGATGACTCTGAGCAGCATGTGTCAGTCACAGCGCTCACCGTGCTCACGGAATCTGATGGAACCTTAGGTGGAATCACCGCAGAGTTACGGTTCTAGGAGAGTGACAGGACGGGCTGTCTGCCGCGACGAGAACCGGAATGCACACCCCCCCATGTAGGCATGCAGGGCTGCCACCTCTCCTGCAGTCAAGCTGGTGAGAAACGGAGGAGCTTGTGGCCCGTCTGCTTGTCAGGAAGCCACGGGGGAACTTGCTGAGAGGCTGTGGAGACAGGCTCAGGGGGAGAGAGGGCTGCGGCAGGTTGCGATAGCGGTGCTGTGGTGTACGCTGCGTAAGGACACCTCCAGGGTTAGCGCCGTCAGCGAGGTAACAGTGGGATAGGGTTGTGTTCACCTGCATTGACCTAATCCAGGTTTGAAGGGGTTCGACCCAAACAGAAAGACAATCTCAGACGTCTGTGTACACAGTCATACCACACTACAGGAGCTTGACATGTGACCAAAAAAGCTACTGGTTCCAGTCCTAAGAAGGATTATCCTGGAGGGGAATGATACCTGTAGTAATTTCTGCTAAGGCTCTTTCTGATAGGGTACCGTGGACACTGCTACCCCTTAGATCTACTGGGCCTCGTGCTCAAAGAGAACCGCTGGTAGCGGGTACCTGGACATCATAGGGTCGACAAAGGTTTTCCTTTGATGAGGTAGGGGGTGGAATAGGGATATGGGTTTGAGAATTGTTCAAATCTGAGAATTTATCCTTCCTTTGATTAAACCAAATTTATCCATTTTCCAGCCGCTCTGTCAGGGCATCACAGGGGGCACACATAGCATTAACACATACTTTGGTGTCAGGAATATATCTCTTTGAAAGAAACATTTTTCTAGATATAGCAAGTGCGTGAAACGCGTACAGTAAATACGCACAGTGACATGGTCTAAAGATTCCAGTCTGACCACCTCATTTGTATTATATTCCAGGAAGCGAGTCTCCATTCGGTTGTGTACATTAGTTTTTTGGGAGATTAATAAATACTCAGTTTGTAGATGCCTATTTAGGGCTACTGAGCCGGCAGAGGAGGTGGAAGGGATGGACATGTCTGCTGCTCTCTTCTGCCTTAGATTAGGTTTCTGGTCATGCCAGGAAATAATTGCAAAGATGTGTAAAACTGTAATAGCTTTAAATCAATATGACTTTAGAATTACTTTAAAAAACAACCTGCTGAGTAACAAAATTATCCCAACGTACGTGAGTAATATAACAATGGCTGGAGTGCATATTCTATTTTTGCTCCAGGAGAGAACTGATCCATCCATTAATTCATCAATTCCAGTGCTAAGTTGCAGGGTGTCTGGAGTTCATCTCAGGCACTGAGAGACAGAAGGCAGAAGTACCCGGGCAAGGTGCCAATCCATCACAGACACACAATCACACAATCACAGACACACACACACACACACACACAATGGGGGTGGAATTTAAGGCTCAGCCCTGGAGGTGTGAGACACCCACTGGGGCGGCCCGCCCCCCCCCCCCCCGCCCCGGGGGGGGCCCCCGCCGGAGTGGGGGGGGTGGGGGGAGGGGGGGGGGGGGGGAAGGC
>JAODLD010000046.1:9260626-9275124 GCA_026781065.1 Mormyrops boulengeri
AGCACACACACACAATAACAAAATCACATAAACACCCCCACACACACACACAATGGGGTTGTAAATTAAGCCTCAGGCCTGGCGGTGTGCGAAACCCACTGCCCCCCCCCCCCCCACCTCCCGCAGAAGCTGAATCACACCAGTAAAACTTGTGGCTGTATGAAACATAGAACTGTGAACCAAATCACTTTTACCAAAACTTGAACAAATTTGTTTGACAAGCAACCTTCATCTTCATCTTCATCTTCATCTATGGGCTTCATCTTGTGTACAAATCCTGCTGCTGACACTATAAGGAATCCATGGATTACAGGTAAATCAAACAAATGTTCTTCCTTAGTCCTACAATATGCTGCTTTATTATTAGCATTACCAGGAATATAGGGGTAAGACTGAAAGGTACCCAAGTGTGGAGGTAGGCATCATGTCCCCCTTTGGGGTACCCCCACCCCTGCCCTTTCCCAGGCTCCAGCGCGGCCAGTCCCTACCGTCATCAATGACCCAGTACTGATCTCCACGTGGAAAGTAGTTGTTAAAAAATGGATCACTTGCTCCCTCTGGTGGCGAGTAGGCCACATTTCCCAGTCAAAGTCAGTGTCAAAGGAGCCTTCGCGCTGGGCTGTGGGAAAACCAAAGCTGTGAAATTAAAAACTCAATTTATAGACATCTAACTGCATGTTATTAGCCTGCAGGAGGAAACCAGAGTACTGAGAGGAACGTGCGCGATGAAGAGAGAACGAGCAATTGAACACTGAGGTGGAGTTGTAAGGTCATAATGCTACCCACTGAGCCAGCGTGAGACTGTAATATTTAAATTTTCCTTCTATTATGTATGGGAGGAACAATAATCTCAAAATAATTCTTGTAAACTTATTTAGTTAACTACACTTTGACTTTGTTATTAATTTTATTTGTTTATATTTTGTTTCAGGTGGCTTTTTTCCCCCACATCTTTTTTCGAATCCCATTTTTAACATCAGACTGAAAATGCCTTAGGAACATGCAGCAGATCGAGTCCCTGGGGTGGGAGTGTTGTAGTGTTCATCACCGCAGTAGCGCTGGGTTTGGGGTGCCGAAGGTGCTTCACTACCCCCTCTGGTTGTTGATGGTAGTGCAGTGCCAGTTTTTCCTCAAAAAACGGCAGCGTTTTGTTAATTATCTCGCAATGCAGTGAGACTCGTTGTAACGTTGTAACGGTGTTTTCATGCTTGTTGTCTTGTAACTGTTGATAGCTACCGATGTATTTCACTACAATAATCGAACAGTGTACGACTGTATATATGACATATAAAACTTGAAAAAAAGTTGACACAATAGAACTTCAGTAAAGTATACTGGTCGTGCCGACTTTCAGCACACTAATCTATCCCGTGCCTATGTGTTATCGTCAGGTGTAGTTCAGGTGTTTCTCTGGAAGTAAGTTGAAAAATCTCTGACCCAGTGGAATGAGTTATGAGCTAAAACACACCGTTCTAGCCTTGTGATTGTGGGAAAAAAAGGTGTTAAAATGAGGCGAAATGGCGCTGTTCCCATTCCGCGACACTGAAGTAAACACTGATCACCAGAGGGAAAGCTGATCAGTAAAATCTATTTTAAAAATATCGATTATCATATTTGCCGTGCAAGTCTGAGGGGGATCAAGAGTGCCATCTGGTGGCGAGAAGATAGACGACGGCCATAACTGCCGAAAGGGAAGAGACACCCAAAGGCATATATTTATCCTCGAGCCGACCTGTCTGCTCTCCCTAAATCTAGTGAGAGCGGGATGCTGTCATTATGGTCCATGCTGCATGAATTATCCCAGGACAGACAGGTACCCCTACACTTATTGGAAGATGGAGGATCTCGTTATCTGTTACTCACAATGGATGTTGCTCAATATACGTACTTGACCATACTTGTGTTGTCGTGTAACCGTTTTACACTAGTGTTGTAGTCAAGACTGCCTAAACCGAAACCAAGACATTGCCGAGACCGGAGGGTATCAAGACCAAGACACTGCCGAGACTTGAGGGTACCAAGACCAAGACCAAGACACACTAAGGCGACACCAAGACCAAGGCTAGTCGAGACCAAGACGAAGACCGAAAACAGACTGGGGCTAGAATCGACATCACATTACTCAGATCAACTGTAGAGAAAAAGCCATTGCTACTGTATAAAGTGTCATTACTTGCTAAATCAAATTCATGTTATCTTTACAATTATATTGTCCATATGTCTCTCGTTTAAAATCTCCCAGATTTGTCATAGTTACGAGGCCTGCTGGAAAATAATATTCTCAGCAATCCTCTCCTATAACCATTTTATCAGACCTTGTCAAGGGAAAGAGATGGGATGTACCAGAAAGATGTTCATATTAATTCATTTATCATACACAATATTCTTTATCAGATTTAGGAGTTTTTCCTCATAGTTTGAAGACAAGAAATGCAGAGCTAGTCAACAATCTTGTAGTTAGTTATCTTACATATCATGGTGCTTTCTCTCCAGATGCCTGGTGAATGTAGAAGTTGTCCAAGCAGTCTCCATCAAGGTGGTTCGACAAAATCGGCATACAGCAGAATGTTTCTTTTTCTGGGACGTTTTGCAAATATACTCTTTGTGCTCTGTAAAGCCAAAGTTAATTACCGCCGACTTCGTGGACATTTTAGGACATTTCTTTGCTGACTTCACAATGATGCGATGCAGTGTCCGTTGAGAAAATGTGTACAATGTAACGTTTTTAAAATAGATGCATCTGACTGGTTGCATTTGCATTTGAGGCGCGAAATAAATAATGATACTGTTCTGTGAGGATGCACTGTTTTCTCTTTTTTTCCCCATCCCATCGAGACCGCTATGTCCGAGACCAAGACAAGACCGAGACCAAATAGAGTGGAGACCAAGACGAGACCGAGACCAAATAGAGTCGAGACGAAGACGTGACCGAGACCAGTCTCGAGACCAAGCCCGGTCTTGAGAACTACAGCACTCTTTTACACCATCTTCCATTGCCGAAGGCTAGTTCCAATACTGAAGAACAGAGGATGGTAAAAATCCTCAAATGTCGTTCTTGCCCTGCCCCAAATATCAAGGATACTTCGATTGCATCCTCACCAAATGAGACAAATCCCATGATTCATTGCACCCCAAGTCTGTTCTTGGAAGGCAAGACCACAAGTAAAACTGCCCCTGCTGAAAGCTGATTGGCCCCAGACTGTCCCCTCTGCTGTCACTCACTGATTCAAACACATCATTGGCTAATCAGGAGATTGGCCCCTCTATGAATTATGCCCCTTCTTATGACCCCCAATCTTACACCCACCAGTCTGAACATTTTAATCACAGTGGCACACTGTGATATGGCACTGAGATAGTGACGTGCCCTAAGAGAGCTGCTAGTGGAAACAGACCCACATTGCAGCTGGATTTAAAGTAAAGAACCAGGGCAGGATCACAGCCAGTGGTGTGCAGAGCTAGACTACTGATAACAGTGGTAATAATGCAGGGGTGTCCTTTCAGGGCCCTCTAGGCCAAAAGCATGCTGGCCAAGAAGGGCATGAGATGGATGCAAATAAACCCAGAGATGGCGATGTGAGCCCACTGTGCCAGCGACTGCAAATTTCACTTCCCAGGTGAATCTGGTGCAGATTTATGGGACTTTCACCCCACTGATGTCCAGAAACCATTACAAAGACGCTGTGGATTTACCTTTCTACATGCAGAATGCAGTGATTAAGAGTGCTCACTTGTAAGAGTATGGGCCTCTCTTTTCCATATTGCTGCACTGCCCTGTGTTGTTGTTGCTCAATAATATTATATTAATTTATTAATTATCACCCAGTATTAGAAAATTACAGAAAAGCATTGATGACCCCTGGATTGCTTATGGACAATAATAATCAGAGGTGATTCTGTGATTAGATTTCTGTCTATGATTTAGGTTTCTGTCTATGATTTAGGTTTCTGTCGATCCCCCCTCCACCCGCTCGGAAAATTGTATTGTCAGGGGCACCCCTCCCCCGGAAATTGAATTAATAAATCAATCAGTAAATCAACGTATGAATCAATCAATGACTGAATGCACGTGTACATGCTCAATTTCAGTAATTAAATGGTCACTGAAAATAGCAATTAACATTCTGGACATCGATCTGAACATTTGACTCATCGCCAAAATGTCAATTTCATAAGAATGGGTGTCTGTATATCCCAAAGGGAATATTAAGGTGTAGCAGACAGAAAGACGGGAGCCACAATGTTTTGCACAATGTACAAATCCCTCTTTTACATATTTATTTTTGCTACAGCCACAAAACATTTGAGCAGTTTAAAGTGCTTCAGTTTTATGGTAAGAAACAAACTGGCGTTTATAAAGTATTCAAACAGTTATATTAGGAACTCATGCGAGGTAGGCAGTGACTCATGTGTGGAAGTATACATTTACCTTTGATGACGAGATGAAAAGTATTATTGAAATATGCAGAACTATTGTTTTCCCGCGAGTTAACGCCCGCTTTGAAGTTAAAAGCCTTAAAGCCATAGTTAACTTATCCTTTGGTTTTGGAAACACTGCAAAGACCAGTTTGTATAATAGCTGGTTTATCTGCATCGGATTTATTCCCTTCCCCACAGTTTGTTCTTGAAAGGGCCCCCTGTTAATGTTTGGGAGGGGACTCGCTTTCAGAAGATCACAGGATCGACTCTTGGTTTCATAGTTGCTGGGCTGGTTCTGTGGTTGTTTGAGTAGCCTTCCTATGTCTTAGGCTGAAGGGAATCTAAAGAGATTTTTTTGACCATGATCAATAAAGTGTCAATCATTAATTCCTTAAAATGCTTGTCATATTAGTCTGGGACCTATGCTGTTTTTGACTGGGTACACATGGGTGAACACAAGGCAGGGTACTGTTTTTTTGACTGGGGTGGGGGTAAGCACATTTATGGCAGGTGGAGCACACTAATGCTGGGTGGTGTGTGGGGAGGGTGAGGCTTGATCCCAGGGGTATGAGACAGCAGTGCTAACCACTACACTACCAGGCCACCCACCACCCTTACTGCAGGGAAGGGAATCTAAAGAGATTTTTTTTGACCACGATCAATAAAGTGTCAATCATTAATTCCTTAAAATGCTTGTCATATCAGTCTGGGACCTATTCTGTTATTTTAATTACCCTTCTCTAGAGGAAGGAGCCGCGGAAGCCCGACAAGCCGCCAAGAACAACGCGCAGCACTATTCCAACAAAACATTGTTAGATATTTAAAGCGTCTAAATATTTGATAATGTCAGCATACATTATTTTCCCAGGTCTATTTATAATAACCATTAATTAACTGTGTGGGAAGCAGAGTAGGGGTGTGTGTTATTTCCATCTCTTCTCTTCCTTAAGTAGGCTTACTCTGGTGGGCTACTTTAACCCAAACAGATGAATTAGCATCTCAGAGCTGCAGTCCACAAGGTGTCGCATGAACTTTATTCTGTACTTCCTTGCGTAGTGCACCAGGGCCCTGTACCTGCAAAGAGTGGAAAATGCATCGATGTATGAGTTCAAAGTTATGCTGGACCACTAATATAGTTATTATATTACTTATTCAGACATCTTTGGATAACATTATTGCTCAGATAGTGTTTTTTAAATACACTTAGTGACAAAAAAGTGAAGCACCCAGACAGAGTGGTGTAAATAAAATGAATCAGCACATAGTGAAAGGTCATGTGATTGTATCACAATGATTATAATATCAGATCAAATGGACAACAGAGTTGGCAGTATGCACACACTGCTGGTCCCATGTCAGTAGGGTGTGGCACTGACCCCCCCCCCGCAGGCCTGGATACATGCGGCGATGGGGTGCAGAAGGGAATCATACAATGATTGCATCCTCTCCGGCGGCAAGTCGACCCACAGCTGTTGTAACTGGCCCTCAAGATACTGCAGATTGGACTGGGTCTCAGTTAACGTCCGAGCTGATCGCACACATGTTCGATTAAGGAAAGATCAGGGGACCTGGCTGGCCATTGGAGAACCTTAACATGACACAGGCAGCCCATAGACACACGTGCTGTATTTGGATGGGCGTTGTCTTGTTGAAAGACTGTAACAGGGTCCTACATACTGATTTAAAACCATTGCAGTTTTACATATCTTTGCAATTAGAGTCTGTGTGTGTCAACGTGGTTGAATCAAACAATGAAATACATAATCAGGATTAATTCATGTGCAAATAGATAGGTCTTCGCTGTCAGAAAAAAGTGTACAGTCCTAGTAGAGTTTTATACCCTAACGCAGTGTTTCCCAACCCAGTCCTTGGGGAACTCCGGACAGTGCACGTTTTTACTCTCTCCCAGCTCCCAGCCAATCAGGGACACCGAATACCTGGTACAGGTGCTGGGAGCTGAGAAGAAGCAAAAACGTGGACTGTCTGGGGTTCCCCAAGGTCTGGGTTGGGAAACACTGCCCTACCGTACAAAGATGTTCCTCAGAAGCCATATCTGTGCCTTAAAAGGAACATTCACATACAGCTAAGGTACTATTGGCAGGCGCTTGAGGATACAGCCCAGTGCCAGTACCCTCAAAGGTACAAACTGGCACTTTTTTTTTGTAGTTGTGGACATTCACAGAAACATATTCACACCAGCTCAATTAATGAACTTAATTAGTTCACAAACTATTTGAGTTATTGATTAGCCATATGAGGTGGGGTAGTGGTCCAGTCAAAAAACTTGGTGTATTGGATGGTTGCTGCGGACACTGGGGTAACCTTAGGACAGGCTTTGAAATGGCTAAGATGACACACTTTGGCAGACATATTATCATTGTTTTTCACCAACATGAAGTTTAACCATCATTTTCTTTGACTGCCTAAGAATTTTGTTCAGTACGGTATATAGTACTATATAATTAACGCAAGCTGTTTAAAGTAAAATCTACATAAATGTTTTTTAAAACTTTAAAACAGCTTACAGCTTATTTTTGGACACGGGATATTGCATATCATAATTACTGTAGCGGGTTTTTCTCTCAGCCTCCCTGAAACACATTTTTTAAATACATATAACGATTCGTCACATATTTTCGTAAACATTCCACTTGCCCCCCCCCCAGGCTCAAACTCATTTAATTTCTTGCATATAACGCTGTTTTAAGTTTTTCCAATTAACTCCTTTAGTGATGTTCATCTTGAAGATGTTCGTGCGCCTCCCTGTGGTCTATGTCCGCTAACACTAATTTCTAACTATTATTGTGTTGACACTTAACACTTTTATAATTATTGTCAGCTATTTTTTTTTTGAACAGGTAAATCCAGAATGTGTTCTTCAGCTAGCCTATAATCAAGATATAATTAAAATAGTATGGCCTACTTAATGCGGGTGCCTTAAAAACTATAGTTGCTAAATATACATTACCATTTTTACATATATAAAAGATCTAAAAGAATGTAAATGTTAAGTTTGGAAATACATTGCTTAATTTTATTAGCAACTGAAGTAAGTACAATTTGTACAATTCAAAATTTCAGTATTGGATGTGGTCGTGAATCCTACAGGTAGCGCACTGTGAGATTTGAGTTGTGTTTTAACAAATGCATTGATTCCTGCGCCGGTTTCCTCGTCCCCGAAAGCGCGCGCCGTCCCGCCGGCCGAGGTGTCGCCGCGCGCCGTCCCGCCGGTGATTCACGGGACTCCGGCTGCCGGCGCCTCGCGGAGCTGCTCGCGTCGGACCCGCCGCGCCTCCCCCCCGTCCCCTCCCCTTCCCCCTCCCCGCGAGTCATCATGGCGGAAATGTGATGTCCGAGGCGAGACACTCCGCGTCGGGACCAGGGTTATTTATTTATTTATACGCCCACCGAAGCCGTACGCCCCGCGATGACCCGTTGGATCCCCACCAAGAGGGAGAAGTATGGCGTGGGTGAGTGGTTTCACGCCGCGCCGCGTTGAGACGGCGGCGGCACTTCGCCTGCGTGCCCGTCCCGTCCCCCACCGAACCTCGGCGGTAGGTAACTTCAGTCACACCGCGAAACTTTTCTGAGGGGGGCCGAGAGGTACGGCGCCCGGCCCCGACTCCCGCCTGCCCGTCACGGTGCGCTTTACACGCACTGAGCTCCGGTCTGAGGCGCCACTTGATAAATGGGGCTCCCGGCTGTGAGTGAGGGGGAGCGGGGGCGGTGCGTCGGCTCGGCTCCGGCGGGACAGCCGGGAAAGGGCGAACCCAAGAAGGTGCCGGCCGCTCGGAAGCGGACACGGTGACTTTATTAGAGCAAAAAACTTTTTCTCCTCGCCCAAGATAACGATGCGGCCACGGCGTGCTTTTGGTAGTTAGCAAATGGACAGAAACACATTTTTTAAGCAAAAGAGTTAATTCAGTGAGGTGGAGACGGGGGCGCAGTGTATGAGGAGTGCGCTCCGCAGCTCCGGCACGCCCAGAAGGTAAACGCGGCGCGGCGGGCGACCGGCACCCGTCACCGGGACCGGCCGAGCCGCCTTGTAAAATCGGGCTCGCAAGTGAAAAGTCCCGTCAGAAGCGCCCGGTACCGTGTCACGTTAAACCCCTACACAAATCCCATTGCACGTCCCGGGTTAACAATCCTACGATAAAAGAGCCGCGCACAAACTCAGTACATTAATGCAGCAACATAATACATTTAATGTGTCGTTCGATAAATTGCTTTTTTGCAAGGAATAGCATAGAAAAAAAATGCGTTTTAGAGGTATTTAAAGTGCTACAGTTTTATTCTAAAGAACATCATCGCAATAAATCCAACCATGCGCTATTAAATCTGTTTGAACATAGACTTTTGAGGGAGAGGCTGTCCTTGGTCTTGAGCAGTGAATGTCGTACTCGGGCTAAAGCGTATCCCTAGGCTATACTCAGCAGGACACACGTGGAAAGATAGACAGGTTTATTTCAAAGTGTCTATCACGCCTCTCAGTGTCGGTGAGCTGAGGCTTTGCTCTGCAGGCGCGCAGTGCAGGTGACTGAGCAGTGACCTGCGGGGTGACACGGGGAAATCCCCCCCTCCCCAAGTGTGACACGTCCTTTTCCAGGTCAACCCTGAGCTGCTGCCCATCAGAATTAGCAGAGCTGCCCTGCTGTTTTTATTAGCGTCTGTTCAGGTAATTTTATCTAATCGTTTTTATTTTTTAGAAGCGTTTACTTCTTTTTTTTTTTTTTTTAACTGCTGTCATGACCGGTGCTGTCTGATGGCTGTTCTTGTTTGAAGAAGTAAACAAGTTTCCTGCTTCCCAGGTCACTGCACTGTGATTACACCTGGCCTCTGCCCCAACCCCCATCCCAAGGCACGTCAGTTTGATTCGTACACGCATGCTGGCACTGTGTGGGACAAAGCATCTCTCAGGAGCTGCCCAGCGTAGGGTCTGTACAATGCTTGGGGTGGGGTGGGGCAGGGGTGTGCGGACAGAAAGACCTGTTGCTTGCTAAGATCGGTGACGCGATGCGTCGGCTCGTGCCTTGCCGGGCAATGATGTCAGAAGCAGAGAGGGAACAATGCCTCGAGTGACCCATGCTGGCCTTGTGTGACCAGCGGGGGCGCTGTAGAGTCGCTGTCAGCAGGACCCTGTGGGCGTGGCCTGGTCCTTGTCCGGCCCGTGAAGTGGTCCATTGTATCTCTGAGTGAGTGCTGTCCATAATAAAGGATGTTGTTTTCCCTGATTTTGTGTGTGGATCTCGACCCCGAGGTCTTTATAGGACAGTCAGAAAACTGCTGGTCACTGGAGGAGGACGGGCTTCCATCTTTGAGCTTCTTGCTCTCTCTGGATGGATGTTAAGCTGACCCAGAATTGCCTGCCAGCCCCCTGCTTACTCATAAGCTTACCAACACACTTTTTCGGTTCTTATTTCAAAATGTCACATTTTTTTACATTTAGCGTTTTTTTTTTTTTTTTTTACCCAAGTGTAACTTCTCATTTTTGTGAAGATCTTATAACAGTTGTGCATGATGGGTGGTGTGGCTGCATATCAGTGTTAGTGATTTTGGGTGGCATGGCGGCTGCTTTGTTAGGTGGGTCTTTGCTTCTAGTGTTTTTGTGGATATTATTTGGGTACGTTATCTTCCTTCTAGAACAAAGACCTGGAATCGGGGCGAGTTGATGTCCACTGGCCCTGTTTGCTTAGGGCGTACCTGCCTTCTCTGTGACGGATGGGAGTTCCATCCAGTGTCTCCCGCAGTGCTTCTGGATTATCAGGATCATGCCATTTCACGTGAATGACACCGGTTGCTAGGCCAGAAGTAGCTGCACTAGACTCTGATGATTTAGTTCCAGCAAGATAGGGGTGTCTTCGTTTGGCCAGAGCATGGTGTGTGCAGGGCAGTCACACCGCTGGAGGGGGGAGAGATACTGATCGAATGAGCATGTTTCAGCTCAGAATTTCCCCAGAGCCCCTCTCGAGTTCCTGGCCCCCAAAGCCTCTTCCTCCTCAGCGGTCAGTGCTGGGGCTCGATTGTGGCATCACTGCGTGGTAAACCAGCTGTGCCAGGGACTGATAACGAGTGACAGGACGCGTCTATTTCTGCAAACGGTCTGTATAAGAAAAATAACTTCTTAAAAAAAGGAACAGATGGTTTGCAGTTCCAGGAACAGTTAAGCTGAAGCACAGCTCGGGGGTGAAGCTGCATGACCGTACCTGCAGGAGTCATACACGCACTCCAGGCTCCGGGACTCGGGCGCTCCGCACGCTCTGCGCTAGCTGCCTCAGCACGCGGGCGTGTTTGCCCTCTGGCAGGCAGGAGTATGGCAGGGCAAGTCTGGACAGGGGCTGTGTCTGTGTGTGCTGGGGCAGGGAATGGAGAGGGAATACCATGAAGGAAGGTGGCGTGGGAGGGTTTGGTTGGAATTAACACATAGTTTTACTGCTCTTTGACTCCCACTCGTAACCTTCAGGGGGAGACAGGGAGTCAGGCTGGGGTTCTTGTCTGGGAAAGCTGCGCGGGATCTTAGATGCCACAGGGATACGGCGGGATTCCCTGGGAAACGCAGAGGAGCTGTCGACTGTGGTACCAGTTAAACCCCCACCCACCTCCCCTGTGTCCAATTGAAGGGAGATGCCCCCCTGAAATTAGCAGAGGAGGGCCAGTGATGTGGGCTTACAGCCATCACCCAGCAGATCTTGTGGTTTGTGACATGTCTCAGCACAGCCAGTTGGCCTTTGTAAATGGGTCACACGGTTGCAAACGTTGATGTCAGATATCGGCTGTTGTACTCTTTACCTCAGTTTTTCCCATAACATGTTTTGGTACAGTATTCTTCAGTGTAGGCTGAGTGTCCACCTGTATAAATTAGGTATTATAAAGAATTTTTTAGGAAACTTTGAAAATAGCTTTTTATTGAAAATGTCTTATGTCTTTTAAATGCAGGCAAATATTTTTTTTTAAATGACAGGCGTGGCTGCAGTTCATTCTTCACATTCCTAGTTAATTACTTTTTGGTGTGCGTGCCTGCATTTTTGTCCAGTTAGAATTCACCTGTTGCTTTAAGTTACATTAAGCAGGAAGGAGCATCACCGTGTCACATAACCCTGCTTGTGGTGTAAGTGGCGTTCACATGCTATGGCTCGCCAATGTCTCTCACCTCTTTGTTTCTCAGGCGAGCCAAAAGTGCTGTAAGCTGCTCAGGCTGTGATCAGGCAGGGGGCACTCCATTAGTTAGCTTGTGGGGCGGTAGGTGTGAGCCCCCCCACCACACACACACACACACACACACACACACACACACACACACACATACATGCACGCACGCAACCAATCAGAAATATCTTTTAACTTCCTTTCTGATCTTGCTCTTCCTGTCCACTCCCTTTTTGTCTTCCTGTTTTCATTCAATAATGCTCCCCCAATCATACCCAAACGTTATTGTGAGGCACCCCCATCCCTGACCTTGGTTTCCCCTCCCCAGCGATCTACAACTATGACACCCAGAGACCACACGAACTCGCTCTGCAGGTGGGGGACACGGTGCATATCCTGGAGACGTTTGAAGGTGAGAGCTGGGCCACCCCCAAGCCCCACTGTGCTCCTCTCCTTGGGAACACTGACCTGCAAGATCACACAAAGTTGCTTAAGATCGCCACAGTTACATCTCTGCTGTTTCACACTGGTGGTGGTGGTGGTGGGGGGGGGGGGTGCTGATTTCAGCATCTGCACTGTGACAGGGAAGTTGAGTGCTGTTTCACACTGGTGACAACATGAAGCTCACTCTGATGCCTCTCTCTTTTTGCCCCACCCCCTTGGCGCTTGCCCAGACTGGTATAGAGGATACACCCTCCGGAACAAATCTCAGAAGGTACGTACATACGTGACCTTTATGTTCACATAGGTGTGTACTAGACATGCAAGCAGTAGTTGACCATGATTTCTATATTCTTTCTCATAGGGCATCTTTCCAGCCTCCTACATCCACCTGAAAGAAGCCAGAGTTGAAGGCATCGGGTAGAGTGGGGGGGGTGCTGGGCCTCTCTAACTCCTCCGTGGGCTCCAGGGCGATGCTGTTTATGCAAACGCTCACTGCTCACTTTAAAACGCTCAGGGTCAGTGGTGGGAGGAAGAGGATGACTTTTGCTTTTCTAAGTCAGCAGGTGGCAGAGTGGTTATGGAGCTGGACTTGTTGGATAGGTGCTCACGGCTCATGTCCCAAAGACTGATGTGAGCCAACCATCCAGTTATATGAACAAATCACATCAAAAAATAATGCATTGAAGGATTAGTCTTTGTCATCTAAAGGAATGATTATATGCATTTTCTCGATAATTATTATGGATCACTTTAATCTTTCAGTCATGTTCAAGAAAGTTTCAGTGTTATTATGAACCTGGGAAACTTGAGGAAACCTGAACAATGTAGTGCTGGGTTTAAATTTGCTAATGTAAAATTATAATAATTGATGGCCTAATTAATTATTTAATGAATAATGAAGGGAAACGAGCAAATAATTTCGCTGTAATGTTAATGTAATGGGCAGATATATATTAATCACCAGTATTGTTCAGCGACTTTTATGTTACAGAGAAATGAAAGCTTGTCCTCCGCTAACCTCTTTTTTAAAGAGCCTTAAACTGCTCGACTCAACAGCTCGATCAAAGGAGAATATGTAGGCGAGAGCCTAGTGGAAATGGAGTAGTATGAGTGGGTGTGAACTTGTATCTGCCGCGGAAACACAAGTAGGGATTAGGGTAGAGTGGAGGGACCTCGGGAAGCCATCAGGCCATCTGAAGGTCACCTTCCTGTAGTGGTGTGGATTATAGCTTCTGAAATGCCTGCCCCCCTCTTTTTTTTTTTTTGGCTCGGCCCCTTCACTCAAGGCGGGGGCACCACTGGTGTGGGTTGGTGTGGTATGGAAATCCTTGCACTAATCGTGTTTCATGTTCTCCTAATCCTGCCCCTTACTCCATTCCTGACCCACTGACTCTGCCTCTGGCCCACTGATCCCCACCCTGACCCCACCCCTTACTCTGCCCACTTCTGTGCCTTGCAGCCAGCAAGAAACCGTTATTCCAGCAGATCTGCCTCTAGTACAAGAGCTGGGGGCCACCCTTAGGGAATGGGCACAGATTTGGCAGAAGCTCTTTGTGGTGAGTATGTCCCCTGTGGTTACAGGAGCGTCCCCACGGTAAAGTGGTAACTGACCCTCTTAGACACTTATTTGTAGAGTGAGTTGTGTGTTGGATATTAGTGAGCTACTAATTCAAATACTCCAGGTCCATCAGGGCCTGGGTCTGATCAGCCCCGCCAAAGCAAGGAGGCTTAATGGTCGACGTTGATGTCTTCTGTTCCATTTGTTTTCCTTGGCAGACGAACCAGACCGCCCTGTTCCGCAATGTGCAGCAGATGGCCTACAGCCTCATCGAGTACCGCTCACAGATCGTGTCCGGAACGCTGCCCAAGGACGACCTGATCGAGCTCAAGAAGAAGGTCACGGCCAAAATCGATTATGGAAACCGGTGAGATGCTAGTTTTTACTTTGTATGCATAAACGTCGCTACCATGTGCCAGAAGATGTAGTAACGATTGACCTTAATGGCTTCCTCTTTGTTTTATGGGAGATTTTCTGCTAATTTGTGGTATGGCTACTTAAGATTTTAAACCTTGGCCTGTTCCGGTTCATAGTTGTACCTGTTTTCTTGTAATTGGACGTAGGTCACCTCTAGGTTTGGGCAATGTATAATTTTTCGTACTGGCATACCTTCATAGCGTATTTTCAAAAGCAGTACTATTCCTGTATTTTAAATTCTTGGCAATAAAATTCTCTGAAGGGGGGTGAATTTTGCAATTTGCCAAGATTTCAAAATACCATGGTATTTTGGGTATACAGTATTATCTTAACATTGGCCAAGCCTGGTCATGTGGTGTACACTTGTTGTCATGAAATGTGGTCTTTAAATAATTATTACTTACTTACTATCTCCTTTATGTTTGGTCAGTTGAACATATTGGTATTGCTTTTGAGTTTGTGCATGCTGTGGTTTATATGAGGGGGGGGGGGGGGGGGGGGGGGGGGGGCGGGGGGG
>JAODLD010000046.1:9286319-9308654 GCA_026781065.1 Mormyrops boulengeri
CCATCCAACAAGATCAGTGATTTTTGGAGAACAGAAGAAATCCCTGTTAGTTTTTATTGTTACCCTTAATTGCATTTATTCTAATCTTAAATAATGTTTTTTTGTTCAGACTAAATATACACTTATTGCCCAGATAAATAGCTTTAAACATTTGCTTTGACTGCCTAAGACTTTTGCATAGTACTGAATCCTTAAACAGCCACTTTTACAAGCTGAATATACACTGTGTCAAGAATTGAGCTTTCACTACAGTTGTGCATCTCTCTTGTTGATGTTAATTTAAAAAGCACCCTGTTGAGGTTCTCTCTGTCTCCCAAACACAGGACTTCCTCATGGAGACTTTCATCATGTTCAAAGACCTGATTGGCAACGTCTTCCCTTCCGACTGGATGATCATGAACCTGTTGCAAATCAGGGTTTTCTTGAGGGCCATCAACCAGTATTCAGAGGTCCTCAATCAGTACTTCCTGGACCCAGCTCATTTTGAGCTGCAGGTGATTCAGTAGCACCAGTCATTAAAAATAGGGTAATTGGGTTTTGCGTTTGTGAATATCTGGTCATTTATGCCTATTTACCCCCCTTCTGTGTTTCTTCAGCTCTGGAACAACTACTTTCACCTGACTGTGGCTTTTCTTACCCACACGTCTTTGCAGCTAGAATCTTTTTCTCAAGAGAAACGCAATAAGATTCTGAACAAGTAAGTCTCATTCCCGAGGCTCCCGTAAATCTTTGCTGAAGAGTTAAAGCAGGTATTGAGCTGATAATCTAAAGCCAAGTTTCAGGCAATGGTTTGGTTTTGTCATTCGAAAAAGGTTTTAATTTGACTGAAACCCATTTTGGAATATAAAAATTCTGAAAATGCTAATATAAAGACGATACACACTTATCTGATTATCTTGTTCAGTTTTGAAAGATGTTTTCATTACTGTAAATGGGTATCGGCAATGATCAGAACTGATATGTTAACTGAAGCTAAATCTTAATTAAAACTAGAATTAGAACCACAGCTCGTCATTTTACTTAAACCAAAATGTGTACAAAAAAAGAAATCTCTAGTAGTAAGAACATATAATAATGTTGAATCACTAGATTTGAATGTTGATTGTTCATTTTGCGTGGTGTGTTAATTGGCGTCCTTTTTTAAACGTAGATATGGTGACATGAGAAAGAACATTGGATTCAAGATACGTGAGATGTGGTACAACCTTGGTAGGAGAATTCGGTCTTGTTCTTATTTTTGTAGCAAAGTGCAGCAAAAATTGGACATACAGAATGACAATAGGCTGTCAGAGCTTATAAATTCATTTAAACTTTTGATTGCTTATTAGTCTGTCATGCTTTTAGCTTAGACTCATTTGCCACTTTTATTCTCATTTATGTATTTAATGTCCTGGCAGCAAACTTTGCTGCCTTTTACATCAGTTTTTAAATTATTCTCCTAGACTGGTGTTAATTGAATGTATTTCAGACTCGCATCAAATGGCTCCCCATGTAGTCAAATTGGTTTTGTTACTGAAAGAATAACTGTTATGTGTAATAAGATAAGCTGTTTACTTTTTGTCAATTAAAATGGATAATAAAGTGCATATTGTTTCAGCCACTAAGCACTTAATAATCATGGACTGATTAACCTAAATTAAGGTAGTCCAATCTCTGTTTGATTTTCATTCAATTTCATTTCAAGTTAAATGAAATAAAGTGGACGTATGTTATTTGCACGGACGTCTGTAACACTCTCTTAATCTTTGGACCAAGCCACGTGTCTCTTGACAAAGAAATCTGATTTGTGATCATTAATTCCCCAGAGTCCTCAGCACGCTTTTCAGATCCTTTTAATCAGCAGCTTTGTCGGGACGTTTCATTAATGGCTGTACGAGAATTAAATCTAGCATATTGAATTACTGCTGGGACCATGATTGAGACGGCTGTAAACAGAGTCTGTTCTGATTGCGGCCCATGTCTCCTGCCCCTTTTACGATGAGCCTGGGTGGCAGACACTGATGTTAGAGCCATAATGCTCCATGCGGGGGGCTGTGACTCTTCCATCCAGGCCCCCACAAGATGAAGTTCATCCCGGCCATGGTGGGTCCAATCCTGGAGGTCACGCTGGTGCCCGAGCCGGAGCTGCGGAAAGCCACCATCCCCATCTTCTTTGACATGATGCAGTGTGAATACAACTTCAGCTCCACCCACACCTTTCAGATGGTCAGTGTCCATGGGCCGACCTTTGACCTAACTGGGGTGACCTTTGACCTTACCGTGTACGTGTATGTGTCATTGGCAGTTTGAAAATGAGCTGATTAGTAAGCTGGACCAGGAGGTGGAGGGCGGCCGAGGGGATGAGCAGTACAAGATACTCTTGGAGAAAACGTGGGTTGCCCCTCTCAGAAGGTGCGTACACCTCCGCCACTGCGTGCCCCCCGGCCCGTGACACGATTTCTCCTCTGTCGCAGGTTGCTGGAGCACTGCAGACGACACCGCTACCTATACCAATCCGGTGAGAGCCTGGCCCTGCTGCTTAGCAGCCTGCTGGACAACCTGCTGGCGTACCGCACCATCACCCACGATGAGAGCCCCGAGCTTCGCATGAGCTGCACCGTCAATGTGCTGGTAGAGTGCCTTCAGGATTGTGACTTCATGTATCACCATTACAACCATGATGATGTCAGGAAAATACATGTATGAAGGTTATAAGGTCATACACAGCAAGCTTATTAGTGATTGATTGTCGGTGTAATTAGCGCCAAGCTATGATTGCTGTATTTCCTAAGAATAGAGAAAGTGTCAAGAGTAATGGTACATCTCTGATATCCGTATTCACTGAGAAGATCTGGGCCACCACTGTTTGGTCCCTTGCATCATCATGCAGTTGAGAGCCTTTTTATTTTCACCAGGGTGGATCGAATAATGCTCGTTCTAGTGCATTCTGGGAAATGTTAAGTAGCATATCGTCGCCCTGTCCCGAGCTTACTTGCGAATGACCTTGCCAGGTGTCTCCAAAAGCCTTTCTGGATGTAGCTTCAGGGTTAACGGCAAAGAACAAAGAGGGACACCATCTACTGTCAGAGCAGTGGAGCCCCATTAACCTTAAGAGCCTGGTGGTTTGAGATGTGCTTGATGGTTACGGGTGACAGGAGTCAACCCGTTCCTGTGCACTTAAGAAGCCCTGCTTTATTTGCAGAATTTCTACAAGGAAAAAAAGAGGGAGGACATCTACATCCGGTGAGACAGCCGTTTTTACAGGAATATGAGCCTAGATGCTGAATGGTTGGGTAAATGGATAAATGAATGAAAGCCTCTTGGCCTGGGTGGCTGAGTGAGTGTCCCTCTGTAGCTCTCTGTCTTGCCTGTCCTGTCCCTCAGGTACCTGTACAAGCTGCGGGACCTGCACCTGCACTGTGAGAACTACACAGAGGCAGCCTACACCCTGCTCCTCCACGCTGAGCTCCTAGAGGTGGGTGACATCCTCACGAGAAGCTGCGCTTCTGCTTCCCCTGTGGCCCGGAGGAGCAGCCTAACCCTGCCCCCCCCCGCAACAGTGGTCCGACAAGCCTTGTGTCCCCCACTTGATCCCACGGGAGGATCTGCGCGGCTGCACCCAGCAGGAGCTGAAGGAGAGGCTCTTCCAGGAGATCATGTGCTACCTAGACAAGGGCAAGGTCAGCTGCCGCCTTTGACCTTTCACCCTTCATCCTGGAAAGGGAAAGTAAACAGGCATTATCAAAATGCATGACTCTTCTAGTAGCTGTTATTATTTCTAATGCTACACATTAATATATTGTATATTTTTACAATACTCAATATTAATTAAATGAATATTACCGACTACTATAAGCTAACTTTATGTTAATAATAAAGCTCATCAAAGTTTATAATTTTTTAAAAGAGCTTTTATCGTCAGAAAGGTGAGAAGTAGTGTAGTCTTAAAATTCATGGAAGATATTTAGATATGTTCAGTAAACTATAAGAGCAACTCGGACCTCAGGACTGCGGTTTGGTGACCGCGGGCCTGCCTGAGTCCAGCATGCAACGGATGCGACGATGCCCCTTTCTGGCTGGGGTTGACGAGCCTGCATGTCTGCCACTTACAGATGTGGGAGAAGGCCATTGAGATGAGCAAGCAGCTGGCCAGGCTGCATGAGAACCAGATGTTTGACTTCGTGGAGCTCAGCCAGCTGTTGGTAAGGCGACGGCTGCACTGTCAGACGGTACAGTTTATACCATTTAATTTGTTGCCCACCTCTGACCTGGTTGCTATGTCCCACATAATGTGCTTTGAAGCTGCCTGTTTGGGAAAGGCACTGTATCACAATACACCACATCTGATTCATAAGGTTGGTTCTCTCAGTGAGATTGTTCTGGGAAGATCGTTCATCACCTAAAAATAAGTCCTGACCTGTTATTGTGCCCAAGTCTGGCACAAAGCGTACAAACCACGCAGTAGCTGGTGACTTCAGCGCCTGTCTGCCTGAGTGACCCGCTGCGTGTCTCTGCTCGTTTCCAGAAACAGCAGGCCCAGTTCTACGAGAACATCATGCACGCCATGCGCCCCCAGCCTGAGTACTTCGCCGTGGGTTACTACGGCCTCGGTTTCCCCTCCTTCCTCAGGGTGAGGCCCCGCCCAGGAGCACTTGTAACTCCTCCCACTCTATTACATCATTGGGCGTTCGGAGGTAGCTCCCTGCCAGGCCGAGAGCCCACAGAAGCTGCTTTGTGACCTTCTCTTTGTTATTGCTGGTGTAACAGCAGGCTTTATGACAGAGCATTCATCACTTCACGCTCAGGGCAGGGAGGCATCTCTTTCTTCCTTGTGGCCTTTAAAGTCGTCATTTGGCACCAAAGCCTGTATTGAATACGATGTCAAAGTGCACCTACAGGCTGCTCTGTATTCATAGAGTTTTGTGTGTTATGGGACAGTTCGGTAATCAAACAGAACTGCTCCCTTGTTTCTGCACCCTGTTGCTGAATCTCCATTCGGGGCCTTCGGCTCCTCGCTCGCAAAAAATGATGGTTTACCTTCAGAGCGATGTTACCATCCGAGCTACTATTATTTTTAACGTTCTGGTGACCGCTTCTGTGATTTCAGAACAAAGTGTTTATTTACCGTGGTAAGGAGTATGAGTGGCTGGAGGATTTCAGCTTGAAGCTCCTGTCCCAGTTCCCTGTGGCGGTACGGATGACCAGCACGACGCCCCCTGATGACAACATCTGCAACTCGCCAGGGCAACGTATCTTTTCCTGGGGGTGGGAGGCGACTCGTGGGGTAGCTTTTGCTCCTGGTGGGTCTCAATGGAGCATGTCTGGGAATACAGAGCAAACAACAAAGACGTGACTGCGCTGCTAGAGAAGTCTACACTGTTGCGGAGTGAAATGTGAATTTTAGAGGGAAATATGTTGGCGTACCTCTTGGCTACCTTGATGAATCAGAATGGGATACACAAAATAAATGAGGTGAGCTCAAACTGTGACATTTCAAAATGTCAACATTAAACCAAAATGGGTACTGGACTCTCATGAGGCGCATCAGCACCGCAAGGACTCATTTGATCCTTCCTCCAAAACAATTCCCCTAAACTGGGAATTCATCATCTGGGTTGTTAGAAGGTCAGTAAAAGCTGTGATCTGTCAGGGCTAAGTGGGGAACAGGACATGCATGTTAGGGGCTTCCTCTGACTGGCATTGTCCTTAGCCAAGTCCCACAGACATCCAGTGTTTCACGGTGAAGCCTGTTCTGAAGCTGCCTCATCAGTTTAAAGACAAGGGAGTACCAGAGCAGGTCCTCAAGTAAGCTGCCGCCCAGCCCGGTGGCCAGCTGCTGTCTGGTCACCAGACACAGAGCAGAGTCGCTCCTTCTTTGCTTCTGACCGTCTCCTCTTCCCCAAGTTACTACAGGACCAATGAAGTGGACCAATTCCAGTACTCCAGACCCTTCCGGAAAGGGGCAAAAGACCCAGATAACGAGTTCGCCGTGAGTACACCTCCTCTCTCTGTGTGATCTCGCAGACCGTCGGCTCGGCAGTCTCCCACGGTAGGCGGTCCCTCATTAGGCTCGTTAATAAAATGCCCCTCTCTCTGACCATTCGCAGACCATGTGGATCGAGAGGACCACATACTTCACGTTCTACCGTTTCCCTGGAATTCTGAAGTGGTTTGAAGTGAAGTCGATTTCTGGGGTAAATTCTGTCTCTGCATTCACTTTGCATTTTCTTTGTTGAAAGAGAGCTGGGCTTTGAGGAGCTTCTGGTTGCAGAGTGCCAGGATCCAGAGTGTTGGTTATTCAGCCTGCATGCCTTGCATTGTTACTGTTTTATTAATGTATATGATATATGAAATCCATTCATAATGGGCCCAGACATGTAACCTTTATCCTATCAGGCAAAATAATTTTAAATACCAGTCGGTATGTGCTGCATTTAAAAGTCCTGCTTGCCCTCATGGTTTTGGTCCCCACTAAGCCCTGCCCCCTTCTTGCATGGCAGGAGGAGATTAGCCCTCTGAGGAACGCCATTGAGACGATGGAGATGGCCAATGAAAGGCTGGGCAACCTGGTGCAGCAGCAGGCGTGCGACCGCTCCCTGCCCGTGCACCCGCTCTCCATGATGCTCAACGGCATAGTGGACCCAGCAGTCATGGGCGGCTTCGCCAACTATGAGAAGGTCCATCTAGGCGGCCGCCTGTCTGTCCCTGATCCCTGAGGCTTGTCCACGTGATATCTCATAGGGTCCAGTCTTCAATACATTGCAGTGGTTTGACTCTCAGGGTTTATCTTTACACTAAAATTCAAGGCACCTGCCTAACAGCAACCTTTCTATTCCTATTTTACTGTTTTCAGGCATTCTTTACAGACGCCTATATCAAGGAACACCCTGAGGACCTGGAAAGCATAGAGGTCCTCAAGCACCTAATTGCCTTGCAGGTGATTCCACATTTCTGCTCACCCCGTCCTTACGTTCTCAGCTTTCTTCAGAAAAGACTCGGCTCTTCATGTTTCTGTTCTGTGAGCCCAGATTCCCCTCCTGGCAGACGGGATTCGGATTCATGGTGAGAAGTCCACGGAGCAGCTCATGCCTTTGCACAAACGCTTAGTGACCTGCTTCCAGGACCTGCGGGAGAAGGTGGAGAAACTCTATGGAGTCATCACCCTGGTCAGTCCATCACTAAGTGTGTGTTTGTGTGTGTCTGGTCTGTCAGAGTGAGCTGCTCTTTCTCCACACCCTGTATGCCCCTCTGGATCTGTTCCACAGGTCCCAGAAGGACTCAGACTCACTTCTCTTACAGGAATCAATCAGAATCATTGCTTTCCGTATTTGTCAGCTGCTTTTCACATGATATTAGTAAGAGTTTGGCTTTTGAATGCCCCAAAAATAATAATAAGAAAAACTTCTTAATTAAAAAAAAAAAAATGTTATCCTTGGTTGAGTTTCTTTAGTACTGGATTTGTCCATACAGGTGTCCTTTATTCCTCAGAATGCACTGAATTAAATGCATGTCGGGGTTTTTACAGTCATATGGATTGATGTATGCTTTGTAGCACCCAGGAGACCTTGATGACTGAGCTTATATCTCCTTTAGATTAGGCCTTCTGCCCTCCAAAGATGCTGGTAATTGGTTTATTCATCTGAAGCGGAGGTCGTCGGCTGGTTCGCCGAGCTCGTCGTCCAGTTTTTTTTGTGTCGCTGATCATTAGCTGGTTAATTGGGGGGGTCATTGGCTGCTTAACGAGGGTCAGCGATGTGTGACCGTACCATCTGCATGTGCCGCCGCAGCCCTGCTCGCTGACGGAGAGGAAAAAGAGCCGCGTGGGCTCCGTCGTCATGCCCTACATCATGTCCTCCACCTTGCGGCGCATGTCCACAGTCTCCACCCTGTCCACCGCCTCCTCGGGCCTCTCCAGCGGATCGATGTCCTCCGAGGGAGGGCCCTCCCGACCCTGCTCCCAGGAGTCAGTGCTTGCCCTGCTCCGTTCTAGAACCTTCCTCAGCCCCACCCAAAACACACCCCATCAGTTTTCTCCATCTTGAAGGCTTCCTCTTGACTACATCTTCTTATAATTTTTTTTTTAGCAATTTGATAATTGGAAACATTAACACTGGAATATGGGTAGACTGGTGTGTTCACACACTTAGGATATTGATGTGCCTTATTTGGTGCCTGTGTAGCTGGTCTTACAGTCCTTCAATTTCCAAACACTAAAACGCTCCTTTATCTCCCCTCCTCTCTTCCCACCCCAAGTTCTCTGTTGTCCCGAGCCAGCGACCGGCGGGCTTCCGTTTTATCCCAGTCCGAGGAGGACAACCGGATCAGCCGCAAGAACCGGAAGGAGTGGAACGTGAGCAAGTCACAAGTTCTGCCGGAGAGGATGTCGGACCAAGATGAGGTGTGGGAGTCGGGGGGGGGGTGGAGGGTCTTTGAGCCTGGCCTAGCATCAGGTGACACCGCGTTCATATCGGAGGTCCATCAGACCAGCATGTGATAATGAAACGTTAACTGTTGCATCATTTGTATTATATTTGTATTGCCGTATTACTTTACTTCCAATCTGTGACTGTGTTACGGGTCCACATGCTCCGCCCCTCACACACCTCCATGCCCCGCCCTCTCACATCCCACCTTTTCATGCCACCCTCACATCCTGCACTCCAAGTCCCACCTTTTACATATCTCCCCCATGCCCCCCTCATGTCTTGTCCCCTCGTGTTCCCGCCCTTACATCTCGGCTTCTCTCGCTCCCGCAGACCCCCCCGGAGAAGCAGCAGAGGCCCAAGAGCCTGCAGCTGGGGGACCGGCGCCTAACCCTGGCGCTCTTCCAGGGCGCCTCCTCACAGCTGAGCCTGTCAAACCCACTAAGCCCCCTGCCAGCCTCGCCGCACACTCCCCGGAGCTCCAGTAGGTGGCCCGGCGCACAGAGGATGTGCCACTACTGACATGTGGTGTTACAGTGAATGTTTCATAGGCGGGCTGCTTTGTATTTATACTCAGACATGTTGTGACAGTAACGTCATTAATGTAAAGAGTTTCACGCTGAGTTTCCTTTCGAGGCTGCCTGAGGCTGACTCCCCCATCCTACAGGTTATCCGTCTATCCCGAGTGACAATGACGCAACCCCCGACACCCCTGAGACACCCCCACCCATGCCACCCAAGAAGCACCTCCATGACAGCGAAATCCGCTACAGCTCTATCGAGGTGGGGGTCGTGTTGGTTAACGCTCTCTACCCCCCTCCCTCCCCGTCATACTGAAATGTATTTTTCACCTCTGTCCTTTTTCTTTCCCTTTTTATAGTTCACCCCGCCACTGCCAGTAAAAGGAAATGACATCAAGCCTCCTCCTCCGCCCCCAAAAACACGCAAGTCCATGTTTCCTTCATAGTACCAAGAACTGCGGGGGGAGGGCCAGGCTGGGCCTGACTGGACCAATGCACTTCTGCTCTAAGAAGGGGCACCAGATCAGAGTGCCGTAGTGATATTGGCATTCCCGTCCAAGTGGTATGGCAAGGGTACATGCTTGAACTTTCAAGCGTGGAGGGGAGCGACACCCAGCTCACTTCAGCTTTCGTTGGCATTTTGTCTGAACATGGACCACCGACTACTTGATTCTAATGTTTAATATGTTTTCGTTTGTATACCAGAGTAGTTTTTGTTTTGGCCAATAAGTCGTAGTGTGAGAAATGGTTCAAATGCACACTGTAAATAATGTGGCGGATCTGCGCGTTTGACTACTGGGTATGGGCACAACCAAAGGTTCTGTAGTGCCGGGTGTCAGTCCACTGTTAGGGCGACCCATGCTAGGCATTCATGCCACAACTGATTGAGAGCAGCTGCCTTAAGAGATCTGCTATATCCTTTAAAAAAAAAAAGAATGGACCGACCTAAGCGAGAGTTAAATTGTGTTTTATGCGTAACAAGCTCTGACACCATTAAAGCGACAGCTTAAACTGAAACACAGTAACCTTTAACATAACTAGTTAAGGTAGTGTGAGTTTAGTGAATGAGTGCAGCACATTTGCAGAACTGCTTTGTTAACACTAATTTTGTTTTTGGGGTGGTAGGCAAATTCACTTCATAAGAGCATATTGACTATCAATAGCAGGAAATATTTTAAGATTCAGAACCTATGTTTCATAATTTTTTTTTTTTTTTGAATCAACGTATTTTGTGAAGAACAAAATTTATCTGCTACCAGTCTCTAGCTGTATTTTGTGTAAATGGACTGTTTCTGAATCATAGGTGTGTCCCAGCCATGCAAAGTACTGTCAATACAGAACTGTGGCTTCACTCTGCACATTGTGGTGCCCCAGGTTGCTCGTGATTGAGGCTGGACTTGTTTGTTTATTTGATTGCAAAGCATTTTGACTGACTTGCCAGTGATACTCTGACGCTTCAAAATTTACAGCTGTTTTTTTTTCCCCCTCCTTCCACACACACTGTCAAAGAACCACAGCCACTTTCGAGTTTACTGCGAACAAATCAGTTTAACATGGACTAATCCTGTTTTAATTGCGGTTTCATTTTAAATAAAGTTTCAAATAATACAGCAAATACTTTTTGTATGTGTGCTTTATGTGTAATTTTTCAGAGGATGTGATACAGAAGAGGGATCGTCTGTGTAAAGTATTTCAGTATTTTCAGGGACCAACAGTGAGATCTGGAAGGGGGGGTCTTGTGTCGATAGTGGGTGGTGGGATGCATTAGCATGAAGACGTGTTAAAACACAGAATTATTCAGTAAAATTTAAAAACAACCAAGTGAATATAAATAATTAAACAATTGCTCGATCAGTGAATTTGCCTATTTTAAAATATAAAAATTACAACCTAAAAAACAACCTAATCCAGGTGATATACTGACAGTGTGAGATATTTCAGAATATACACAGAAATGCATAGTCTGCAATGTAAAACACTGATGTAACAGAAAATAATGAAGTTTGATTAAATGTCAACATTTAAAATCTGAATCTATAATATACATCTGTATCCACAAAGCTAGTGATGTTTCAGGGGTGGTTCTCCAGAGTATAGTTTTAAAACAAGATAAATTATGTAATTTTTCTGCCTCTGCTGTGATTTTAGGTTTGTGTTTTACATTATTGGCATTTGAGACATTTCAGCAACAGGTGGCTCTCTACCCAAATGACTTCAGCAAGACAAGGATGACCTGACACCAGTCACACTTAACACATTTGTGGGGTGACATTTCCCCAGTCTGCTAGGCGACCGTTTCGGAAACGTTCATTCCCTTCATGTTTTGGTGTGGTTAACATGGGAATTTTGGTGTGGCTCCCCCTGCTGGAGGTTAAATGTAGCACCATAGCAGGTGCGACCCTCTGGCAATCTTCATGCTAGAGAGACTCTTTCTCTTCATCTGGACAATCTGTCGCCTCTCAATTGTACTATCTTGGGTATATGTAGAGATTCAAGACCTGAAAGCCCTGAGCACATGTGGGGGATCCAGGACTCTACAGGAAGTAAAGGCCAGGCTGTGAGGGGTGAGGTGAACGGACCCTGGGGGTTTGCAATGCGGTGTAATAAAACAGGGCTGAGATGTGCCAAATTGTTGGATTTTGCTGCGTTTTTTCTGCATGTGCTTATAAGCATCAGCTTGAGTTAGATCTGCAGAAAAGGACAGGTTATGTTTTTTTTATGATGTTTTAAATTTTTTTTAAAGAGTTTGCCGTAATAGAGACCTCAAGACTTGCCGCATATCTCAGCATTTATCTGCAATTTTCCCTGCTGTTCCACTTCAGTACTGAAGGGGGCAGTGTGCAATTCTAAATTGCCACATATCTTTCAAAGAAATAAGCGGAGGACTGTGGCGCGGAGCTTGATTTGCTGCAGTGCAAATGGAGTGATGTAAGAAGCATTATAAATGTAAACACCTCGATGCTAAAAGTCTGGATTACAGATCACATAGTGCCATAAACGTCATCACATAATGCCTATTTCAGTGATGTTATCCAACCACCGGGACGGTTCTGTGAGTACAAAGGAAGCTCGTCTGAGTGACAGAGAATTTCCCAGGCTGCTGAAGTCGACAGACGCACTCATTTCTTCACAATGCAATCGTGAGTGAGATGATTCATGGTGACACATTGGCTCACACTGCTTCTCCCCAAACAATATGACACGTCTGAAAACTGATAGACATGTTAGAAACATCTCGCCTGGCTTGTGTGGTCAAGAGACAAAATATTGATATGTCTGCAGGTTTTGAATAAAGTTTTAATTTGTTGAAAAACACTTGAAGCAGTAAAAGCGTAATCAGCATGAAAAATGCCCAGCACGACACACTTATTAATAACATGGTGGCTCATTGGGTAACGCTGTGGTCTCACACCACCCAGGATCAGGATAGGATTTCTGACCTGGATCTGTGTGGGGGTTTGTTTGGGTATCCTGTTGGTGCTCTGATTTCCTCCTGCGTGGGTGGATATGGAGATTCTGTTGTCTCTAAATTGCTGTCAGTGTGCAGTTGTGTGTGATGCCAGTGATGGACTGGCATGCTGTCTGGGGTGACTGCCACCCTGTGGCCTGTGGCATAATTTCAGGCTCACTGTGTGTGTGCAAACCTAGGCCCTGGCAGACATTGTGATCAAAATGCAATTTTTTTCCAGAGTCATGTTATGTAAAAACATAGCCTACATGGCTGTTTTTATTTTCCTTTTGTTTTTCTTCTTTTTTTCTCAGTCAAGACATCTTGCTATGGACAGGCTTGTCCAGGTGTGGACAGGTTGGCGATCCCTGCCTGAAAGTGAATCAGAGCTTATGGAAAATGGGAGATTGGTGTGCTTCTCCATGTTGTCATTCAGAGGTCTAGAGTAAACAAAACTGCGGACATTAGAGGGTGCTTAAACTCCAGCGATTTCAAATATACTCCCTGCCACAATGCAACGATCAGGACAACCAGTGCAGGAGAAATATTGCGAAAGAAGGATTCATTTTTATAAGGTATGCTTAACAGAAAGAGGCATCTCTTCCCGAGGAGATTGTGACACACAGAGATGATGTCATTAGTTGGGGACCAAGCATGTAGTCTTGAATGGAGTGTGTGCTACCCATGAGTTAAGAAGGTGTTTTTTTATGCCTCATACTTAAGAGAGCTGGAAATTAAGCATAAAACCCTAAATAAATCATCCAGCACTTCAGTTTATTAGGTTATAAAATCAAGTTGTAAGAGAAATACAGCTTGGCTCCCATAAACAAGGACCCTGAATTCAGGTCAGACCACACTTTGCATGTAAATGGTGACACTGAACTTAAAGACAGGAAGCAGAGGTTGTGTTGGATGACACGACTCATTTCTGTCGACCCATCAGCAGGATGGCGAGGCATAGATGCTATCGTAGAAGCAGAACGAAGCCAAATCTGACATCCATTCTTCTTCCATAGCTGTGTATCCAGTCCAAGGTCAGGGAAAATCTGGAGTCTATCCCAGGAAGCACTGAGCATAAGGACATGCAGCTGAATTAATTCATTAGTTTAATAACTCAACGAGGTATTGATTAGCCAAATAAGGTGTGCTAGTGGTTGAGTAAAAGAGTCAAAAATACTTTGGTGTATTGGATGGTTGCTACAAATACTGGGGGGCTAAGATTGGTAACACTTTCTATGAATGCCTTAAAGTGCACATTCATAACATATTATAATGCGTTCATAAAGCATAATGAACATGGCTATAAATATTCATATAAGGTATAACATTATAGCTATGTTTATTATGCATAATGATTGCTTTATCAAGCTCTCATCTATAATGCACTATAGATGCTATCTACTGCATTATGAAAGTATCTTTAGTGCTTATACCGACCATTATAATGCATTATAAAGGCATCAATAGTGCATTAAGGATGAGAGCTTCATTGGAGCTTATGAAGTAATATAATCATTACTATAATGCCTTATGATTGCCAATAGAAGATGCTGTAATGCTTTATAATTCTTATACTGACCATTAAGATGCATTATGAAGGTATCTATAATACATTAAAGATAACCGCTTCAAGTCAAGTGTTACTATCATAGTTTTACACCAAAATGAGGATAATTTAAACATCATTTTCTCTGATTGCCTAAGACATTTTCATAGTACTGTATCTTGGACAGGATGTCAGTCGAAATGTAATAGATAACCATAATTTTGCAGCTAAATAGAGTAAGTGAATAATGACAAATGTGGTTTTGTCACTTGTGTTAATTATTAAAAAGATTTTATGGAATTTTGATGGATTATGCATTATCTGTAATACTGTCAAATAATTCACAATAGTAATAATGCGAGTTTGTATAGCAAGATAATTACGTATTCTCTCTTTAGTAGTGGCAGTACTTATAAAGACCAGCTAACGATTTTAGTTACTGAGCAACAACATGAAAATTTCAGAGCAATAGCGTTTTAAATACATTCATAAAATTTATGGGTTCAGGATCAAAAGACAGCAATCAATTTACTAGCTTATCTGATTTTTATTCACAAAAGAGAAAAAAAATCACAATATACATCTGTTATGTTCTTTTGGATTACTATTAATGAGAGAGTTTTTAACATAACAAGTGGAATGAAACACTAAAAATGCAAAGAATAAAATCCCTTAATGCATAATCCTTTGTTAAACCTCCGGCACAGACAACCTGGAGTGGTGTTAAATGTAAGAGGCCATGAAGAAGCTCCTCTCTGGTGGGTGGGGCTGGTATCCTTCACATTACTCCTGTTTTGTGGCTATTCTACCAAACCTCTCTGAAATACAGCTTCTGGAAAGACCCGAAGGTCTGGTCCAGTCCGCCTTTCCGGTCTCCTCTTCACCGGCATGGGTCACTGGCTGTGCTTGCCAGTGCCAATGCGCTTGTTTTATTATAAAGCCTCTTGTGGCTTTAAGTCAGTGTGGTGACATCATTTCCAGTGTTCCTGATGTGTCTGGCTTCCGCTCCATGGACTTCTGGGCTCTGTCTTTTTGTGGCCCCAGTAACCCTCCTGGAGCCCACAAGAGCGACTCCTCATGTGCCCTGACCAGTGTGAGTTTTCCCTGTCTGAAACCCAGTTGATCTTTCCAGTCCCCTTCTGGAAGGTTCTTTTTGTGTTTAGCTTGACATCTGCTTTCCCTCCTGTTCCTGCCGACGCTGTTTCCACAGAGGAAAGACCCTGTTACCTGCCCTGTCATGTGGCCAGTCACCGTGCCGTGTGATAATGTCCGCAGCCCTACCGGGAGCCTGTTTCACAGGGTCCCTCTCTCTTCTTGGCATTTTATAGCTAAAATCATTGTGACACTTGAAATTTTTTTCCCTGACACAACCAACACTTTTTTTCTGCCTGTATGGCCAGGCACCGAATTCTTCCAAGCTGTTCTGGAGATTATTTGCTCAAATGTTGCACCATTAGCGATAGTGGTACCTGGGAAATACCCTGATTTTGGAACCTTTACATATATTGATTTAGCTGCTATACTATACTGACTGTGTGTACCTTTTTTCCCTGCTGTCAGCCACCTTCCTCCACAGTTTGTCCAGGCCAATACAGCCATTCTATGGATATTAAACCTGCCTTATAACAATCATTCATTTTAAATAAAGATTAACAGTTTCTCTTTGGAATCATTTTCTTTGGCCTCCTTTTGAATTTTACACGAACTGTTCCTTATCTTGCCTTGTGCCCATGGCTTCCAGGACAGGACCCTGCGTAGGATAAGCAGGTATAGAGACCGCATGGATGGGTGGATGAATGGATGGATGGATGTTTCTTATCCCAGGAGGAATTTTTGTAAGGGTACAACAGCAGGTTCCTCTGGGTCGATCCTCAAAGACCAGATCATTTGTAGCCCTTACTTGCAGGCTTTGATCATGCTTCTCTTCAAATAGATCCCTCCCACATGTCTAACCTGTGTAACCTGATAATTAACCCATCCAACCATTTTCCATAATCACTTATCCAGTACATAATCTCAACAAGCCCACGCAAACCCCCACAAAGCATGGGTTAACCAGAACACTGGACCATCAGGTAGCCACTTGCTATTTTTTCTGTTTTAATTTTTTTCCATCAATTCTGTTAATGATTAAAATCATGTCAAGGATTTTCTTAATAATCCATCCATCCATTTTCGATACCCCCTTGTCCTAGGCAGGGTCGCGGAGCCTATCCCAGAAGCTGCAGGCACAAAGCAGGGAATAACCCAGGACGGGATGCCAGTCTGCCGCAGGGCACACACACGCTCACATACACCATACAGATGCCCATGTATGCCTATGGACAACTTGGCAACTGCAATTCAGCTTAGCATGTTTTTGGATTTAAATAATAAATTTATATTATTTATTATAACCTAAGAACTGCTTATTCAGATGCTCAGTCATGACCGATTCATTAAAAAAGAAGTGTTTCTACAGCAAGACCAGGTCTACCGCCTAAAGGTCTGCTGAGTGTGACTGAGGACATATTTCTTGCATCATGAGATGGATGGCAGAAGGAAGTGACATGTCATTTTCACTTGTCAGTACCCCCGCCTGACCCCCTGAATCACCTGGCAATTTTACGCCTCCTTAGCTGCACAGCCCCCATGCACCTACCTGGCGGATTCTCCAGATGCACTGATCGGCCCCTGCAGGGCAGTGGCGTGGAAGTGCCTTCCGTTACTGTCTTATACTGTAGTTGCTGCTGAACCCGAGGCTGAATTCTGCGTGCTGCCTCTCGGCGTCATTCTGCATGTGGTTTTGGCTTCATCGCCGCTTTTCAGTCAGCTAACAACGAGGTTTGCTCATCAGGTAATGACACGCGCCGCACTGACAGTCTCATATCCTTTTAATGGGCTGAGAGAATCACCCAAGAGCTTTGGAAAGTGCGGGACTTCCTAAAAGTGCTTCTCATGGTGCCATCAGAGCACCGGGCTGCCTGCTATGTTTGCATCGTTTCGCTCCGTGTTTACGCTTGTGGACACAGTTGCAAACTTTCGGACCCCCTCCATGGTAAGTTTACTGATCCCATCACACAGGAAGCGGTGTTTTTTTCCCCCACTGGGTGTAACTTGCACACTTGCCACCACCAGCTCTTGAAAACATTCAGCCTGCTTGGCTCATCAGCACCCCCGTTTGCTATGTCAGGGCCGGTACATTATGGTTATTTTGATTTTTCTTGGTGAATAAAGATACATAAAGATACGCCAAGTTTATACAGTTTTATACAACTTTTGGGTGTCACAAAATACATCTCATCAATATTTTAGCTGTACCACTAATCTGCTTACCAAATTGTGGGTGTAAATAAATGTCTGTATAGTACCAAAAAGCTGGCATCTGGCCAAATGCTTCACCTGTCATCTGAGGCCTGGTGATTATTGTGCATGAGCGATATAATATCGATATGAAATCTCCCAGCCCTAATCCTGACCAGATAGTCGTGAATATTATGATCCTAGGCTGTCATTCCAAAAGGGAATGTGGCACATGATGATGATGTCATTAGTCAGAGCCCTGTCTGCCTGACAGAGGGCCCCTGACAGAGGGCCCTGTGTGCCCATCATGTGCCAAACAGGTGCAATGTGTTCAGCCATGTTTGCAAAGGGGGCTGGTCCTGTGATCCGGCACTGTTCTGCTGGTTTGTTTCCAGAGTTGAGGGTCTCTCTGGGCCGAGCTGCCAGAGATCTGGTGAGTTTGACCAGCCCCAGACCAAGTGCCAGTTGTGGGACGTCTGCACCCAGTCAACAATGGACAACTGGCACGGCGGATCCCACGGTCTGAAGCTCCGCCTTCCCTAGCTGCTGTTGCCGTCATCGCCATCAGGGCAGAATGGGGAATAACAATAAGACATACAGACACGTGTTATTATTATGGGTGAGACTTTTTTTCGTTGAAAAATCTCATTTTCTCTTAATGAGGAACCTTGGGAACTGGCTGGCAAAGTGTTTGTGCTTTCTGAAGGTGTGTCTTTTTAAACAGGCACCTCAGGAAATCATAAGGCATTTAATTGGACCTCTGTCTTCAGAGCCATGCTATACAAATGAGGCACTTGATCTCCCCCCTGCAGTACAGATGTGTACTTTGATTATGCATCACGCTGAATGAGAGCGTCATTTAGACGACATCAATATCCCCGCCCCAACTTGTTTTCCCTCCTCCCCAAATGCTGCCTGGTTCAGATTCCCCAGGCTGTGAGCGCTTAGAAAATTCACTCACAATTCAGTGTTTTACAACACGGCTGACTATTTTCACTTCTACAACAGGCACAGACACACTTTCAAGGATCCATAAGATGTTTATAAAATACTGTGATAACTTCAAAGGATGGTGGAAATACAAAGAATCAGGAGACCGTATAGACGGAAGGTTCTGGTGCTGCCAAAGGTAAAGGATCCGTCTAGTGATGGCCAAAGGAAGCTTCATGAACCATTTGCTGTATTTTCTGACACCACTAGATGGTGCTCTCTGTTCAAAAAAGGGCTCGATTCATGCCCCTAATCAAACCAAAAGCACCATCTAGTGGGATCAAAAAATTGCTGGGCTTCATTTGCCCATCACTAGATCCATCATGTAGTATCCACCCCCCCACTGGCCTCAACGGAATGAATGCAATTTGGGATGTCATCCAGCCAGAAGCCCTCTCCCATCCATCCTGCACAACATACATGTAACACCCAAAACTTTACACCGTCCCACTGCATTACTCCTAAATCAGCCTTAATTTTACTATACAAGAGCTACTGTGACATATATAACAAAGAACAACTATAAATACTAGCAAGACTGAGAGCTGATGGACAGTCCAAACCTATGGTTCTATAAGGGCTTCAGGACTCCATCCAATCTGCAGTGCACTAGGACCGACAGTGTCATGTGACATGAGCCACACACTTGGGGGGAAATCCGTAGGTGGGAAAAATACGGAGACGTTGACAGCATGAGATGGATTATTAGTATTTCATTATTTAGTGGCTCGGCATACGCTTTTATCCAAAGTGACCTGCGTAGTGTGTGATTGCACACTTTTATATTTTTATATAGATGAGTATACACTGAGGCGGTGCAGGTTATCCACCCACACAAGTGATGAATCTGAAACTGAATCTGTAGCGTTTAGATCCAGGGTTCTTAGCCTCTTGGACACCTACTGATTTTGAGATTCACACAGTCGGGTGCCCTGACTGGAGCAGCTGGATGCAGCAGCTTGCAGTCTTAATGTCTACCTATAGACCGTCTTCGTCCAGGTGTGGGTAGCCTTGTTCAAGCCAAGCATTACATGCAAGGACCTCTGCGCCCAGTCCATTAGGCTCTGTAATCCGTGCTGCGAGAATGGGCTATTTGTGGCGAGATCAGCCAGCCGCACCGGAACCCTCCACCAGCCTCGCGATTACAGCCAGCACTGAGGTGACGTGAACTTCAGCCCCAGCGCTTTTAATTTGCCATGTGTGCCCCGCGGAGGCTGCCATGACGGGGGTGGGCCCCAGCAGCCCATTAAAAACGCCAGCTGCCGCTGATTCAGGCTCCGACACCGCTCTCACTGACGCGCTCCTTGTAGTGAGTGGCTTTCAGTAATCATACTAAAAAAAGCCTTCATTTAAAAATTAAATCAAATTTAAAAATAACATAGGTGCAGTATATTAAGTTTCTGGGATATATATTTTAATTATGGAGACATAAATAGTGACCATGCATGCATATTTATTTAGCTGTATAATTCATATCTACAGTTTTCTCACTGAGCAGATAATATTAGACAGGAAGCAAAGCACAGAATGTAACATTTAGTGCTTACCTTCATTTTACTGAACACTAAATTATACAACAATACTCTCATATGTCTATGTTCCTGCTATTAACTTAGAGGTGAATTATGTAGCTACGACGACACCCGTGACATCAGTGACTGCCTCCCCATTTATGATAACGCCAGCCGTCCAGTTCGATTCCATCGATGACTGCCCGGACACGCGGGACTTTTACAACCACATAGTCTTCAGCCCCAACAGCAGCCAGGATGGAGTCTGCCTCTATAGTATTTCACCTGCAAGGGAGCCAAGCCAGAGAAGGTAAGACCCAGAGCTCTCTGTCTGGCTCTGACATGCATCTTAATCACTGGGGAAACGGCAGCCATAAGAATAAGCCGAATACATTTAACTCAATTAACCAAACAGTTAACTACCAATCGCCAGTGATCCTTGTCATTCCTATAAATAGTTTCTTCATATTAGATTCTCTCTCCAATAAATTTCACTCCAATAAAGTAAAACTTTATTAGCATTATTATTTAATAATATTAAAAAACGTAAATAAAATCTGAAAATAATTATTCTTATCCTCCACTTCCTCATTGCTAATACAACACACACTCCTTAGAAACTCCTTTGAGCAGACCCTCCACTGCTGGAGGACTGATGGAAGATAAATACAATGATAAAATGACACCCTGTAAGTGCACTTTAATAATAATATTTCATTTGTCACTGTGACAGAAAGGGGTGTCACATTGTTGAAGATACCATCTTCTTTGGATTTTCAGATTTGAGCCAGTAGCACAGAAGTGAAGATGAACATTGCATGCAAAATAGAAAATAAAATATTGCTACTGAAAATGCAATCAGGACCCTTTTTAAAAAATAAAAAAAAAATTACAGAATGTGTTCCCCAAGCTCTCCAGGGCAGTCCTTAACAGTGATACACCTAGATGATTTGAATTGTCGGCATGTGATTGGTGCCCACTCTACAAACATCTTCAATCTGCTTATTTAGGACAGGATCACAGGGATTGCTAGAGCCCTTTGTAGGCTGAATGGAGCACAAGGTAGGGGGACACTCTTCATGGGACTCCAGGCTACTACAGGGCACACACACAAAAAGCTGAATAGAGATGGCAGTTTGTCGGCCTGCATGCCTTTTCAATGCAGGAGTAAATCAAAAAAATACTCCACCCAGACAGAGTGGGAGGGATGCACGTCCCGAACCCCACACAGTGTGTGCTAACAGCGCTACCCCCCCAGCCAGCAAACACAGATACACCTTTTGAATTATCCTATTCAGGGTCGCAGGGGGTCCGGAGCCCATGGGCGCAAGGCAGGGAGCAACCCAGGATGGGGCACAAACCCATCGTGGGGCAGACTCACACACCATCCACTCACACATGCACACCTACGTGGAATTACGTAACTCCAGTTAACTTCAGTATGTTTTTGGACTGTGGGGGGGGGGACCGGAGCACCCAGAGGAAACCCCACAATGACACGGGCAGAACATGCAAACTCCGCACACATGGTGCCCAGGTCCCAGAGGTGTGAGGCAACAGTGCTAATCACAGCACCACCACGCCTCCCACAGCATTTTGAATATGTTAGATAATTATAATGTAACAATTACTGCTCTTTAACTTAATCCATGTAACATGCTAGACAATGTAACCAGTTGTCTGTCCGTCCCTCTCTCTGCGTACTGAATCCTACTTAGTTGGGGTGGGCAGAGGAGGCTTTAAAAAGCTGTGGGAGACGGTTTCTGCATGATCCGGTGTTGATCTTTAGGTAAGGTAAGGCGTGGTATATCACTGGGAGGTCCACTTCACCACGTTGTGGATTCTGACGGCAATATAAAACCAAAGGAATTCCTGGAGGTTGTTACTGTGTCACAAACCAAAACAATAGGATGTGAGTCTTTCTAAACTGTTCTTGGAAGAAAAACAGGTGAAGTTATTGAGGAAGTTCATCCAAGAAGTGGTTTACAGATTTAGCAATGGATGACTCAAAATTAATCATCCATCCATCCATCCATCCATCCATCCATCCATCCATCCTTTTATCTATTTTCTATACTCGTTTGTCCTATGCAGGATCATGGGAGCCCAGAGCCTATCCTGGAAGTTACGGGTGCATAAATTGATAATAATAGTAATAAACTGCCTCTGTTCCCAATAATAATTGCTGACTTCTTAAGACATCAATGGGATTAAGCGTAACGCATATAAATCAATTATAAGTGATCTCTACATTCAGTCAACAAAGCAGTGCAAACACTACTTAACAGCTAGGCTAATGTCAAAACTTAAACCAGCACAACGACCCTGATTCCATAGTCAAATAATTGCTGTGGATAAATAATTTGTTCTTAGCTACGTGCCTCAGAATTTGTATGCAAATTCAGTTGTTTCACATTAAAAAATCATGTTGCAATAAGAGCTGTGAAACACATGCATTTATTGCTATCGTTTATTCTGTACAGTATATACACTTCTTTATATACACGACAAAGACTGGGAGTTGTATCACTAGATCAGTGCTCTTCAAATCTGGCCCCCGATTCCAAATCCAGGCCGTGTTTTCAGTTCTCCCAGGTAGTTAGTTTAATAATTACTGATTCTGATTGGCCAGAGG
>JAODLD010000046.1:9308754-9322557 GCA_026781065.1 Mormyrops boulengeri
TACTGATTCTGATTGGCCAGAGGCTTCACACCTGGCTCACAGGTAAAGGAAGGCTGGAAAATCAGCAGGGCTCGGCCCTTGGGGACCGTGATCTGAGTCGCCCTGCACCATGTTCATCACACATATATATATTTAATGAGTTGGTCATTCTAAATTACCCTAAATGTAACCACGCATAGCTCCATATTAGGGTTCTTTATGAATCTGTATAAAACAATAGGAAAATTCATCCGTTTCTTCATCTGTGTTCACACATCTGCCACAAGGAATTTTTACATATGCCTGGAGCGGTAACCACATCCAGAGCCTTAATCAAAGGATGTTTGTGGACTTCGACCTCGTTAGCTACCTTGACCTGTGCTACAGCTGTACCCGGCGAACACCAACGCACTCACCTACATGATGACCTTGCAGCGCCTGCAGATTACACAGCATCACTCCATCCTGCAGGCCGGCTTTCTTCATGTTCCCTGAGGTCCCCCTCCTGCTGACGGGTCCCATCCGGGAGCAGACCCTGAATAGTCTTCTTTGACCTCAGTAACTCTAGGCTGGACTTCAATGGCATCAGGAATTTGACATTTGACCACTGACCACCTTCGAGATATATGAGTCGGCCATAAATCACATTGTTGCCTTGGTCTTCTCTGACATTTAGGGATTGTATCAGATGTCAATTATTAAGTCTTCCATAAGTTCGATCAACCATAGTGCTTTTGCTACACTCAGAACCCTTCAGAGCTCAAACATGGTACACTGTGGTCTCAAGGAGATCCCCCCTGGCTGCTGAACTGTAAAGGCAGCATGATCCAAAGTCTGCACCTAAACCTTTTCAAGTACAACAAAGACTTCAGCACGTTGACTTCAGTTACAACCACCTGCTGACCCTTTCTGGGTTCCTGTTCAGCTCCTTTTCCACAGCCTTTCATATGAACTTCTCCTGGGCCACATCATGGGTCAGCTCTCCCAAAGACCCGGAAGTGAACCAGAGCCTCCAGTGTCACCTCCTGCTCTGCATCCAGCGTCTTCTCTGGGAGGACTTCCGGCCTGTGTGTATACCTGTGAATGTCTGGCATGTTGTATCTGGCACCCTGGGGCTTCAGATTTTGGGTGGAGCAGCTGACATGATATACAACAACCAATAGAAGATCTACTACCAATGGTATATCACATTATCCAATCGGAAGAACCGGTGGGTCCAAGAACCCCTAATCCACAAGACATCTGATGGTCCCACCACCTCTAGTTGCTTGGAGTCACCTCCTCTACAATCTGTTTGGTTATCTCTCCAAACCAATCATTTTTCATTCTGCCTGCAGAACATTTTTGGGTAATTAAATCTCCCATCAGTGAGCCAGGAGGTCTAGAAGAATCACCCTGGGTTCACCTATGATGCATTCATGGCGTAGAGTCTGCATGACTTCTTCTGGGTCATGCATGAGCTCATCCCTCATCTGGAGGACGACGTGGATCCCATGTGGGTGTGGCCATGCGTCCCGGACCGTCACAGGGGGGCCAGGCAGCAGTCTCTAGGACAGCGTGGAGAGCAGTATCCAGTGCAGCCGCAAGACACTATGCATCATCTCTGGATACTTCCTGCGGAGCGACTGGTGCAGGCTGAAGCTGAGCATGGAACACATGTAGCTATTCTCGGAGAACCATGACGTACTGGCCAGGAGCGTAGTTAGAGATGAATGGATAGGGGAGCTGAGTCTTTACTAGGGGGTGCAATGACAAACTTACATATAATATAAAAACTATTCAAGACTTAAGCCAAAAAAAACATTTTAGGATAAAGCTCCCCTAAATGAGGCCTAATGACACCCCTGGTCCTGGTGTTCGTCCTCTTGGAGGTGATACCCCCCCTGTCGCCTGTCGCAGTATCAGTGGCTGCGCATGAAACTCTGCAAGAAGTCCTGCCTTGACTGGCCCGCCAACACCCCCATGCCCATTGAGTCTTCTGGGAGAAGCTGCGATCCCTCATCATGAAGCCTCATGCTGCAGATGGGCACCTACCGTGAGTCTGAGGCCAGCAGAGCCCAGTGTGGCCTCCAGGGCCAGACAGCAGGACATGTGACTCATGCACACAGTGTGGCTGTCAAATCATCGATCAAATGGGGATGTAGCTATGATGCTTAGGCTGAAAGTAAGAAGTGAAATTCCACAATGCTTAATACTCAGCTGTGAAGGGTCTGTGTGTCTTTCCATGTGGAAAATGTCTCCAGATTTTAAAATTGATTTTAAATATGCCAATTTTACATCTAAGTGAGTTATTTCAGAACTTAGCAAAATCCAGCAGGACCTCGTTAGACCAGACTGGAGCACAAAATATGGACTTTAGCATCCAAACTTAAGGGACATTTTAAGAGAGCTGTAGATTTGCAGCAGTAATTCATGACATTGAATCAGACTAGGCTTTTGGTTGCTGTTCGATAACTGCTGGTTGTATTATAGTGTCTGCATTCACACTTGTTGTTGGTGTACTTCTGCCCCTAATTGTGTATTGTCCAGGCTGCTAGTATTTGATGTGAAGAGATGTGTGATAATGGTGCATGCTGCTGGTAGATACGGGTTAAGGGGTAGAGCTTTAGTGTCTGAAAATGAAGCCTTTTTTGTGGGAGCCAGCTGAGGAAGAGTAAGAGTTTCTTTTGAAGGCTGTAGGCAGCTACGCCGCCATTCAGCGTTTGCCGAACCATGAACCCGGTGGGAGGCTTCAGCTCCATGATGTCCTCCTGCCACCTGCACAAGAGTGGGTGTCTATACCAGCTTTTTACCCCTCTTATGAATACAGCCCGGGAAGTGACCATCAGACACAAGAAGACTTACAGTGGATGTGCCCTGATTAGAAGATCACAGCTGATGTTTGCACACAGAGGCAATTCAGGGATTATTATTGGATTTCTAATTATGTAACAGACAGAGCAGGGGCGTATGGGGGAGGCAGGTGTAATATTCACCGTATCGCTCTTGTGCACATCTGGTACCGTTTTATGGATAGGGCTTATGGCGGTACGCTGGAGGTCTGCCTGCGACCCACGTTTTTTCTCGGTGCCCGTGGATGAGCAGGTGGAAGCTTGACTTATAGTCATCAGAAGTGGGACTCGATGATTAAAAACATAAAGACTATTATGGAAGAGAAGAGGTCGTCTTGCTTGTAGGGATGTTGAATAAGTTGGTCTTACAAAGCGAGGTGGTGTGAGCTGGGGATGTGACTAGAAAAAGATCCCGAATCCACCATCGGTTACCCCTGCACTCGCTTCTTCTAGGGAGGGTCTTCCAGGCTACAGATATCAGAGGTTAGGATTGAAGGAATACATGGGCTGCTGTTACAGCCTTCAGTCCGCCTCTCTGACTTTCTGTGGCACCTGGGACCTTCTCACAGTTGACATTTAACTGAACTGCTTTAAAAGCAGTCAGACACACCACAGACAGCTAAGGTGAATTTTCTGGGCGGGCAGTACCTTGCTCAGAGAGTTAGAAAGGTTACTGGTTTGAGTCTCGTCCTCAGCAGATTAATCACATGTCCATTGGGCCCTTGAGCAAGGCTCTTAAATCCCTGCAGTGCTCCTGGACTCTGGATAAGCGGCCCGACCCTGTGTTCAGACCACAAGTTTGCTCTTGCCTATATTTATGGACAGTATTACTCACAAAAGTAATCCATTACAGACAGAGGTGGAAAGTTCAGGTCCAGAAAGTACAAATCCAGGCCAAAGTTTTGTTTCAACCAGCCAGCTGAGTAAAAAGGCCTGGATTTGTACTTTCTGGACCTGAACTTTCCACCTCTGTCTGTAATGGATTACTTTTTGGAGTCCCTTCTCCAACACAGTTTCTATGTATGTTTCAAAGGAAAGCAAGATATGAACAAAAGCATTTCAATCTGCGTGCAAATTGCAAATGAAGCACCACTTCATTAATTCATATATTTACTTAGTATGTTGATTACATACATATGTAATGAAATAACACAATTCATCCATTGCTATTATAAAACAAGAGGCACAAAGAAAATGTTCCCTGGAACTCCAGAACCCGTATGGTGTATACATTACATTGTTCTTTATTAGGTTCCTCATATTTTCACTAAGATATTGTGACATCATAATCAGGACTTTGACTGGTCCTATGTGTTAAAGCTAGATTTATGAATGCATAGGTATGCAAGCCATGATCCTGGACCGGATAAGCAGTTGTAAAGTGGATGGATGGATGTGTTTCCAAAAAAGACTGTTGGAAAATCCATTTTCCTTTGTGCCCTCCATTCCGAATGAAAGCCTCAGTGTCTTATGCATAAGCAATATCTCAGCCTTCATATCCCAGATAAAGCGAAAAAGACGTGTTACTTTGGCACATACTGTTTTTCTCTGATGGAAATTCCCTGCCCCCCTGGTTGATTGCCTTGGCACAGCGTGACCCTCACTAATGGAGAGTGACCTTTTTAAACACACTTGGGACTGCAAATGCAGGTTGATAGATTACTGATTTGTGGTTTATAGATTATATATTGAAAATAGAATGGGAAAAATATATAAGAAAATAGTTAAAAATGTCACTTACATAATTTTTTTTCTGAAAGTACAGAATCATGCATAGATTCAAATCTGATAAGAGCAGCCGTAGTAATTTTCCCCGCCGTAGGATTGAGGACCGCGATCGAGCAAGATAAAATGTTCACACTTAATGGAGTCTTACAATACCCTGTTCTTGAAAGCCCAGGGCAGATAAGACAGCGCCTCCCGCACTTTCTCCACAAAAGGGGATACATCAAATCTTTTGGATAGCGTTAAATGACAAAAAAACAAAGTTTAACAGACCGTCGATGGCGACGTGATGCCTGGCGGGTTTATTTATGGCTGCTTTCAAAACTTTAATAAAATGAGGGACCAGCTGGTCGATCCCCGTTTCCGACGGCTCGATCGCGTCTCCGCTCAAACTGCGCTTTCCTCGCCACTTGAACGATCCGGATCAATCGAAGTAAAGACCCCCGATACAGCTGGATCTAAAAGGCGAGAGGACTCAGACACCACTCATTTTTATGGACGAGCTTTCTGTGTTTTCCTAACCCTGAGATTAGTATTTCGCTCTCATTTATGCGTATTTATCACGAAACCTGTATCAGCTCAATATGTCCTGAAAGCTCACAGCAGGTACTATAAACGTAGCTGAACGCAATAATGTTCTCATATGTCGAGCATCTCTTTGCTGTAAAAATAATAATAAAAAAAATCAAATATGAGCTTATAACTTTTCACAGCTATTCAAGATAGTCAAACGCATTCTTTGCAAAGCTTGACTGGTAAGATTTTATTTGTAAGTATTATTTGCAATTACAGTATATAATATTAACACAATAGTAATAGCGAATTTTACATAGAACCCTGTGTTTGCTATATTGCTGAACATATTTATTATGTCCCAGTATAAATCCATACATACATTCATCCATCTTCTATCCACTAACCCAGTACATGGTCTCACAGAGCACTACTGTAATTGTCATGCAATAATATATAATAAAAAAAAAACAGATGCATTCCGAACCACTCAGACTATTGTATTTTTCATAACGAGCAACTCTTCGTTGATACATGTCTCTTTCACCCAGGAAATGCCACATGGTTCTGAATAGCAGGTATCATCCTTTAATCGCTACAGTAATTCTCAGGACAAATTCGGGAACCTTCAAAGACTGACACTCAGAATGGTAGTTTAAGGCAAACTTTTGAATATTTAATTAACCCGTTTAATCTAAAGTTACTTGTCAAACAGTCACTTTCCCATTCATTCTGATTTTGCTTGTGCAACTTAAGGGACACTTTGTTGTTACTTTTGTCCAAAGCGACATACATGATGTTGTGGCGTTTACTACGCACAAGAGCAGCTAGGCTGAGCTTCCAATGAATGCCCAGGTACAACTCTATATGAGCAAGAGCTATACAACATCTTTCACATGGCAAGAATCTAATAAGACAACTATTCCAATCAAAAGATGAAGTGTAACGCTAAGAACATTCAGGGAAGATCGAGTGGTCTAAGATAGTTGAGGTGCATCTGGAACAAAGAGGTCTTGACTAGAACTAATAAACTTTAGCTCATGAATCAGCAGTGGACATACATCAAACATACATGTGGTCATGTAGAGTTTGGTCTAGTGTCCTGGAGTCGTCTTCTCTTTGACCTTGCTCTCTGGCACCTTCAGGCACTCCAGACAAGGATACTCATCGATGAAGAGGTTGTGCAGATGGAGAAGACCCTTCCAGAAGGTCTTCTTGCCATAAATGAGTAGCAGAGAGCTGACGGCCGTATAGATGGAGGAGAACAGGATGGACAGTATCATGACGTTCTCCATCTTGGCAATACTCATGTAGTACACGTAGAGGTCCACTAGCAGGAAGCAGAGGAACACCATCACGAGGCCGAGGTTCATGTGGATCACTCGCATCTCAGAGCCCAGCTTAGGGGTGTGGAAGCCATTGTTGCTGGTCTTCATGTGATGCAGGTGGATGGCCAGGTGGACGCTGATGGAGATGCTGCTCTTGAGCATCAGCAGTCCAGGGATGACGTCGGAAATCAAGAAGTAGTAAATTAAGTAGATGGTTCCATTTAACCCGACCGGAAGGATTGAGGTGCAGAATTTATTTTCGATGGTCTTGTTTAAAGGGGTGAGCACGGTTATCAGTGGCATGCAGGTAATGAATCCACACACAGGGATGGCAATCACCACGGTGCCTACATGCTTAAGAAAAGCTTCCTGGATCTTTGTGTAGCAGTGGATGGGCTCAATCACTAGTTTTGTGCTGTAGAAGAAGGTCAAGAAAGCGGTGATCCAGATGATGGAAAATTTGAGGCTGAAGACTGTCACCAAAACTACGGAGAAGGATTGCTCCTTCAGCATACATTTCCTGTCCAGCTCCTCCATGGTCATCCAGGTGTAGGAAAGGATCTGATGAAGGATGTTGGTCAGTGACAGTGCGGAAATGATGGTCTCACAGGGCAACCAGTGCCCATTCTGCCTGTAGCCGTGGAGGCTCATCAGTAGGATGTAAAGGTTGAAGAATATCGTGAGGATGGCAGTTAAGCCAATCAGTACCCAGATGCCCAACTCAGTACTACTAGATAGCATGATGTTCAGTTCCCTTTAAAGGTTGTATTTCTCAAGCCTTGGACTAGAGCGAATGCTATGGCCTGTACCACGAGATATTACAACAGACAATCAATCGATACTGTGACAGCTGATATCTCTTAATAAGAATCGGTATTTTTACCTATTGGCATAAAAGCACTTGAGGTACTTCTGACTGATATTCGAGTCCTTTCACTCTATCGCAGAAACTCCAGTAGATGGGGCAAGAAGGCTATAAAGAAATTTTTAAACATTTTAAAGTACCTTATATAAAGAATATATTCTCACATGCAAGGCATATATAATTTGAAATCATTTGTGTGCATAATCCTACTTTTAAATGGTTACAACTATGTTTGTGAGCCGATACAGCTTAATTCCCCCACTTCATTTCATTCATAAATCCATTCAGATTACCCGGCCCACTTATTTCTGAACTTTCTGCAGTGTCCTGGATATTTTAATTACTTCGGGGAAGAGAAAATGATGTATTGCATTATATTGCCAGACAACCAGTCAGTTAAACTTTTCTATCATTAGAGTGAATGTCCTGCATTGTTTACCTAGATTGATTTCCTTTCAGAATTCTCCCTCAGGCTGGAAGTGACTCAAGTCCATTACTCAATCAGAAATTCAATAGAAAAGCAGTTCACCCGTCCATCAACTCCCGTCGAGCAGCGTATGTGAGAGTAATACCCACATGTCTCATAGTCAAAAGAGAAAACTGGTGGAGAGTACTGGCATTTGTTCCCTGAAAGGATCTAAGTCTTACATTGAGCTTCAGTGAAGGATGTTTCAATCCAGTGGACAGGTCTTACACTGACGTGTCTGAAGATCCTTTTGCTTCTGAAGGAACAGCTGTTGCAGAGACCTTCACGCACTGAAAAGTCAGCCGTGTCAAGATTGAGGTGCTTGAGAGAATGACAACCTGACTCCTGTGATGGGTCCTTCCTTGATCTCCTGGCGAGCCGTTGGCTGGAAATGGAAGCGGAGGAGGCAGGACGTTTTATACCCACCTGCATTTCCATAGAAGCTGGAGGAGATCCCTCATGGGAGCATTTACAAAGAGCGTAATGAGGAGGATGTAATGCCTGTGTGATTACAATTACGATTAGCACATCCAGGGGGTGACCCCATCCTTGTGCCTTATGCTGCCAGCGATAAGCTCCACCCACCTGTGAACCTGACCAGAATAAGGTTAAAAGATGGATAAATGGATGAATGCACGAATGGATAAATGGATGAATATTCATTGCACATAAGGAGCTAAGTGGTGTGTGTGCGTTTGTATAGTGTGTGTTACTTAATGATGGGACAGAAAAGGTTGAAGGATAGATGGGCTAGTATTGTGTTGCCTGGGGCCGTGCTTATGGAGAGGTCATGAACTCAGGGGTGAGTTTCTTCTATGTTTATGTTATATCATGGTGGGTATCCTGCCATGTGGAATGGTACCCGGTTCAGATCCTCGCAGAGGCTCCCACAAGTCATTTCCTCACAGCCCATTTGCATGAGGCCACTGCGGAAGACATCTTCACCCACAAACCTCAGCTCACCTCTTGTCAAGGATGTCGAGCAGTGACCACAGAAGAACACATGCAACAGGATGAAGGTCATTCGCTTTATTTGTGTATCATGCTTTTATCCATAGTGATGTTTTTTTTTGGAGAAAGCAGGATCAGAAACTCCCTGGAGCTATTGGGGGTTAAAAGGCTTTGCTGAAGAGCCCAATGATGAAATCACTTCGGTGATTCTGGAATTTGAACTGACAACATTCTGATCACAGGCATAGTGTCCTAGTGTCCAAACCCACTGAGCCACACATTACCCCCAACTAGAAACTGATTTGGTGTTTCCAAGGCTGTAAGTCGGATTCATTTGCACCACAACGTGATAACTAACCAACTGAGCCCTTCAGCTCCTTTTTAAACTTCAGAGAAAGAACATATCACAACTCTTCAGCAGAAGATGGCTTTGATCCGTCGACCTCTGAGTTTTGGGCCCAGCAGGCGTCTGCTGCACCACTCTGCTCCCTGGGATTCTGATATCATGGCATGTGTACTTTAAGGATATCTGCTTGTATAAAAATATACAGTACAGGTATCTCTCAACTTACATCCTATCAGATACTTTCCTATCACATTTAAGTCCGAGGTCCATAGTAAATTATATACCCTGATCGCGAGATGCCTGAAAACGAACGCAGTGGGAAGTGAGCTGGCGTGTAACACATGACGGAGAATGGATAGTGCTATCAATATCTAATTTGTAATGCAATATGCATGCAGTATGTATATGTGATGGAAAGCCACAATAAGCAGACATGATACAGTACCTCTACTGTGCTATTTTGTTATAATAAAAAGAAACTTACTGTAATACTGTACGATAAAATATTTCACCACAGCTTCAGGCACCGTCTTCTTTCTCAGCTCCCGTTGTTTGTGAACACGTATATCTTCTTATTTCATAGTACAATTCGTGCCTTATATTTGGTGCAATCCCTTTTCGTTCTGAAGTGCTTTATATTTATACTACATTACTATTGGCTGTAGAGTACTATGTATATATTACAGTACTGTACTTAATGTCTTGCCTCCCCCTTATGACTATCGCGATATGCCCAAATTGACTTGTGTCCAGTGGTTCCAGTCCCAAATGTGGATGCACAGTGACAGATACCTGTATATATGACAAATCCGCTCATGTTATGCAGGGTCACAGGATGCCTGCCACAGTCAACACTGGCCATAGGGCGTCAAAGGGCACACACATTACGGGCAATTTTGAGATGTCACGTCAGCTACAAGCATGATTTGGGATTGCAGGAAGAAGATGGAGCACCCAGAGGGGGGAATGACGGGGGGGGGGGGGGCATGCAAGCAGGCATGACACAGAGTGGCTGGCCTTCAAACCCATAATCCTGGAGGTGCGAAGCAAGAGCACTGAGCCAGCCAATAAAAAAATCAGCTCGTCAGTATTTCTAAGCACTGCAGAAAAGACGCGCCAGTGGTATGCAGAGGTATGATAATGTGCTTCATAGCTGACTGAAGCGCTTGAAGCTGTTTGGTTCTAGCATTTCAGCAGGAGACAGTCTAAGCCGCCCTCTCTGCTTGGCAGGTTGAACTCTTCTCCATGATTTATCAGTGTTTTGAGTAGCACTGTGTCCCTTGGGCCGAAGTGAGGACGGACCGTGGCCAGTGTGCAAAGAACATCTCTCTCCAAGGAGATCTGTTCAACATACTGATTCCGCTAAATCTCTCTGGGGGATGAAAGAAAAAGGAAACATATCAAGCCACAGGTTATCGTCTACTTATTTTTGGTTGAACGAATGAAGATGATGGCCAGAGAAAAGAAGAATAGCATCACGGTGTTTCCATGACTCCGGCCATTATGACATCATTCTCCTGGGATGTCCTCAGTGTCCCAATAGCTGATAGGTCCTTCTGCTGCACAGACCCAACAATATTCCATATAAGATCAGCATTCCACCATGCCTTCGGCACGCCAGGTGTTTTATTTAGCTATTTTTAATGCTGCAAACTCTCAAGAGGGATATGAATAGTTGTCAGCCTTAATTGGTTAGATGAACTGTAGGAGGTTTTAAAACCCTATTGCACGATAGAATCTACTCAGCAGTCTATCTTTTGCTGTGTGGGAATATCTTTTTTTTCCAATGGCTTAAGCTTTTTTAAAATGTTATTTTGTCACCTTGTGATTTTCTGAAGGGGCTGTTTTCAAGAGACCGAGACTCTTATCTGCTGACACACGCGGCCGCGATGCGGAGATATTTAACCAGAGTGAGGCGAGATTATCGTCTCTCAGGCGAGAGGCTAAAGAAGAGTGATGCAGCAGCGTGTAACAAACGTGGGTCGTCAGTATCGCTGTCAGGCCGTTGTCATGCAAACAGTTGTCACGGGAGCAATGGGGAGGAAATAATCTTTTATCGGAGAATCTCCCTGGAAAGGAGCAACGACAGCAAACCAGAGCATGTTTCAATCCCCCTCGGTCTCTCCCCGAGTCGGATCTGCTTTCCAGGCCAAAGGAGAACCCAAAACGAATATCATAAATAAGGTCTGAATTACAGATGTCTAGGTTGACTTCCATTCACCCTGTACTTTAATATATTTTACAATGTGTATGCTAGAAAAGATTTTAGGACCTCGTTGCGACCACACATATATATTGATTTTATTACTTTTATTAACAGCCAGGACTGAGCAAGGAATGGAACACAAAGTGCAAAAGGCCTACAGGAAATAGTTTCTCAAAAACGAGAATCTTATAAGTGAAATCTGCCTACACACACGCCCAGCATACCACATGAAATCCAAAATAGGCACTTCTTTTGAGGAAATGTATGTAACTTTGTATTCCTCCATCCAATTTCTGAAACCTCTTGTCCTATTCAGGGTCACAGGGGGTACAAAGCTTATCCCAGAGGCTACGGGCACATGGCAGGGAACAACCCCGGATGGGGCACCAACCCATCGCAGCGCCCACTCACACACCATTCACTCATACATGCATACTCTGTCTTCAGAAACATTTTTTCACCATGCAATTATTTCTCATAGCGTAGCTCTACATTACATTGACTTAGAGAGTGCTTTTTTCCAAAGCAACGTACAAGCGAGGCAGATAATGTTTCACAAGTGTACCGCTGTCAATGAGACAACTTAGATTCAAGAGTAGCTAGACTGAGCTTCCAGTGAATAACCGGAAACAAGTTTAAGTTAAAGCATAGCAACATTCCATGATGTGCCAATCACCCTGATTTCACGGGAAACAGAGGGCTTACATCAGACAAAGTCCTGTAGACCAGTCAGAATGCTTCCCAGTGGCACCAGCAGGTCACCTAGCAGCCCTTAGGGGGCGCTGCACAGACGTGACGTGGACAGGGAAAACGGTGGGGTATCACAGCATGAGAAAAACAGCATGTCTAAGACACTAGCTGTGTTTGTTAAATGACTAAATCTCACATGAGGGAGATACACAGGGGAGGAGGGGATACAAATTGTATCGTCCATGGAAAGACAAGTGAAGTCCCAGCCAAAGACGCACATATTAAGCTAACGAAAGAGTTACGAAGCATAAATAAATGTGCGCCCTCAGTGTCGTGGTCAGACCCAAAGATTTGCCTGTCTAGCCACTTTCCCCTCGTATTGAGCCCAGAATTATGTGGGTGGCCACATTTGCAAAGCTGATTTACATTTCATAGGCCAGCGATCCCACCTACATCTCAACTAATTACTACAGAACGACACGTACGTGCCTCATGGAAAATCAATCATCTCTTGGATCCTACCGCAGGGGTTCCCCTGTTAATGAGTGTGCCAAACCGACTCGTCTGTAAATAGATCATGTGACCCTGGTTTTCCTGGTATGCAGTGGGGGAGAATGGTTTGTGATTTGGTACTTTTGGTAGGATGGCACGCAATGACAGACACAAGGGTAAAAATAACAGAATTGCAAGGTCGAGAGTCTATATTACGTTTCAGGCGAACTGACAAAATTATACATTCTCATCATTGCGGAAAGACAAATTGTTTAAATTGTCCTCATTTTATCTTATCTTTGCAGGATGGAAACTCAAGGTTTGATACGTACCCGGGTCTGCCGTCAAAAAAAAAAAAAACAAAAAACCGGCATGCTAGAAAATCAGAACATCATCTCGGAATAAATGTGGAACAATTTAGAAGTGCCCGTCGCAAGCCAGAAGCTGCAGTGTCACTTAAAAAGCTGGAGCTGGCGTTCACTGTGGTCTGGGCTCGTACAGTGTGTGTGTCAGTGATGGATGGGAAACCCTCTGCTTATCTTACTCTCACCAGCAGAATCCAGTACTGATTTTTCAGGGACACCATTTCATAGTGATGAGTAGAGATGTAGATCCATTTCACAGTCTCAAATCTTTCTCAAATGAAAATTGCACCTCGATCTACATAAAAAAGTAACACAATCGGCAGTTTGCCTTGAAAACTACAGAAACCTGTATCCCTGTGTGGATGAGAGGGTGAGAAATAGCCCCCTTAAAATTTTCCTTCAATTGTTTATCCCAAGGGTTTTGGTTGAGATTGAGCTTTAAAATATACTGGAATTAATTTCCTTTGAATTCAAAGGGGCTGTGTGAATCACTCCAACTGGGATGTGAGGTGAGCCATGGGACATGGCTTGGGGGGGAGGGGGGGGATAAGAGGTTTATTAGTGATAAGGTTTCCCTTATTGTGGGGTATAGGGATAGGGACAGAGAAGAAAACAGAAGGAACAAATATAATGAACATAAAACATGCAAACCCATGACCAATAATTGCAGACTGACAGTGGGGGTGAGACAGGACAGACTTCATCAGATTATATCAGTGTTTCTAAACCCAGTCCTTGAAGAGCCCCAGGCAGTCCACATTTTAGCTCCCTCCCAGCTCAAAATACACCTGTACCAGGTACACGGTGTTCTTACTTGCTTGATTATTTGGCTTAGGTGTGTTGGGAGTTGGAATGGAAAAAAAAAATGTGGACTGTGTGGGGTCCCCGAGGACTGGGTTGAAAAACACTAGTTCACAGATATGAATGAGACAGTTATAATGAACAAAAATAATGCAAGTCACCTGATTATTCCATCTGAGGTGGGCGGGGGGGGGGGGGGGGGCGCGGGGGGGGGGGGGGGGGGGGGGGGGGGGGGGGGGGGGGGG
>JAODLD010000046.1:9324459-9339507 GCA_026781065.1 Mormyrops boulengeri
AGCTGCTGAATCAACGCCCCCCCCCCCCACCCCACCCCACCCACCAAGCAGGTAATAAAACCCTCCAGACTCCACAATCACTGCAGCATCAGCGAAGACAGACTCAAACAATCTACACAGCCAATAGTGAACCCAGGGAACGCACTTCATAAAAAATCCAGCCGATGTGCCTTTGCTTTACATTTTATTATTATGTACTGGATAAAAAGGCTGTATATGCCTGCCAGTGGCAGCAATTTCAGTAATTATACACAGGAATGGTTGTTACACAGTGATCATTTTATCATGTGCAGTGACAGAGCATAAATACCATCAGTGCTGAACACCTGCTCGCTGGGGTGACCCCCTAAATCCACGTCAGGGGGACACTATGAACTAAATCACGTTTTACAGCCTACTTTTAAACTGAAAGGCTTCTGTGCTTGGCTAAACAGTTCAGGTCTTCTTGTGCTTTGACTGGTTTCTTTCCTTGATTGAAAGACTCATCCAGCTGTTTCAGCGTAACATTAGTGAACACATGCGTGGTTATAGGACACTGACCAATCAGCACACAGCAAGAACTCAGTGCTAAAGTGAAATCCAGAATCCAGGTCTTTTTAATTGAAATGGTAGTCTGCAAACCCTGTTCTAGCTCATAGTGTTCCTCCTGTCCCACCTAGGTCACCCTACTGCTCGCAGGTCCTATGCAGTACCATATAACACCCGTACATTCACAATTCTGGAAAGTAACTTCTCATGAATTTGGTGAAAAAAATAGACATTCGGCAATGTTTGTAATGTGATCGTTTCAAGTTGGTCCTCCAGAGTAGTAAATATAAAAACAAACTGCTACATCAGTACAAGTTACAAGTTTACATATATACAGCCAGTAATAATATATACAAGGTTAAAAAAATATGTTCTTCAAAAAATGTCCCTCTGTCACATAGTACAGGACGAACCAGTTCACCTTTAAAAAAAACTTAGTCCATTTGTGTCCTTGACTTTGCAGGTAGGTGGCGTCCTAGGAGCTTCAGAATAAGAGTGCTTTGCTGAGGCCACGCCCAGGGTGGGAAGGGTCATGGTCTTGTGGGTAACCTCAGTGCCCCACCCCCTGCTCCGCCTGGTCACATGACACGCCTGGTCACACCGCGTACCCGAATTGGCTGTCGTAGTGCGGCCCGTTGCCGCTGGGCAGAGGCATGTGGCGTCCATGGCCGTGCTCTGGCCCCATCTTCACGGAGCTGTAGATCACCCCTGGGTGTGAGCGGTAACCCATGACGGAGCGGAAGCTGGAGTTTCGGCTGGAGGGGCGGCTGGCGGGGGCTGCGGCATCCTCCCTGTTTGTGGGGGAGTTGGGGGAGGGGGGAGTTGGGAATTATCGTAGATGAAAACTAAAAATAAGGAAATATTGTCGCGAACTGAACTAAACAAAACTATAAATGTTGCTCCTGAAACTACCTGAAATAAAATAAAAATAAACATCAAATACTTTCTGTTTTCAATACTATTTCACTAAAGTAATTATCTATCTTTAGCTACCATTATTAATACTTGTAACATGTTTTTCCCATTCCGAGGACATTGCAACAATGTATACGGGATACTTATGTAGGATTTTCGAAACATCAGGCATAAAATAGGTCTACAACTTTTAGTCTATTCATAGAAATAAAATTACTAACACTTACATTGAAATTAAAATATATAAAAACTAAACAAATATACCTTTAAAATGAAAACTAATAAAATCCAATACAATCAAACTGAAATTAAAACTAAACTCGATTTCAAATGAAAATTGAAAGTAATATAAAAATCAAGCGCATAACAACACAGGTCAGTCCCAGTCACTGCCATTCTCTCCCCGTAATGCAGGACTGCGTACATCCACATGAAAGCCCTTCCACATGCTGCTGTGCGACGGGGCCCCGCCCCCTTCTCCAGGACTCCTGGGATACGATCCGGGTAACAGCAACCCTGATTGTAAGCGATTGCTGAAAAAGGAAGAATGCGGCTAATCCTGCAGGGCTGGCTCGTCTTTTAAAGACGGCCGAAGGCGGGGAGTCTGACAGAATGATATCGCGCCCGGGGTCTTTGCTCGACTCTCAGCCTTTCCAGTAAATACAACCTTTGCTTTGCACATGATGGCAGGAAAGACATATTTTTTTGGGAAACAGATAAAACAAACTTTTTGCTAACCATTTAATAACATTGTAAAATGGTCAGGTATACATTTTAAACACTTTAAAATGAAGGTGACTCTAAACCTATCTGTGGATCAAAAGATTATCCTTGTTAGTGTTAATTCATCGTGGGAATATGGATGCGTTTATAATACAGTAAAACAAAAAATGGTGAACATGATAAGTGCTTAGCTTAGGTCGGCCTATTTAGTCCACGGCATACCTGATCTCATTAGCCACTTCTTTCTCGTAGCGTCGCTTATTGCAGCAGCAAATCAGAAGCCAGATGAGCAGGAGGAGTAGGAGCAACAGAAGCAGAGCACCAATCACAGCGCCCACTATCACGGCAGTTTTATTGGTAGCTAGAAAGAGAAACATAAGCAATGAGCACACACCTGAGTTAACATGACCTGGAAGATCAGGCAGATCAACCGTCTGCTTTCACGGCAGAGAGAGAGATTTATGAGACAATAGGTAATTTTGTCTGTGTATTTTAGTGCTGAAATAAGACTGATTCCAGTCAGCTGTAGGGTGGAAATCAAGCATGCGTTTTGCTTCAAATCATTATTAGTTTTTCCGCCACTGATTTTAATCTATGGCTTGAGTAGACAAATGTAAACAGCATAACGGTGTCCACATATTTTGTTGCTTTAAGAAAGCAGGCCCTTTGGGTTCCTGCCAATATTCATGATGGATGGAGCTCCAGCACAGAGACCAAAACATCTGCTCAGACAGGGAGCTGCAAGGCAGGGGGATGCCACGTCCAGTCCTGGAAGCAGGGTGATGGTCGTGGGGAGTGTTTGCAGCTGGGGGGAAGGGCCGACTCACGCTGGTAAGCTCGCAGGTTGCATCTGCACTGAGCCTGGCCCACGTTGTTCTTCACGTCACACACGTAGCTCCCGGTGAAGCTCTCCGAATGGTTCCTGATCAGCAGCTCTCCTGTCCCGGGGTCTGAAAGTGACGACAGCCAGTGGTAACCAGACGTTGGGACGACCAGGTCAAGAATCAGATGGCCCCCTTAGCTGATATGTAGAAGTGACACTGCAGGAAGTTTCATCTGAACCGAAGAACTCAGCCTACAGCTTCTTTCACCTTGAACGCTGTTCTCGACTAGACACCACTGAGGCCTCCGCTTTGAACCCGAGCCATCCGATCTATGTTTACTTATCATCATGATCATAACAAGACCAACAGGTGGCCTTAAGGCTCAAGGATCCTCTTAATAACCAAACAGGTCTCAGCAGAGGACTAGTGGAGGTCTGGCAGCTCCACATTCTTGCCATGTTTTATATGTAATGTTACCTTTAACCCTGATGAGGATTACAGACATTACATCAGGTCAAGATAATAACCCAAGTGTATAGCAAAACATGCTGCTTTGTGGGAATGGGTTATGGGTAATCTTAATGGTGAGACCGCTGCAGATCCAGTACTCAAACTTAAATGTGGGTAGACGGGTCGTTGAAAGTTTAATGCCATGTCAGTGTACATGGCGATCTCACGGCAAGAACCAGGTTCAGTCTAAATATATTCATATAGAGAAAGGCATAAAATAAAACTGTATATACACTTAAATATACATTAAATAACTAGATAAATGGATTGATATATAAATGGGTAAATATCAAGATGTCTGAACTGAAAGTATAAAATAAAATAAAATTGCTCACAAATAAAATACATACCAAGCTTATTACTACGAGACGTGGATAAAATGAGTTTGTTATATAAATTCTAAAACCCTCCTTAAAAACACCACGCGATATATCGCGCGAGAGGGATTGTTGTCTAATGGTACGATAGGCAGAGCAGTCTAATGAAATATGCTTTATCGTTAGAGGGGTCCTACAATGTTGACATGATGGTGGTTCCTCAGACCTTAATACAAATGTCCAATGGGAACTTAAATATAGGAAGGATGGCAGAGGAAGAGGAGGTCGGGATATCCCACTCACTCAGGGTGGCCGTGCTGGGGAGGGCGCTTCCATCCTCTCTCGTCCACTGGTAGGTGAGCGGCGTAGAGCCCTGCGAGGATGTGCAGCGGAGCGACACTGGAGAGCCGATCTCCTCGGCACCATGCACCCAGCACTTTGGCATCATTGGGGGCACTGGAGAGGCAGGGACAGGCGGCGGATAAACGCCAGCGCCCCCTAGTGTTCCCGACATCCACCCCGTAACAACGTTTCATGGATAAATGCACCGGCAAGCGCGATGCGCTCTGGGGTTTGAGCGTGACGGCCCGATGAACCAGCCATTATGAACCAGCAGAGGTGCGAACCAACTATCCATTACGGAGTCAGTGAAGCGGCCAAATGCCAGGGCAAGGACTCCTGGTTTGGAAACGGCACAGGGGCCACGCTCTGACCCTGAATGGGCAAGCTGATCATTTCATTAAGGAACCTTCCAGGAAATCCAAACCTCCTTCTATTACTGAGCCTATAATTAAACATGCACTGTTAAATAATATACACATGCATATTACATAACATACAGTAACAAACGGTCAACTGTAATGAAACATACAATTAAAATTCATACCAAAAATAGCACTTTTTAAAAATGTTTATGTTTTTAGCCCTCTGCAGCTAACCCTGCAAAAACTTATTTTACGATCCTTGCAGACTGGGGCATAGGAACTGGGGGGAGGGGGGGCGGTTACCCCCCAATACTTAATGTGGATTAATTCATCCCCCCCTATAAATAGACGTTTGCTTTATGTCAAACTGTCTCCTGCAACCGTGACAACATGCGCAATTCTGCTGAAGATATATAAGAATCAAGAACACAAACATACACATGCGCGCGCGCACGCACGCACACGCACACACACACACTTTAGCGCTTTCTTGCTGACACAAACTGGGCTCAGAAAGCCTTTGGCTTATCACCGTTTCGGTGGATCGGGACCCAGCATTTGGAGTGGGAGAGGAGAGAGCTCTCAATCACAATTACATGCTTTCACATCGTAAGAAAACACACTGACGCATGAGACGCGTTATTCCAGTAGAACAAGCAAGAAAATAAACGAGACAGAGATGGAGAGGAACAAGCTGAACTGGAAAGGGACCCGGGCCAGTGTCTCAACGCCGCCTCACCCAGCACCACCAGTGTCTGCTTGCGCGTGTCCACACCCGGGGCCTTCTTCACTTTACACTGGTAGGTGTTCGTGTCTGAGGGCTTCAGGTCTGTAATGGCGACCGAGGCGTCGCCATTGGCCGGATTCGGGGAGCTGAAGTTCATCCGCTGCATCACACCGGAGGGCCCGTATTCGTACACCTTCCCGCCTGTGAATGACAGGATCTGTGGGGGTGGGGGGGCAAAGGGGGATTAAAAGCCGAGAACCCATTTTCCCCACGAGGCCGGTGAAGCTCCGTTAGAGTAGGAGAGGGTCAGCCGTACGTCGAGGTTTAGATTGACAAATTACAGCCTTTATGGTGGCTTGGATGGAATAATTAGGGAAGACTGGGGAGTCTTGGTGAGCCATTTCAGAAGTGAAAAGAAATTAATAGTTTGTCTGTGGAGATACAATATGGTACAATTTGACACAAGCTATGTAGCAATTCATTGAGGATGAAGGTCATCACCATTACCGCCACCACCATCATCCTCATCGTAATACAAGGATGGAAAAGGCACACTGTGGAAAACAGGAGGTCCCTCTTAAAGTGCACTGTCCTCACCAGCCGGTCCTTCTGTGTCATGTCGGGGCTAATGATGGACCACTCGATGTCCAGCTCCCCGGTGTCAGAGACCCCAGGCAAATAGGTGCAGCCCAGCGTGACTGACTGCCCCAGGGCTTTCTGGATTGTCTGGGGGCCCGTGGATGTTATCTGCAACGACACCGCCATCCCTGCCGTGCGGAAGGGAAGAAGGACAGCACCATTGAGCCAGCTCTTACACGCAGAAAAAAAAAGCAGACATTTTAACATGAAGTGCCGGCGGTAAATGTTTTTAGAATGTGGGAGGCGATTGACGAGCTAATGCAGGTAAACCCGCACGAAATTCGCAACACCCTGCTGACAGAACTGGCTCCACGTTTAATCGCGAAAAAACAATGGCAGAAAGGTGGACCCACCAGTGTGCTTCTGGCATCACAATACTTTCTCATCAGGCGTCTGTGACACCCATTCGCCATCCCCCCACACCCCTCCCTGCCCTGCCCTGCACATCTCAAGAGTGAATAGGAATATTTATGTGTTTGGTCATGGCAGGAATCTTGATCGCTGGTCAAAAGCCTAACCCAGTCCCTAGGTGAGGCAAACTGGGGTGGAGTAAGACAATTCCTCACCCTCCCTACTGTCTCTGCTACATATTTGCACTGGGTGCAACTGAAGAGAAAGGGGAGGGAAAAAAAATAATAAAAACAGGCAGCTGCTACAGGGGTGCGGTGCTAGTGTGAGCGCAGACAACGGCATGGCCACGCTCCAGCACTCGTGACACAAAGGAATGCTAATAGGACACAGAAATACCCAGCAGGCAAACCGCGGCTATGAAACCAGAGCGGTTCCCGGCTCCTGTCCAGCCCCGCCCTGCCCGCTCTCCCCCAGAGATAATCACCGAACAGCATGGGCCAGCGCATTCTGGGGGTCCGCAGACGGAAATAGGATTTACAGTTAAACTCATTCAAAATTGCTCTTATATTTTGGATGCATTTTTTTTTACCCCTCCCAAAAGCACGTACTGTACTTTCCCGGTTTCAGAGCAGACGGAAGGACCCGGCGGGCCATCGGCAGGTGATCCTCCCGGAAGAGTTGGACCTCTGAGATTAACAGACTTATCGAACGCTTCCATATTGCCGCCACGCAAGGAAATGGAGAGCACGTACTACGGGATGAGTCAAATGCAGGTAACCACTGACGACACAGTGATGCCAACGATGACACATGTGTGCCAAAGATTTTAAAAAAAGAGAGAGAGAGAGGAAGAGAGTTAACTTTCTGTGACGCTGCATCATTTGACGCTTACCTGTATACAAGAATGCTGTGACAGCGCAGAACAGCGTCAAGCGCGTTGGGTGCCACATGCTGTATGCCCGTATGGTCCGGCTTCTGGGGAGAACAGCAGACAGACATTAACAAACCGCACAGAACAGAAAGCCAGGTACAGGCAACAGGCACAATGAAATTTCAGTCTTTGCGTTTCCCATCATGCTCTGCTGTTTGGTATTGGCGGGTAAGTGCACTGACTGGAGCATAAAGTGTAAAAACTGGCCCAAATTGCTGCAGATTTAACTTCTCATTGCTCTACCCAGAAATGTCACATTTGAATGCTTTTCTCACAAAAAGAAAGGATATTTCTTACTCTTTTTGCCAGCGTATGCCTTAGTATCACTTCGCTCAAAAACCGCACTGAAATCATGCCAGTACCTACTGCTGTGAGACACACACTGACATACTACTGGTGAGAGTAAAGCTTGGGGCCTCAGGGGCCCAATGGTGATATGTTTACTCTGTCCAGGATTTGACCTGGTGACCTTCGAGATACATGCAAGGAATCCTAACCTGCGAAACCACACATTCCCCCCACCGCTACTCCAGCATCTGAAACCAGAGGCCATCTAGCTACCAAACATTCGACTCCAACCGGGACGACTTCTTCCGATATCGATCAGCACAGGCAGGCCTGATGGTGGCGCCGGGTTTCGGTTCCACGCGGCCGTTTCGGCTATTGGGCTCAGGGCAGGACAAATCACCACGCTAAGCACTCAATGGCACGACTCCACTCCCTGTACCGTGTGCCAACTGGCTTCTGATGCGCTACAAGTTCCAACTGCTGCAACTGTGGCATTATTAGGGCTAGTAATAGGTACCGGCAGGTATGTGCATTGACTGGAGGAAAGTGTACAAGTGGGCCCAACATGGTTCAGTTTCAATTTATCATTTCATTCAAAAGCATACTGGGATTAAAGTCAGCGGTTTGACCAGAAGTATTGGTCAATTTCACCCTCAATTTTCTCATAGAAGCCTAATGAATTGAGAATTTTTTCAGGACGTTTCTAACAACATCCCATGACCCCATGAATATGAAAATGAGATCCCCACTCATGAGGTCATGGGGTACCCCAATGACCATGTCCCAAACACCATTAAAGATAATGACTGGAAACTGTTTGTGCCTTTATTTTGTATCAAAACAAAACATTCTTAAACAAAACGACTTATTAGATCTAACCTGAGCCAATTTTCAGTATATACCTGCCCAAATTTATTACTAATAGAGACGTTTGCATGTCGGTTACTCCTGGCACAGAACAGGAGGGAAGGTTACAAACTCCCTGTGCTACTGTGAACCAGTAACGATGCAAATGATGTGAGCATGCAAAACGACTGGTGTGAGTGAGAAAAACACCTTGCAGAACAAGAGAAACTCCTTGTTTGCTCCAGCACTGTTAGATGTTGCATTATATGGCTTCCGAAAAGTAAACATTCATGACATAGCAAACAAAGTCTGAAGGAAAAATATTTGTGCCGTCACAGTCGTGCTTGAGGCGAATGAACACTGTAACCTTTGAAAGGACAGGTAAAGGCAGGCAGGCGGGCGGGCGGGCGGACGGACGGGCGGACAGACCATGTAGGAGCACATGAGACTTACACACACCAAGCAAGAGGTTTACACTACTATCTCCCCAAAAATAGCACTGCCCTTTGAATCTGCTGGAGCTGTGTGTAAACATTCATCTACAGTATACTCTAGGTACTGTGTGTAGATATACACACAATTACAAATTACATATGACCTAAATGTCCCAGGAATAGAGTCATGAAAACAGGCGTATTAGTTATATCAATATCAATGATCGGTCAAAAACTCACTGAACATAAAACACACCACTAACTAATAAAATAACAAAAGCAAACATAAAAACCAAATACAAACTAACAACAAATCAGCCATTCATATGGGAACAGAAATGCCAACATTTCAGTCTTACCTATATGTCCTGTATGGCCTTTCGGCTGTTCAGAGCTCACAGAAACCTGACTCCAATGCCAGCCTGAGGAGGAAAAACAGTTTACCTGAAACTTAGATGACAGCTGACAAGGCGTGGGGGGGTTGGGTGAAACACTACAGTATGATTGCTATTAGGCTTCACGCAGTCTTTTTCGTCACTCCGTGTGTGTGCATGGCCGGCCCACTCCGCCAACAGCTGCAATCTCTCTCCATGTTTCTCCCTCCCTCCGCTGAGGCCTGGAACAGGTGTGTCAGTACTAGTCACGCCCCGCTTCTCTCGTCCTTACTCTTTCTTTCTTTCTTACACACAAACGCTGCAATAGTTAAGTGATCAAAAGTCTCACTCCATCATTTTCAATTTACACCTCACTAAACTCGCGCACAAGTTGGAGGCTCGATGCGCAATAAAAAAAACAAAAAAACAAAGACCACTTGACTAAAATTCCCATTTATCTGTCTTTGCTGAGGCGGCCCGTTTATACTGACGGGACAGCTACATATTCCCCACGACATAAGTGATACGTCTCGTTACTTTGGAAAAACGCCCGTTAAACTTGTTGTCTGGTGACTAAGGTAAATTGGTACTAGTCTCTTAAACCTACCGCTTGCAGTTAGTGACAGCCCCCCCCCCGGCGTGAAGTCCGCAGCAGATCATGCCCGAACGCATGTCACACCGGCCACGATCCACTAACAATCAGTGCTGCGCTTTATTTTTCCGTCGGTTTTCCATGGAAAACAAAATGACTTTTTTTTCCGCGAAGGTTTCATCCCCACCTACCTCTTTTTTCCCACGGAGGTATGGATGGCGGTAATTTTCCCGGACGAGCACGCCGGTCCCACCACACTAATTCCGGGGCGTGAAGCAGCAGCAGCAACAGCAGCACCTGAGACGGCGCGCCGCCTAGGCGATGACGGGGTCTCCATGGCAACCCGCTCCCGGGGCCGCGCACAGGGGCGGTGCCCCGGGGGGCGGGGTGCGGGGGGGTGCGCCTCGGGACTGAACAAACTGGTTATTTGAGGAGTGACGTGTTGTCCCGAACGGTTAGGATAAACAGCACATATAATGGTGGGGGCATAAGTAAATGGGAAGGGGGGAATACTCCATCATTTATCAGCATCAAGAACGAAAAATGTGTTTACTAGTTTGTTTTTTACTTTATAAATTTACACGAGACGATTAGATGGTGGGAGTCCGTCGTGAGTAGGAAGTTCTTCAGCTAAGCTTAAAACATGTAAATGAGCTTAATATCGTTTATTATACCGTGACGCTGGAAGCGGCTAAGCGGCTTGAAAAATGCATGGATGGGACGTCGTTTATTATTCATTATTCTGGTTGTTCCATAACAGCACGTTTAGGCTTGGCGTAGGTCTGCGGGGAAAGCAGCACACTGGGCTGGTAGATGGGAAGGGCGAGTACGCCGATCATTTGACAGTCAAAACCAAGTAAACGCGAAAGCAGGACCCCCCCCCCCAGCCGAGCCAACTCCATACCTGTCCTACAAGTACCAGCTGACGCCGGCAGGAGCCGCGGGTCTGGCAGCCGCGAAGGGGAGATCCCGGGCACTGATGTTCCGCATTCACCGCTTTTTTGGGGGAGGGCGCGTTAATGACTCCCAGAGCAGCGGGCTCCTTCGCTTGCCATTTCCTCACTGTGTATAAAGTGTCTACAACACCCTGTTCACTTGAGTAAGAGCCTTGTGCAGTATGTTTGGGGTTCAACTGCACAAAAAATGCGATGCAATGCACTGAATTTAAAGTTTGTTTTCCTGTTAGCTGTAGGTAGGCAGAAGTCTTATGAATCCATTTAAAGGGTTAACTGAAATGAGGTGCACAATTGACTGTTCACTTGACCTTCATGTGAAGTTATAGTTACTGGGGTGTGTGGCACTCTAGCCCACACCTGTATGGTTGGGGTCTTGATTGGCATCCATGCTGTTTTTGTGGAGTTTACATGGCTCCCTGGCCTTTGTGTGGGTTTTCAGTGAGTACTCTGCATTTTTCTGTAGTCCAAAGACATTTAGTTGAACTGGTGTCTCTAAATTGTCCATTTTCTGTTGCTGTGTGCAGGGGCAACATAAAGTTGGTGGTTTGGGGGTGGGGATGATTCCAAGGCCCCCTGAATACAGGGGCCCTAAAAAATTCGGAACATGATTGGTTTGCTGTGGGCCCAATATGATATATGATATACTATCGTGGGGCCGAAAATCTCTTGATCTGTGTGTCTTGTGAAGTACTGGCGTCCCATCCAGGGTGTCCCCGACCTCCTGCCCTGTGCATCCTGGGATGGACTCCAAGCTCCCCTGAACCTCATACTTGATAAGCGGTTATAGAACAGTGTTTCCCAACCCGGTCCTTGGAGACCTCCAGGCAGTCCACGTTTTTGCTGCCTTCCGACTCCCGGTAGGGAGAAAAAATGAACTGTCTGGCAGAGAACTGAGAAGGAGCAAAAACAGGAACTGCCGGGGGTCTCAGAGGACCGTGTTGGGAAACACTGTTATAGAAAGGGAGGGAGAGACCCCCCCCATGTCAGCTTGGTCTGTTGCACCGCATGTCTGCTGAGCCCTGGATCACAGCCTTTCCTGAGGTGCAACACTCCCGTTTGACCACAGCGGGGTGTACAGATGACAGGATCAGATCAGATGACACGGACGCGGCGTCCGTCGTGCCTCTGCAGCGAATGCCGGCTGTTCAGTAGGCAGGGGGCTGGCTGGTGGACAAGCCGAGAATCACCCTCGATGGAAATATCAGCGGAACATTCCAGTAAAATTTAACTCTTTTCAAATATCCTCTTGGACAGGAGAGCAAAACTCGCCAGGTGAGCTATTGTGTGGTTGAGATCTACAGGGTGTGTATTGCAGGTGAGATCAGCAGTCCAAAAAAAAATATGAACTGAAACCTGTGATTATAGCAGCTTCTGTTTAAACCTGGGGTCTCTATCTATGAGGGACGCTCCCCGCCATCGGTGCTGTTTCTGTTTGTGGTCGTACATCATTCTCCACACTCCCATCGGTTGCCTTGGCGTCGTGTAGAGCTGTTAAAAATAATGGCCACTATTTTAAGGGTGGACAAGGGAGGGTTTTGAAGGGAAGGTTTGGTGGGGTGAAGAGGAAGGACATCAAAACAGTTTAGAGAAACAGAACATAGAGAACAAGAAAAAAAAAACCCAGCAGGGCAGAAGAAGGTGGACACCAAAGCGCTGCCATTTTAGTCAGGAAGAAATGAAAAGTGAGAGGGAGGTATTACATCCCAGCGTTAAAGCCGAACAGGGCAAGGATCCCTCCGCTGCACTCAGTGCACCTCCAATGGGCCACAACTCTACCTTTCTTTGGCCTGGAAGTTCAGCAAAGGTCACGTTTTGGTTACTGGGAGCTGGGAGGGAGCAAAAACGTGGACTTTCTGGCTGTCGCCAAGGAACAGGTCAAGAAACACTGGGTTAGAACCAGTGTGGTAAAATGTCCTATTCATTAACAAAGAAGACCTGCACAAACCACAGGTGCGTGCAATAATTCCCACGTGACAAGCACGCACATTTTGCTGCAGAATGTGTTGTTCTTAAGTGTATATATGAAAAACCAGCCAGACTGGAATGAAAGCGGGATAAAATAAGTGTAACATATGTAAGCACCAATCAGACACTGGTGTTGACTTCCTCTGTTCTGTCTCTGTATGCAGCGAGACACGCCCACCAGATTGCTGTGCCCCTAACATTATGTTTAGCCTGTCTGTTCCTCTCTTCTCACCGAGGGCTTTTAGCTGGAAATTAAAATGGTAATTGATGATTTTCAGACCACTGGTCCGGCTCATTATTTGCCATAGAAATAATGTATTTGTACAGCATGTATATAAGTGTGGTACATAATCTCTGTGTAATGATTTAGTTATGATCTAATGTTTATTATTTCGAAAAGGAAGACGTTCATCTTAAGGAATGATTAATAATAATATTAATAGACCTCCCCTGCTCGCAATCGCTGTGCCAGTAGCGCTCTGTAAAGTTGGCCCAGTGAAATCTGGCGAGGTTTAAAGTGCTGTGGTACTTAGGTGTTTCCTCGTGCCTGAGGGTTCGCGTGCTTTGATACCTGCCCCGGTTGTGTGCACATCTGCACTTGTGTGTGGCGTTTCCTCAGCCCAAAGCTATATGCAGCTCAGGTTAACTGGTGGCTCCAGTTTAACCTACTTCTGTGCGTCTCCACTTGTTACACCTTGTGGAAACAGTTATTAGAAAATGGTTGAGTGGAGTAATTAGGTCTGGATCGGAAATCAATGCCCTTTGTCCTTAAACTGCCACAATCACCGGTCTCTGTGAAACATACTGTGACATGGCGGTTCACCGCTGAGTGATTAACAGGAAGGCGGGACATTAACGGCAACATGCAAAGAGCATCAGGCTGAAGTAAGCGACATGCCCCAGGCCAGACGAGCTGCTTAACTGTATGCTTGTGAATGGTGAACATGCGGTACGCTGGTCAACAGAAACTGATCCTGATTTGAGGTTGGTGTTGCTTCAGTATAAGTGGTCATAAGCCTTTTCGTAAAAGAAAAATTACAAGATTGTAATTAATTTATTTAGCAGGCACTTTTTAAAATGCGACATACAGGTGAGGATCACAGATTGGGGTCAGGCAGGGTCCTGGGAGTTATTGGGCTAAAGGACCTTATTCAAGCGCCCAATGGTGGGGCCACTCTACCAGCCGCGAGGTTAGAACCTGTGACCCACTGACCTCAGGCGCAGAGGCCTAATCCACAGAGCCATACAGACACTCTCCATATCATACATGCACTCAGGCACGGTCACTTGTCTTTTTATTCAGGCTGAGACCAAGCTAAGGACTCTTTACGATACAATTTAGTATGTCTTTAGTAAGCTGTTTAAGATGTATATTAAAAACCAGCCCTCATCTGTGACTGGCTAGAGTCACATGACTTTTCATGCCACCTAACTCCACCCTGTCAGCATCTCGGCAGCACCAGTTCAGCTCAATATCACTAGCTGGTGGACCTGAACTAGGATTAAAACTCACCTATAAGGTCTGAGGTCCCCCACGATATATTTTTGCCGTGCAGGGGTGTGTGTGTGTGGGCAGCGGGGTATGATAAATTTATGGGCCGACAAACTCATTGGCCTACCAGGAAAATGCCCAGTATGCCAGATGGCCAGACCAGCCCTGATAACTGACAATATAGCGAGAGCACCGTTTGACGGTGGTAATATCCTAAAAGAGCAATGTCAGAAACAAAAACAATGTTGTTGACACTGCAGAGAGCAGCAAAGCTTGGATAACATGAATACTGAGTGCAATAGAGCATTGACAAATCAAATATAAGCATAGAGGTAATGAGAACGTTTGCAGATCACAGATAAAATACATGTATGCAGGTCACGCTTTTGACACCTGTTGGAGTTTCACATCAGGCTGTGGCAGGTGGCTGCCCATTGGGTCTGAGTCTTGTCAATCAAACATCTCACACCGTCTGGAATGTCTGTGGGCTGAAATATGTGGTCATGTGATCATTTCTGTCACAATGATAAGGAAAAGCATCATGCGCCCTCCTCCGCACGCACATGTTACTTGCTATAAGAAATCCAAAATATATGAAATTTGAACACTCTCACAGTGTGTTGTTTTTCCCTGTTTTGGGAGTTGCTATCATTATGGAAATGTTTTGGTGAAATATCCCACCCCCGTGATGATGGCATGTGCAGTTGCGGCTCTGGTCGGGATGGTGTGGCTGATGGATCACCGTGGATGGCCAGGGATGAAGGTGACAGGAGGGGGATTGCAGGGGGAGACGGGGGAGGAAGCCAAAAACTGGGACACTTAATTATTCAGCACCGGGCCAGATGCTGAATTATGCAGCATCGATCAACCAGGAGTGCAGTGGATCAGTGCCGGGCATTAAATCAAGGGCGTGGGACAACGGGGGGTGGGAT
>JAODLD010000046.1:9339607-9351930 GCA_026781065.1 Mormyrops boulengeri
CCCCCCCCCCCCCCCCCCCCCCCCCCCCCCCCCCCCCCCCCCCCCCCCCCCCCCCCCCCCCCCCCCCCCGCAGGGAGTCTTCTAAATGCATGACCACCGAAATTAATAAGGGCATAAATAAGGGCTGCTCTTGATTATTTGCAGGGTGTGGGCCATGATCTGTAACCTCTAATGGCCCTCCCACCACCAGAGATTCTATTTACACTGGCACACAGATAGTCCGCAGTGGCGCTGGTGCACAGCATATGCTAGTAATAAGGAGGTGCTTCCGTTACGCTGAGCACGGTGCCCCTAAATGAGGGCTGCATCGTCTCGCCGACCTGCGTGTCAGTCCTATTCACAGTGGACTTGTCTCCTCTTCTTTGATGCTATTTTTATTATTTATGGGGGGGGGGGGGGTATAGTCCTACACTACGCAATAAATAAATAAAGACCACAGTCTTGCAGTTTGGCAACTAAGCCTTTCACGACACATTGTACTGAGTATAAGTGTGTATGTGACAAATAAAACTTTGATTTGATTTGATCGGCAATGCCGTGAAGAGTGTGGGAAGAGAGAGCATAGTTTCAGTGCCCTACTACTTCTAACTTGGACAAATGCATCTTTGTTGCCTATCCCTGCCCTTTCTCAGTTCATCATGGCCCTTTTAGAGGAATCACTCAGCTGCAAACTGGACACACTTGTAATTCAGCCGTAATTCTTGGGGCTCCCCTGGGCCATTGTCCGTCATCCCTGCCCAGTCTCTTATTGTCCTACCTGGATACGGACCGGAGATGCTGTCGGACTCGATTGTATTGAACGGTGGCCAAGGGGGCCAGGTCGCTGATAGCACTGTCTGTCTTTGTTGTTTTGGCAGAAAGAGCCTCTCTAACAACGGCAGATGGGTGGGGGCAAGCAAATCACCTTGGACCACGTCCAGAGAGCTGGAAAACAGCAGAGCTGCGGGGACCCAACCAGACAAAAGGATACAGGGTATCTCTAGTTGAGTGGTAGATGAGCAACCGTTGGAGGATAGTGACCACTTATTGGAGATGGGTAACCATGCCCTGGGTGCTGCTTACTGGTAATCAGAAGCTGGTACCCATGCATTGGAGGCTGGTAATCATGTAACCACTCAGTGGTAACTGGTAACCTGTCACCAGAGACTGGTAACCATGTAATGAGGTTAATATTCAGTCACTGGAGGCTAGTAATCGTGTTACCAGTCAGTGGGAGCTGGTAATCATGCAGTGAGGTTCCTAACTGGTCATTAGGGGCTAGTAACCATGCACTACTGGCTGGCAATTATTTGCTTATTATCAATAGGAAACTGGTCACTATTAATCAAAGGCTGCTATGCTTTCATTGGAAGCTGGTAACCATGCACATATTGCCCTGGCGATTAAACCTATGATTGTGATTCCAGCAGCTCACACGCACGGTAGTTTTGTGCCAGCCCTCCCTGAGAAACACGTGGCCCTTGATAGGCCCTTTACTACTCTATATGAGGGTGTGGAAAGCACAGCGGTGTCATTTTGTTCACCGACATTCGTCTCCACTGTATTACGGCAAAGCGGCACCCATGTTAGCAGCGAAATTGGCTGATTAGTGTTTGGCGCTGTGTGCTGCAGTCTACGGGGACAGAATTTGAGCCATTCCGCCTTAGGGCATTCATACACAGTGAAAACATTGAAACACAATTCACTGCACATTGATTTTTTGTTTAAAGTTTATTTATTTATTTTTTTAACCTGCCCCAGAAACTGACAGAAGTTTCTAGCGTAGTATTTTAAATGTGTGTATGTCCTGTTTTATAATGTCCTGTTTACAGGTAGATCAGTGATGAACAGTGGAATTTTGTCTTTTTGTGGATTTATTTTAGTTAATTATTCTACAAAAATTCTGTTCAACCACTGTTTTCCTGGAATATTTTGACAGTAAACTTGATCATACAGATTATTTATGAAGGTGTAGGAAATTTAAGTCATTCCCTAAGTGATCAGGTAAACCCAGAAGTATAAAAAGTTTTTTAAAACTGTCAGGCAGTAAGTATCTGGAGATAACTGCCCTTGGCATCCCATCTCCACCTCATCCCTGCTCTGCCTCTGTTTTATGACACCCTAAAGAGACGATGTATGATTTTGTCCTGAAAGCCAAGTGTAATATTCTACAGTGGTCTCCAATACGAAGATGTCAGTGAAGGTCTCACCCACAACCATCTGGCAGGTTCCAATCCCCCTGACCCTGCAAGTGCAAGCAGTTCATCCTATCACCGGTCACCTCTGCATGTATCAAATAAAAACATATTTATTCTAAACTAGTGTTGTAGACGGCCTTGAGACCAGTGTATGGGGAATCTACTACATTTCAGATCCCATAGTCTACAAATACAAGAGTAAATAACAAATAACATAACTTCAGATATGATTCAGCTGTGGAAACTCGTCTACACTCCACTGCCCTCAGTTGCATCTCCACGGCACATAAAAGATCCAACGTGGCAAGTTATAGTCGATATAAGATAAAGGAAAATGGGGGAAATGACTGTACATGCATATGCGTTAATGTTACCATTTCTGACCAGCTCACGCATGGGCTGTTGAGTAAATTTATTGAAATATGCGTTCTTCAGGAAAAAGGACTTCTGATGATGAATTCTTGGAAGGGTTATTTGTAACAGCTCAGGTTCTTGCCTTCTAATTTTGTATAATTCGTTCTTCTGCTTAATTTAATGACTTGAATCTGAAACATCTTGGAGTGCTTTAGCTCACGGGTCATTGTTATGTCTTTAAAAGGGAAATGTTATGTCCCAGTGACACCACATTCGCTGGGTTCATCGCCACCTTTGTTTTCTGTAATTCGAGTCATCATGTAGTAATTGGGAGCAACTTAGAGGGCTGTGTGCTCAATAATTCAGGGGGATTAAAGAGAGGGAGGGCCGGAGGCATTTGTATTTGATGCCATGGTGATGGTTGGAATTGAAGTTGAGTTCCTTAAGGGGTTGGGCAGGGCAGAGGTCGTTGTTTTCACCAAAGGTGTACATCATTTAAATGTCTATTTTTTGGGCAGGAGGGGACAAATGAAGCCAAATGAAATGTTGGGCGTACCCATATCCCCAACCTTTCTGGTACCTAAGCCCCTAGTTTTCACTGTCCGGGAGTGGATCTAAAAATTCTGTGCTGCTTGTGGAGCGTGGAGGTGTTGCATGTTGGCTGCAGTCTCATTTTGCGATGGGGGAGTCAGTGGGCTGGCCACCAGCCTAACAAGGAGGGAGGTGCAGGGTTTGTACAATGGCAGGAGAGGGGAAAAGGCTGACCTTCTGTACTTAAAGCACCAACAAAGGCCACATTACTTGCTAGGTCGCTCGCCACAGCAACCCGGCGTCCATCGAAACCACACAGCAGGAGGAACAGCAGGGGTGATGCGAGGTCCGTTTGCCTTCCCACACCACGCGCTCTCTCTCCCCCCCGACCTGCAGCATTATCCGCAAATCCTGAGAAGGTCAGCAAATCGGAAGAGAGCTCAGGGCTGTTGACCAGTTCTGGAGCTACACCCCTTGTAGGTGCCACAAGCTCCGTGGTCCTTGACTCAAAACTCGTACAACTGTAGCTCCTTTGGAGAAACTTTTGTGCACAACTTGAAGTTCTGCTGTTCAGGCAGCTGGACATTTTACTGAAACCTTTCAAGTTGAGTACCTTTAACAGCAGGGGAAGAAGCTGCCATCTGCAATTACACATGCCCTATATATAGCCGATTTCTTGGGCTGGACACATCCACTCCATCTATCTTCCTTAAATGCTCATTCAGTACAGGGTTGCTGTGAATCTGGAGCCTATCCCAGAATGCACAGGGCACAAGGCAGGGGACACCTTGGACAGGATTCTGGGGCCTGAAATTTAATATACAAAAATAATATGTGATTTTATTGTTGTTAGCAAACAGTAATACCCTTTGAAACATTGAAACATAAAGTTAATCCATCTTCATTTACCCACCACCACAGCACATAAATTTGATTGAAGTCGACGCTGTGGTTATGCCTAGAGGTTTTAGTAACATCATGATCCACCCACAAGATGTGGCGGCTTGTTTGTGGGCCCCACTCCTGGGACTGGAGCCAGAAAACTAGGGGTGCCACTTGGGTAGCTGGTCCATCTCACTACCTCCGTGGAAGCATGGGAATCCTTCTTCTTTGCCTTTGGTTTGTGAGCATTACACCGGTTCACTTCCCCCCGAGAACCTGCATCTTTATTTCCATAAAATGTTTGGATCCACAGTGTATAAAATTAAAAACACAGCCTCCTGGTTGGAACAAGTTTAGGGAGCCCAAAATACATTAGAGATGATTTTTAAAGAATAACTCGATTGCTAGGAAATGTGTTCCGTGCAGCCTCAGTGGTGGCAGTGTCATTCAATTATTCAGTTTATATTATTCAATCATATCATGCACCAGCACTCTGCGATCCAGACTGACCCCACACTGCAAGAGCTCAGCCAACAGCTGAAGAATACGTGCCAAACAGAAGCTCCTCTTTAGACTCCATGTTTCACATATACAAATTGCATTACTTACACTTCATTGAGCTGGGGCCTGGAATTTGTTGTACTTTGTTGAAAAAGTGCCCTCCAACTTCATACCTGAGTCACCTGTGTTCCAGCCTGTGCCAAAAAATTATATATTTATCAACAAAACATGGAATTTATGTACTCTGCAAATCAGCAAGCCGCCCGAAAGCTGCTGCGCCCTGTGTTTCCCGATTGCCTTCTGCCAGTCGACATTCTCCTGATATTTGCATTAATTGTGAGGGCTCAACTTCTGCGTCTAATCCAGATCACAGAACGCTAACGGGGATTTGTGTGGAAACTGCTGACAACCACCTGTAAGTCACATGACCAGAAGTTTAGAAGGATTCTCAATTTATAACCAAAAAAGTCGGGACGACTTGCGCCGTGTGATGCTGTGGGAGACAGGGGGCGCCGAAGACACGGCGATCACATGACAAGGAAATTTGGCATCTCCGAAATTCCGCTCGCCTGTCGCCTACTGATAAATCCTAGTTGTACGTCTTTCCTCCAACTTCTCGGGGAGATGCCTGGGACCAGCTGGGCCGAGGCTCCCCACGGTGGCGTAACAAGATCGCAAAGTTGCGATCTGAAGCACAGCACGCTCCCGCTGGCCATTGTGAAACAGACGACTCAGGATCAGCAGCAATAATCAGATAAGGTCCTTGGTAATACAAAAGACCACATTTGTTCTCTGATTAGCAGGAAAGCAGGCAGGCTGGATAATCAAAGTGGACGGAACACAAGGGCAGATTCTGGCTCCTCTCACCCTCCATCACTCATTACCCTGAAACTGTACTGTCACAACGCTAACAAGCAACTCAGTGCTAAGTCAGGCAACTTTTATTGTCTGCTCTACGGTCCTCTTCATTTTAATGGACTCCATGAAGGTTAATATTATTTTTGGCTTCTGTCAGCTGACATGAGGAGTAATTTGCCTGCTCCTCCAGTCCTTTACCACCGGCCTCGCCGCTGCCTCCACCCTTTCACACAAATGTGGCCAAATATCGATCGGCGTGAGTCATGCTTGGAGACGCAGTTTTTTTTGTCTTCTTCCCCAGCTTTGCCACCCGACAAAGAGCACTGAAAGAGAACAAAGGAAAATCTCATGGCGACCTTTGACCCCATAGTACATGGCTAGCTGCAGTGGAGAGCACGGGGGCTGTTATTGCATTTCTTTTTTGGTGAGGCGACTCTCCTCAGGACCATAATGACTGGCCGTGACACGTTTCGTTCCTCGTTTTCCTGTCTGTGTAGGAGGAGAGTGCGGCACAGTCCTCCACGGCCTCCTGCTCGCCCGTCTGGAGCAGGGGGGTGACCGTCATTCCCACGTTCGGTATTCGGAACGGAGACGGTGCAAGCAATCATTAGTGGGGGACGATCAGTGTGGAATTTATAAATGCAGAAATACTGGCTTCTGCGTTCCGGGAAGGCGCCTCTTTTAATGTTCACAAAAGATGGAAATGAACAAGGGCTGTGTCGGTGCCACAACAAACCTGGCGGCCAGGCCCAAGACCTGCATAGGGGCCATGGGTGGGGGCGATGCCTATGTTAAAAGTTGTCAGCCGAGGGGGGGGCGATTGTCAGCCATTCTTTTTTAGCATCTTTGGGTGATTGTATCTGGGGTCTGTCTGTCTTGACTGGGTGTCTTGAAAAGTGATATATAAACTCACCTTTCATCCATCCATGCATCTTCCAATTGGATTAACCAGTAAAAAGTCATGATGAAGCACAGGGCACAAGGCAAATGAACACCCTGGACCCTGGATGCCTGTCCTCATGGTTAAATAAGCAAAATGAATGTATGAATGAAAAGTTCATCGTCTTCACACCAGACGGTGCAGACACACCCTGAAAAGGTGTCATTCTGAAGAAGGAGGGCCGAGCTTCATTTCCACGTGTATCGGAAGATGTTTGCATACCGTGGGAAGACTGCAGAAACGGCCATCACTTCTCCAGTATTTCACAAACGCAATCGTGCTGCCTCCGTGAATAACTTGCGGATATTTCTGGAGGGGATGGGAAGGGTGGCTGAAGAGAGTGACACTGAAGCTGCAGGCAGGCCGATCAGAGAGGTGAAGGACCCTAAAAACGTTACTCAGCGTATTCCGGGGTGACTTCACTTCCTCTGCCGTTACTGTACCAAGCCTTTCAAGGAGGGACAAGAACTTCGATATAGTCCAGCACCACATATTCGCTGAGGGCTTTTTATTTTACTACACTTTATATTTGATTTTCCTTATAGGGTTCAGCATACGCCGCACCTGTCAGATTTTTGATTATTAAACACCAGGGATTTTCATTTCTGTCGTAAAGGAAAATCTCACATACAATCCTGTCAGCAAGAGCAGGGCCAAGTATGGCCTGTTAAAAGGGCTGGGAACCTCCCCCCCCCCAAACCTTCATCCTGGGGCTGCTGGGTCAACAGATGACCCCATGCAGCATTTAGGTGTGAGCAGACGATGATGTGGGGGTCAGCTGACATCTGTCCAATTGAATCAGCCACCACGCTGACATGCTGCACCAATCCAGAGAGCTGTGCTGCTCTAAGAGGGCACTTCTGATTGGTGAACTGGAATATGTGTTTAGTGCAGTCATCAGGATGCTACATGATATGAATGAGAGTTAGCAGATTTTGGCAGATTCCCTATCTTCACCCTGCTCTATTCTTCTCTTCCATAGCAATTTTCTATCACTCTTTTTTACCTTCCCAGTTCTTCCCAGTGATTTATATTTATATATTAATATCTTTCATGTAACCGCCTGAGCTGTTTGTCCATCCATCCATCCATCCATCCATTCAGTTTTGTTTTGCTGTGCAGCATTCTGTCTCCATCACTCCATCATGTTCTTTATAATACTCAAAAGCACTTGGTCTAAATGAGGTATAGTCCATCCCAAGGCCACTTACACACACAGAATTTCCTGGAACAATGCAGTAAGGTCAGTCACTCTTACTGTTATCTCTCTCACTGATATGTACAAGTTCATACACAGTATTGCAGTCCTCCAACTACCACACTGATGTAAATATCTCTCTGTACTTATTGTTTTGTACGACCTGCACAACTCCGTACATATTACATGTGTTGTGTGTGCATCAGTATTCCTTGCACTAACACGCATTCACGCTCTTTTCAGCAATTCATGCACATTCTATAGCAACCAGACTGTATCTGACCATTGCCGTGTCTTAAACATGTATCTACAGTACACATGTAAGCCACTGACAACTGGAGACAAATTCCCTGTGGGTGTGAACATGCTTGGCCAAGTGAATTTCCATGAATTTCTTTGCCACAAATTTCTCTTTCAGCCTGATGTCTCTCTTTGTTCCCTGAATGTCCGTAATGTTGTACTTCTGCTCCTTGAAAGGCATTATCAGGTCCTTGCTTTGTTAGAGGTTGCTGTGTAGCTCCTGCTTCAGTCCTGCTTACACTTGATGAAATGTGCCAGGTGTTCCATGTGACCTGGCCTCCCACTGGCCCTTGATGGCAGACAAATGGCACCCCCACACCCCCCTTTCTGTCTGTATTTTTAAAATGCTCAATGCACTCAACCCCCTGGAACCCTCAAGACCGCGTTCCCGTTTCTCTGCTGGGCAAGATCTGTGCATTTTTGAGAGACCCGCACTGGCCAGAAAAGGCATGGAGGCAGCAAAACACCTCATCCATCATCCCCAACCACCTGAAGAGCATCCATAGCATTTTGAGAAGCCCAGTTATCTGATTAAATAAACATTAAACACAAATGCGGGGGGGCACACACACAAATTAATTAATACACGTTCAGTGGAAAATGTCTAAATTATTCACTCCTTAGCCTAATACTCTCATGCAGTTTCTGCTCCTTTCGAGATGGCTGGGTTTCTAATTAGCCAGGGTAGGGAGATCGAAAACGGCCATTGTGTAATCAGCTGAACTCCATCTGAATAGATTGCTTCCGCTCTTATACCCCTGACAGAGGCACACGAAGAGAAAAGGACTTTTTCTTCTCGTTGGCTTTTTCAGATTGGAGAACTAAGTTAGGAGTCACACCATGTACGTGTTTTTTCCTGCTAACTCTCCATATACGGGGGGTTTCCCACCAACCAATGTGGTTTTTCATGCCGACCATCTCTATATGTGTTTTTTCCCGCACACCCTCCGTATATGCGGGTTTCCCCACGGACTGTCCGTGTATGTAGTTTTTCTCTCCTACCATCCTTGTATGTACGTGGGTTTCCCCTCCAACTATCTCTGTATGTATGTGGTTTTTCCTGCAGACTGTTCGTGAATGAATGTGGTTTTTCCCTCCGACCATCCGTTCTGTATGTGGTTTTTCCCGCCGACTGTCTTGGTGGAAAGAGCTCTGGTCTGGCAGTGCTCTGAAGCAGCATAGTGTCATGCGGAAGAGCCAGTGTTGTACCTCTGCATGGCAGAGCTGTGAAAGAAACATGAAGGCTATTTTTTTCACCTGATGATTGAAATGAAAAAAGAAGCATTCTCCCCTTTCACTTCTTGTGGCAGGCTTTCTCGAGTGTTACTTGAAAGCGTTTTGGTCATGGTTTTTAATTCAGCTCCTTTAAGTGCCTCCCAGAAATGTGATTTCCTGCAAAGGTGGGCACAGTGTGTCACCTATTAGTGTCCCCACAGGCCCCGGCAAAAGGTTTGAGCCTCTCCGACGCTCACTCTGCTCATCGCCATACCCTGACAATGGAAAAGGAAAGTTTTCAAAACTTGTCCCTCTCCTTGTTTTTCTTCATCTGTAACTCCCTACATCACCTCCAGACCTTCATTTCTTCTTACACTCAGGTCTCCTATTCATTCTGTCAACACCTGTTAAAGGTCCCTCTCTTCCCCTCACTCTCTCTCTCTCATTCTCTCCACTCTTGCCTTTTTTTCTGCCTTTCAACCAGAGATGTTCCCCATCAGGCTACTGGATGCAGCCTAAAACAGAGAATCTGGGCAGATTGTTGCCCCCCGTCCCAGCTTACCCTGAGTTAGGAGGTTGCGGCCAAAAGGCCTTTTAGAAATGCAAGAGCAGCACTTTGGTTAATTTCCTCGCAGTCGTGGCTCTGGGCTCCAAGCTTCCGGCTTCTGCTGAGAAGACATTGTATGTGTATATAAGGTCACAAAGGCCCCCCAGGACACATGCAAACTGCCACATACAGGCACATACACTCTTGTGAAGATTTGTGAACTTCCACAGGCTGTTTTTGAGTGATCTTTTGAGGACATCTTGTCAGAACATTGCCATGAGACACTGTCATGAGACAAACTCATTCCAACAACTTCTGGTTATTAAAAAAAACTGCCAACTTGTTTATGTGGAGTTGAGAGTGCTTGATTCTGGATGTGCGTGTGAATGTTTTACTAAGAACGTGTGCACATTTTAGAGGTACCTAACTGTGTGTCTTTGGACTGTGGGAGGGAATCCGTCCAACGTGAAGAGAACATGCACACTTTTCACACACTGAGCCACCACTACTGTATTTCTGTATGTGTGTAGCTATATAAATTAGCTTTGAGTGTATATCTGTGTGTATGAATGGGTTTGTGTGTGCCTGAGTCTGTGTGTGTGTGAATGAGTTTGTGTGAGTCTGTGTTTGTGTGTGTGAATGGCTTTCTGCGTGGATAAGCATATTTACTCCCCGTACTGTATGGGGTCACTGCTGCCGTGGCAGGGGTGGGGGCCACAGTCAGCACTCTCCTCTGAGGCCTGCACTTTCTCACGTGGCTCTATTTAAACCGACAAAGACGGAGAGTGAGAGAGGCTGTGATTTTGCTGGACTTCACTGACTTGTAAGATTAATACATAAGTTCACACTTCTGTCACACTTGGCTTTAAAAATGCAAACAACAGACATATTAATTTGAAGTCAGCACAGTCCTGGGGGAGGGAGGATATATCTTAGCTAATGTTTTTCTTTAACTCATTAATATGACTGTGGTGATTCAGAGTAAGTGTGTCCACGAAGATGTAACAGCAAGATGTGTCCTGGGACCAGAACAAATGAGATGGGGCTGGGGGGTGGTGAGCTGAGGGTGGTTAGAGGGCTCACGAGGCGTGCTAAAGCAGCTCTCTCTGCCTGTACCTAAAGGCAGAAAGTGCCAGAATCAAGTATAGCTACTTTTTGGAGGCTGACCTCCCCAGCGAACCAACACTGTAGTTTCATGCTAACCTTTGCTGACCTTCGAAAGCATGACCCCACGGTCTAATCCTTCTGAAGATGACAGCAGCCTGGATATCACCACTTCTTCTCTTGTCTTAAATGTCCCCTCCATTCTAATGTTGTAAGTACGGTAGAGAAGTAATGATTGATCATTGATTTCCTCTCTACAAGACATATGGTTAAGGTAATAGACATCTTTCAGTTACCCATAGCATTTCAGTGTGTGTGTGTGTGTGTGTGTGTGTGTGTAAGCCCTGTGATGGACACAATCCCATCCAGCATGTCCCCAGCCTTGTGATCTACACAGCCTAGGATTAGACTTCAGGTCTGTACTGGATAAGTGGGTGGTAGGTTCATTGATGGCTTGTTGAACATCAAAGACAATTACCAGATTACAGCAGTACTGGAAGCCAGGACACATCAAAAAGTACCGTGGAGGGCGATGGGGCACATCCCACTCCATGGCTGAGACTTTCAAGGTGTTAGACTTCCTTGACAGATTAGGCGATCGTTATTTTTTTTGTTCTTTTTTAATTAGAGCTGGGTTTTCGGGTGTGGTCTTTACGGCCCTTCGTCAGTCCTTCCTTTGTCACAACCCTCCTCTAATTACGACACACAGCAGAACTGGCACAAAATCTGAACTCCCAATCTGACCGATCATAATAATTACACACCATATGTAATTAATGATAGGGGCTGGACCAAATTATTCAGAAAAGAGACAAGCAGAGATGCATCAGAACTGAGTTGCACCTCAGTCTACATCGCTGTCCAGGTTAATTGGGATGAATTAATTTATTCGCTTAGACGACTGATTGCTCTTGTACTCATAATCCCAGGTCACATCAAGAATGGAATTTAAAACGCATTACTCTCTGCAAAGATAAAGCTAAGCTCTGGAACGGTTTCATTTCTTCAAAATATTTGTGAGAATTGTGAGTCTGATTTGTACAGTAACAGACAAAATATAGTCTAACCGAAAGAATTCCAATTAGGAATGACCACAGAAGGAAAGACTTTTAAAACATCAGATGAGATGCAATGTGTATAATTCAACAGGATAGCTATGATTCATTGTAAGCGTCTCCCTGACCTTAATTAAGCCAGCATTTAAATGAACATGCACTTCCATGGGGCGCCTCAGGGAGCAGCACTGTTACCTCACACCTCCAGGTGGTTGGATCTCACCTTTGCTCAGTGTGTGTGAAGCTGGTCTCTCCCTGTGTTATGAGGTTTTCCGGCTGCAATTCAAATACATGCAGTCAGGCTAACGGCTGCCCCTAAACTGCCTGCAGTGTACGACTTCATGCACAACTGCCATTCGATCTAGGGTGTACCCCAATCTTATGCCCTGTCCTGCCTGCGACAGGCTTGAGCCCCTACCCCCACCAAACCCTGACCTGGATAAATGGTTGAAGGACGGATGGATGTGATACTAGAGACAAAAACCTTGTTTCTTTAAATAAAAACATCTTAGTGATAATGTTCCATAAAACCAGTTTATATTTTCATATTGATTTTTACAACAACATCATTATAAAAACATGACAAATGCCGTTTTGTGACAATTCGATATAATTCCTTGAAAAAAATCCATAACTTTCAAAGATGGGGGGGGGGGGGGGG
>JAODLD010000046.1:9362600-9373443 GCA_026781065.1 Mormyrops boulengeri
CCCCACCCCCCCCGCCCGGCTGCCCGGCCCCCCCCCCCCCCCGGGCGGGGGGGGGGGGGGGGGGGGGGGGCCCCCCACCCCGCGCCCCGGCCCGCCCCCCGGGGGGGGGGGGGAATCAGAATCCCTTACACAAGTAGCTGTCGTGACTTCTGTTGCCTGCCCCCTCCGAGCACCCTGCTCTGAGAATGCGGTGTGGGTGTTGGGGGCCATGGCGAGGTTCCCAGAGACATGAGAGAGGACGGCAAGGGGGAAAGGTGAGCGGAATACACCCGACAGACGGCATGCAAGTGTGACCGCACGTGATTGGATGGCTAACAGGCTACCCAGCATGCCTTGCTCAGTTTTTGGCCCACCTCCACCCGCAGACCCCGGGATTCCCACCTCCAACCGGACAGACACTTCTCTTGTACCATTGGCTAATCCACAAAGACCGGTCCGCTGCTACCCTTTCGCTGCAGTGACCGGAACCCACTGCGACCAGGTCTATTAATACCTGCCCCCCCCCACAAATCCCTTGCAGGGACGGTAATGAAGACATTGTAAGTGTCGTTGGCCTTCCCGGGAACTGAGCGAGATAATTGGCTGCAGGCTTTCACTGAACAAGCGCCTCGTTGTGCTTGCGGAAGGAGCTCAGCGATTGGAGCAGAAAGGACAGGCCGTGTGACAGAGGTGGTCTCTGTGACGATGTGCGAGGCTCGCTCTTATTGATTCAGTACTGCCCTCTTCATTCTGGGGTTTCTGCTCAAGCAGTGGGTCGTTTGTACGACTACACTGGAATTCTCATTTATCCCATCTCGCTCTCCTATAAGACAAATACATGTCTGAGCATAGGGTCAATTATCTGGCACCCCTGGAGAATTTTGGGGGGTTAAGGGCCTTGTTAATGCGCCCATGGCACTCCACCCAACCACGGGTTATCCACCTTGGTTTTTACCGGGACTGAAATCCAGGGTAAGCTTACAGTGTTAAAGCTTTTTTTTGGGGGGGGGTTGACATATAATCAGGCTCAGATTGATTTCAGCACTGGTAATCCCTTTTGAAACCCAATACCTCCTTTTTTACTCCCACGCCATCTTGGAATTAGTTTTAATATCCACACCCTTTCATAATAGAGAACATAATAAACAAACATGCCAGTCCCATGTGGGATCCCACAGGGTAACAATCGCCGTCCCCAGGAGGAATGCTCTCGCACAACTCGCAAGATGACAGATCGGATCAGAAACCTCCCAGAGTGCCAATATGAAAGATGTAGATGCAGATCTTACTCCAGCTCCACTGGACTAAACAAAGCCTCATTATGGATGCAAACTGAGCTAGTGGACCACAACAAATATTTAAATATCATTAAACTGCTAAAGACAAACATGTAGAATGGTGCCTGATTCCCAGCGGCACTTGATTTTAATCTCTTCATCAAGCCAGATGTCTGCAATCCGGTGCCGACTTCATGGATAAAATATTCCGACCGTGTCTTGGAGCCGTGAACTCACAGGGTATGCCGGTTCGTGCAAGTTCAGTACTCTCTTTAAGCCACGAGCAGCTTCGACAGTGAGACAGTAGGGTGAACAAGTTCAGCAGATAAATCATTCAATCACATGGTTAGGCAGTATTAAACGTGCGTATTCACTACCCTGTGAGGGCTAGTGTTGGGAACCCCTGATTTACAACCTAATGTCGAAGCGACATCACTTTGCTAACGTAATATGGGTTAGTGCATAGCTCACTGAATTAGGCCTCTGTGCCCAAAAGGTTGTGGGTTCAAGTCCCATGGCTAGTCCTGATGCAAGGCCCTTAATCACAAATACTTCAGCGACACCTGCTGATCCTACTATCTGAACCCAGACTTTCCTCACTTATACATTGCTTTGGACAAAAAGCCAGAGGTGGAAAGTTTAGGTCCAGAAAGTAAGAATCCTGGCCAGAATTTGTTCCAACCAATCAGCTAAATGGTCACTGACTGTGACTCTTTAGATTCAACTAGTTGGTTGGAACAAATTATTGGTTTGGTTTTTTTTTTAACTAAATTTTCCTTCTCTGACAAAAACATCTATCAAGTACATTTCTCAAATACTGTACTTTAGAATGGTACCGTAGTGCATAAGTGGGTAGCACTATGGTCTCACTCCTCCATGTTATGGGTTCCAATCCCGGCCCCCGCTCGTTGTATGTGGATATTGTGTGCTCTCCTTTTTCTTTCATTCATACACTTCGACAGGGAATGTATCAAAGTCATCAAATCAAAGGCTCCGATACGCGCTGTGGAATGAAATGTGGACCTCACATCAAGTTTTACTGAGTTTTATCGAGTTTGTGACTTCCTCAATTATTGACCATAAAAAACACCTTCTTCCTTGAGCAGGGACAGTTTGCAGCCTAAGAGTAACTGGCAAACCGGCGCCTTCAAAGCCAGTGTGTTTAGCCGGGCCGTCTGCAGGTGATCGGCGCATGTGATCAGCCTGGCTGATGTGGTGTGGCCCTGCCCACCTTGGGAGACTGGGGCAGCCGTGCAGAACAGGAAATCAGCCCAGGAGTGCTAAAAGCAGAAAGGGCAGCTATGCTGAAATATAACATAACATAAATATAACGTTTTCAGCCATGCTGAAAATATAAGGCTGTCTAGCTGACGTTTCTAATCAAATACTATTTTTTGCCTTTTCCCCGATGCCTTGTTCATTAAATGCTCTTATGTTGCACTTCTGGCCCGTGAAAATGATCAGGCTATTATCAGGTTCTTACTTTGTTACAAGTTGCTGTCTAGTTGTTATGTGGCTCCTGCTCCAATACTGCTTACACTTGTACCTGGACATTCATTGGAAGCTCAGCCTAGCTGCTCTAATGCCTAGTTGACTCCTTGACAGCATCAATGTTTGCCATGTACTATTTGCCTCACTTGTATGTCGCTTTGGACAAGATATGTAAATTGTCATGCAGGTAATTATCTCTAAAGGAATTCAGATTATCTTTATTTAACCATCATACTGTCAAAAGTCACATATCTGTCAACATCCATCCATCCATCCATCCATCCATCCATCCATCCTCCATCACGCGACAAATATAACACTACATCAATATCTTCTATGTATCTTCCATAACTGATCATCAAGTAACAATATCAAAGGAGGTCGGTAGTCTGTCTGACGTGCTTTTTTGCATCAACGACTTCTGTCATTAATTTACTTCCATAAACTTGTCATGTACCTGTACCAAAAGTTCCAGTACCGAAAGTGCAAAACCGGGATGCTTTTTCGCTACTTCAGTACATTGGGGTGGGACTTTCTTTGCTTTCTTTATCGACTGGTTATGCAAATAGCCTGCCTCTGAAACACAATACAACAGACATCTTTTGAAAAGTTGCGAACTAAGTGAATAACGATAAAGTAAAAAAAATATACAAGTAATAATAACGGATGTATGGACAAATAAAGAGACTCAAGCTTTAATTGTGATCTAGTTGGAAACAGAGATACAACAAGATCAGGATTGCAGGGACAAGAAATAAAGTATTTTGTATAATATACTAGGACGGAACGATATTATTTTGTAATAAATATTGGGGTATTTATAAAGAAAAAACGAGTTTTTGCTCACAATCTCTCACAAACCCATCTAGGAGTGATTTAAACAGCAAGGATGAATATGATTATGATTGTTTCGGAGAAGGCATGTAGTGCTTACAGCACAAGCAGCGGAGGTAAAACTTTAAACAGATTTTTAAACATATGTATATTAGATAATCCATAAAAGGAATAATACGTATTTAAAATTGCAAAGCTGGCTAACTTTTTGTTTTTCCTATGACAAAGTAAAAATGTTTTGATGAAACAAACCCCTTGCGCTATAACTGTACAGAACTGAAAGAAAGAAAAAGCCTGATCTTAACCTAGATGACTAGCCACATAAGAATTGCATGTGCATAACACGCGATGTTGGTATTAATATCACACACCGTCTAGCCGTTTAATAGCCTATAGCCATTTTTCTAATTCAGTACAAAATTCCCTGCCTCGCGTTGTGATGTTATTCAGCACCTGTACCAATTTTTACGCCAGTAGAAAACCAACACCTTGAACTATAGTACTTTTGGTACATTATTTAAGTACCATAAGTACAGTACTTAGTGTGGTGGAAAAGCACCCTTTGAATGAATTAACAGCAAAACATACTGATAGTAGCACCGTTTGTCTAGGAGCTTATCGATAGTATCAGCATCGCCCATTCCTGAACCAGTACCAGATTTCGATACCCATCCCTAATCCTCACGGCATTCCAGGAATGATTCATTTCCGACATCTTGTCTTATTTGCTCAACTGATGTTATTTTCCTTATTAGTGCTTTATCTCTCACTACTTTGGTTAGTTTGTTTCCTAATCTGCACTTCAGCCCTCACAGCATGAATATCGAGCGGATTGCTGCAGGATTATTAAAGGCATGTCCGTGTTTTCAAGGAGACGACTAAATAAAACAAGAGATTGGCTTTAATCTCCATGTTTTTGCTCCAGAAAGACAGCCCTGCTTCCCGCAACTAATCCATTTGCTACTTCACCAGGTGTTTGTGGGCACGCATTGATAAAAAAAAAGGCAATTTGGGTTAAAAAAAGAAGAGAAATGGCCTCGTGGAGATTAAAAGGCAGACAGACGTCAGCTAAGGTTTTCAAGCCACTCAGTTCCATTCAGCCCCACATCTGCATGAAAATGTAGCTCGCAACATGAGATCTGTATATATAATGTACTTCATGTGATTAACCTGCTTAAAAAAATTAAAACGTCAGTTTCTTTTGGTTTATCATAGTATCCTAATAGATAAAGAGTATTTTGCATGCGGTAGACACAGTTCACAGGTCATATACATTTATAAGCCACACTTAAAAGATAAAATAATTCAAGATTAAAATATACCATGTTAAATATTGATCTGTATTATAACCAAGAGCCTAAAATATTAACATTTATTCATACACCTTCAAAACCGTCTTATCTAGTACATGTCGTATGTCGTCAGTGGGCCTGAAGCTTAAGTGGTTATAGGGTAAAGCCTGGGGGAGGGGGGGGGGTACACTCTCCCCACACATTAGACCAGGGGTATTCATCTGGACTGAAACAATCTAATCCAAACCACACAAATCGAACCCCCTGCTCATTCATTTCTATGGGAAAAATGCTAATGCTAACTATGACAACCTTAAGCCCTACCCAGCCCTAACCATAAGTAACCAAACAAAATACAAGTTTAAATGCTGTGTACGAGTTTTTGCATTTTTAATTTTTTCCATTGCGGTCACGGATTTTTATAAAATAGAAGAAACAGGTCCGCATAAGGTACCATAAGGTATACCTGGACCACCCACCCACAAACACACACACACACACCACACACACCGAACCCGAATCCCTGGAGCTATAAGACTACACCACTACCACTGAGCCCCCCCATTAACAGTCATATATGTGTTTTTATGCTGCTTACTTCCCCAAACCTAAAATGAAAACGTGTACAAATTTCTTACAAGCCTGTTGTTTTGATCACAATCTGCCTCAGGAAAGTGTTTCTGCGTTCGTTACTACAGCGTCTGCTGGTGAAATCCAGCGCCAGGTTACCACACGGTAACGGCCCTGTCCTGCTCATTGCCACAATTACAGCTAGGATGGAACATCACAAGCGACATTGTGTTCATACAAACAAGAATAATTAAATTACAGTTCACTCCAGCATTGAGGCTATTGGCCAATAAGGTAAACTGACAAGGTGAATCTATTTAGAAAAATTGCTATGTCGGTGCACAGAAGGACCTCACAGACACACTTAAATAAAACCTCACGTAAAGCTTCCCGCAGCACTTCGGCCAAACCAGTTCGCGTTACTATGGCGATGTACACAAGTGCCATCCTGCGTATTTTCCTTTCATCTTGTTCAATTTATTTATAGGTTACTAGACGGGCTTCGGGATAAAAGCGTAATTGTCGGTGTTGCATCCCCTACCACTGAGCTGACGGGGGTGGGGACGGGGTCTTTGTTTATAAGACATTTAATCATACTGATTCTGTTACGGCTCCAGTTCTGCTGTAGGCCACAGCGTGTTACGCGAACCTGTAATAAAAAATGACGGTACTGAAATATCTCGCTTTATATGAACCTGTAATGAAACAGGGCTCTTAACGCCCCTAAATTAGGAACAAAGGTCCTGAAAATATTTTCAAAGAAATACGAGTCATATCCCTAACTACTTAGCATCATAACGAGTGAGGCAATGAATAAAGATTTACCTAATTTCTAATATTTTAAGCTGCATCCCGCCACCATCAACTGTCCCAGCGCGCCCCTCGATTAGGCGGCCAGCGCGAGCCCCAGCCACGTGGTTTCCGAAGCTCGCGCTGACTGTCGCGGCGGCGGGATGTTGTGACGCTGGCATATTGCACGCGCGCAAATCCGCTTGTTTACCAGGCCCCTGCTAGCTGGCGTCCGCGACGCTCCTCCGATTAGCGCGGCCGCCAAAACGCCGCACGCAGGTTGCATGTGGAAAACAGGAAGTGGACTGGCCGGGATGTCGCCTGAGCGCCATTGCGCTGGCCTCCGTATGCTGGCCGTCGTGCTGATGCGCGGAGTGCGATTAACAATCCAAAACGGCAGGGATTACGGCTGGCGACGACTATAAACACTGTTACCCGATTAATTACTCATTTCCCGCACCGCTCTGACCGGCCTAATGACCTCATTAAACAGGGAGGGGTCACCGGAGCTCGGCCTCCTCATTCATCGCTCTCATGCTGTTTAAATTATATTTCCAACATTATTGAAGAGCCGCCTGCTAAATCTGCATCCTAATGACGCAAAACAAACTAATGCCTTTCCAAAGATGGTCAATGCAAAAATGCATAATCTTTGCTTAAAATAAAACATACCTACGTGCATAAATATGTAAATATTCACATCCATCCATCCATCCATCCATCCATCTTCCGTAACCGTTTATCCAGAACAGGCCTATGCTGCATATACAGTATATGCATAATTTAATAAAAAAAACAGTCATGAGTAATCGCCTGCAGCACGACAGATGGGGAGATGAAGGCTGTGTTTTTATGACCTGAAGTGTTTACGTGCAGTAATATCCGGCGGTGCGGATCCTTCCTACCTCCCCGACATCCATCCGTTTCACACATTCCCGCGAGTGCTGACATCACATCCTCCCGTAGATTTCAGAGCGGGCCGCCGCGGCTGTGGGGAATAAGGCTTATGCACCGTAGCATACATATGCTGCCCGCGGACTCGTCTCGGAGGCGAGAGGCCGTCCTCAGGACAGCCATTACACGTGAGAGCGATTCCGTGTACCCATCCGCCCCCTGAGGCCTACCCATGCTTGGCCATCACATAGCACGCACAGCGTAATTAGCTATGCGGCTGGTACATGGCCATCTGCCTAATAGGTTGTAAAACTGATCTGCATCGGCATAGATATCATTACAGTGTAGTTGTCGAGGTGTTGTTTACACAAACAGCATGTTGTTTAATTGTTGTTGTCCCCCCAAGCCCCCCCGACAAACCCGTGCTCATTTTATATGGCTAAAAGGATGAGTAATATACTTGGGGTACCCAGAAGTGAATGTGTACCAACATTTCATATTCCTCTCATCATGGAAATTACTATAATGTGTCATGGTGGTTCTTCAGCTGAGGAGATGGATATTGATGCTGAGGTTAATGGACCTTGGTGGGCGATCTTATTCCTGCCAACGCGTTTCCACTTCAGGGTTTTCCTTTATGCTAGACTTGTTCTCACCCCCATATTTTGCTTTAATATCTAACTCCGAGGAAAGACCTTATATCCCTGCCACCCTATTTAAAGCATGAAATAATCTTGTTTCTATGATGAGGGAAAGAAACACTTAGGTTAAAGCAAAGAGGTATCATTCACAACCTCGACATGGAGCCTGGTATCTCTGACCTTGAATGAAACGGTGTTGTTAGCATGTAGCCTAACATACGCATACGAAATAACCAGTCACGTTTTCCTGAAGAAGCACGGCCTTCTCTATCCCCAGCAACATGTGCGAGCGACCCAGCCTCGTACCGCGCGCTCTTCGCACTTTCGGCCGGCTTTTCAAACTCCATCTGTGCGACTGAACTCCCGCGGTGATCAGTGGTCAGCGGGCAGACAGAACAGAGGGATCACCCGAGTCATTACTCAGTCACGGCTCATTCATAAGCATCCATACATGCACACACACAGACACACACAAACACACACTCACACTCACACACACAAACCACATGCTAATTTAAGGGATTTCATGTGTTGTGCTTTAACAAAATGAATCCAACCTGAATCCCTGGTTCACCTTAACCATCGCAGTATAAAAACAGTCTGTCAGAGCAACACCGAGACGTCTATGACGTGCTCCGCCCAACCCCGCCCAGAACCCTCCCATATTTACACTTGGTCGGGAGTGCTTCTTATCAGCAGGTCAGAGAAATGGCCCAGTCTACGAAAGAAGGCAAAGGGAAGCCCAGATCCATGTAAAAAGATGGCATGTGGAAGCTTCCAGAAGCCAACCTCTGGAATGTGTTTAAACACTATTTCATTTTTAAACTTATAGAGTCTAATTTCTGTTTCTTGGAGGCTGCATGACGCCAAGGGTGAGTAGCAACGAGACAGCAAAAAAAGAGGCACATGTAAAAGCGACTGATGGTGTTATTAGTAAAAAAAAAACACTGAATCGGGGGTAGGCACTCTTAATTCTGAGTAATCCTGTGTTTGTTAGGAGACAATTTTCATGACTACAGGTCTAATTCTGTAATTAAGACTGCCTGAAATTAATTGAAAGCATGTTGGCCCAGAAAGAAGAATCAAAGGTGCTTAGCCCTCGGAAGTCAATGTTCTGCTGTTGAAAAAAAAAACTACAACAACAACAACAAAAATAAATTACCTCTCACTCCCAGACGCGGAGAGCATTTTGAGGGAGCTTTTGACGGATCATACCTCACATTCTCTGGAGCCGGAGATGGTGCAGGTGCAAGGGGCTGTACCGTTAACCAGCATGTCCATGGTGTCCGAGCTTGTCGGGTTGTAGCTCATGTAGTACTCCTGGAGCTGGGGGCTCAGGCCAGACTCCGGCTCGGCCTCTGGGGCCTTTTTCCTCCGCTTCCGGCCCGCTGAGTGCTGCTGGAGCTGCCTCATGGTTCTGGGATACCGCTTCCATGACACATAGATGACCAGAAGGATGAGCGACACTGACAAGAAGAGGGCTACACCACCCGCCACGATCTTGTGGAAGGACATGTGTTCAAACGGTGGCTCGGGGGTGGCAGGTGAGTTTCTGGGGGATGTGGCACCACTTGGACGAGGCCAGAACCCCCTGTCAGTACGACCAGAGTCAAGAGGCGGGAGGAGTTGGGGTTTGAGCCAAGTAGGGACTGCTTGTGTGGTGGGGGCAAGAGTAGGTGGGGGAGGAGGTCTCACAGTGGTCGTCACGGGGACCATAGTCAGCTGGTCCGTCGGCATCAAGGTAGGTGCCAAAGTTGGCATCTCCTCACAGACGGAGTAATTCCTCACAGCCTCCATCACCTTCTCCCCCTGGAGTGATTTGGGGCTGCTACATATCATAGTGGTGTCCTTGCTGCCCTTGAAGTTCCTCAGCCAGGCCACCAGGGGGCAGATACCTGGACCACAGTCCCACACGTTGCCGGCCAAGCTGATGGTGTTCAAAGAGGTCCAAGAGGCCACTGCCTCTTGTGACACGTTGCTGAGCTTGTTGGACTCTAGGTTGAGTATCTGCAAGTTGGGCAGGCACTGGAATATGGCCGGGTCGAGGGCTTGGATCTCGTTGCCAGAGAGGTCCAGTTTCTGCAGAGTGTGCCAGGTCCAGGGGAGGCCCTGGGTGATTAAACGAATGCGGTTCCATTGCAGGTAGAGTGCCCGCAGGTTGAGGAGTCGCGGGAAGAGGAAGAAGTTTATCCGGGAGAACTGGTTGTGCTCTAGGTGCAACTCAGTGAGCTTGAGCAGCCCCAGGAAGGTGGTGCGTGTGACGGCACGCAGGCGGTTGTATCCCAGGTCCAGGAACTCCAGGCTGCGACACTCCAGGAAGGCGCGGATGGGGATACCCGTGAGCCCGTTGGAGCGCAGGTGCAGGCTCTGCAGTTTGCGCAGACCCTGGAACTGGCCCGGCTGCAGCTCCTGCAGCTTGTTGTAGGACAGGTCCAGGTTGCGCAGGTTGGGCACGCCATGAAAGGTCTGATTGTGGAGCTGTGAGATCTTGTTGGAGCTCAGGATCAGCTCCTTGAGCCGCCGCACGCCCTGGAAGGCCCGGCTGTCCACCACGCCGATGGCGTTGTGGTCCAGGTAGAGCCAGACAAGCTGGCTGAGGTGGGCAAACTGGTATGGCAGCAGGGTCGTCAAGCCGTTGTAGCGCAGTGACAGGCCCTGGCAGCCGCTGGACACGTTCTCAGGGATGTCCTGGAAGGATCCTGACTCGCAGTAAGCAATCTTCCCCTCGCAGCGACACCCCCGGGGGCACATCTTCTCTGCGCCGGCAAGCAGTGCCAGCACCGAGACTTGGAGAAGGAGACATACCAGCCGGCTGCCACCACGGGACCACCCTGCAGGAGAAGATGGGATACGCGAGTTACGTCGGCAATGCGGATCACCCACGCTTCCTCTGGGCCCCAGCTGGGTGATGCGACTGACCCCAAAAAGCACTTTACATTCTCAGAACATTTACAATTTTCAAGTACTGCCCGGGCGCGGGCCGGCCCCCCCCGCCGGGCGGCGGGGGGGGGGGGGGGGGGGGGGGGGTGGGGGGGGGGGGGGGGGGGGGGGGGGGGGGGGGGGGGGGGGGGGGGGG
>JAODLD010000046.1:9382249-9396252 GCA_026781065.1 Mormyrops boulengeri
CACACACACACACACACACACACACACACACACACACACACACACACACACACACACACACACACACACACAGATTGTAAGTTGGATTTAAACCCACAACCCTGTGGCAGTAAGCCAATGCCCCACTTCTTCCCCACAGTGTAATTCTTTAAATGCAAAGAAATGAAGAAAAAAAATTTAACAGTCCCTCTGGCCAGAGAATAATGGCGAGATGGATGTCATTTCCCAGACCAACAGTAACGTCTCATTAAATGAAAGGGACAGGTCAAGGCCAGTCTTGTATAATTATGAATGCTAAGCATTAACATCTTTGTCAGCACATGAGCTGCTCTTTGGCAAGGTGATACTAGAAAATATGTCCAGCTAATGTGACTGGTATTAATGGTCATGTTTCTAGTACATTCTGCTAATCATCACTGGCTGTATAAATTTAGGCGAAAACAGCGAGGGGGCTGATACTGCTGATGAATGCCATGATTTAGCGCTAAACATCTCGTTTGCTGATTAGTTTGGGGGGGGGCTCTGGACTCGTATTAATCTAACGTGATAACAAGGCGTCTTGTTGAGGACACAGAGTTATTTGATCCATTCCATTAAAAAAAGAAAACACTTTTGAAGTCTAGAGCAGAAAACGAAGCTCTGCAACACAGAACGGACCGCCCTCAAAATGCAAGCTTCTTAAACGTGTTTCTCCCGCCCCTGGAAAAGACGTGACGGCTGCGCCGTGCCCCAACTGCCGGCCTCGATGGGCAGTGCGTCCTTCATACATTACCAGCATGGTCTGAGAAGGGGGTTTTTCCTAGGGGTTCAGGCCTGTGAATATGCAAAACCGCCATCTGTTTGCAGCAAATATGCTACATTATTGACGGTTAGTCACAACTGAAGGTGTGGAAATATAGAATTCAGGTTTTAAAATGAATGCAATGGTACATTAATTGCATCAATATAAGACAAAAGTTGAGTTCATCATGATGTCTGTCTGGATCTATTATAAAAATATAACAAAAAAATACATTAAAATTTTCAGGTACTCAGTTCACCTGAAAACAAGTAGCAAACTCGAGTCACAAGGACACATCTGGCTAATTAAACCTCAGTAACACTGAGCTGAAGATGATCTGATGATTAAAGCAGGTCAGCTCTGCTGATGTATGGTCTATCGCGTGTCAGCGGACTGACAAACCGTCGTTGCTGTTTTGCGCTGGGCTCGGAGCAGGAATTTTGGGAAACTTGCGTGGACGGTGTGGCTCCTCGTGGGAAGTTTCCCCGCGAGCCTGCCGCGTCATGCCTCCCTGTAATAACGTGACTCACTTTGCCGAAAGATTGTGTCCCCTTCATCCTTCCTTCGCACTCATGCTATGTGTGTCTAAACGGCTGCCGGGAGCACCGACATGGACAGCCGCCCTCGAGATCATACCGCTGGGAAGGAGGACCTGACAGCGTCCCTGAGCGTGGGGCTCTGTGCCCGAACTGCCGATGAAACTTTCACGGGCCATCGCGTATGTCAAACTTCAGGAAAGTATTGCACCAACTTAGGTTAGATCCACACAAACTGCCAAGACAGTAATTTCCCAGGGTGCTGGTTCCAACACTGTCAACAAGGGCTCTGGGAAGTAGAAATACAGATATCCCTCATGACAGAGTGGAATCCAAGAGGGCAATAACATCAAAGCCAGGTAACAGAGGGGGTACGGAGCCAACTTCTCCAGGGGTCAGTCTTTCATGGTCCCCTGAGTGACTGACACATCATTAACAAATACACCAGTCATGTATGTCTGATACCATAGAAGCAAAAACCACAGACATTGTGTCCAAAATTGCTTTGCAGACCAGGCTAATCCCCAAGTTTCATGCGTGAACAAACACAATTATAAGACCTCAGCGAGGTCTCAGCCAGGTAATGGACTTCCACCTGCATGCCACTCAACCCAGAATTGCTCACCTGTAAAATATTAGCTGAGTCTACAGATAGCTGGGAGACTTAAATTCGTTCTTCTTCCATCCGTACTAAGAAAAGTGTTGCATACAAAAGGTTATACTGAAATATATATTTGTGTTGCAGATACTTTCATCCAAGGGACTCTCAGAGTTTACAGGGTTTTTTTTAACATTTATCCATTCAATGGATATTTTGCTAAAGAAATTCCAGTCAAGCACTTCCTTCTAGAGTATAGCAATGGGGCTGCTTCTCAGGAATGAACAGGCAGCTTTTTTGCTGAGAGAGAGAGAGAGAGAGAGAGAGAGAGAGAGAGAGAGCGCTCCTCAACAGCTAAGAGTAACCGGTGACCCTCCCCGAGACCATACTGTGAGTCAATTGTGGTACCTGGGAGAGTTCTGTGGCACCGAAGTTACCGCAGATGAGTCAACTCTTCCTACATAACTCACTCCGGAAATCCTCGGGCCCTCTAAAAGCCCAGGATCGCCAGAGACTTGCATTATCACCCTGATATGCACACATAGAACCTGCAGAACTTTCACCTTTACATATCAGTTACCAAATTCTGAAACTTAATTCAAAAAGTCACTCTAAATACTGCAGTAAACTCTGCAACATCTAAACCAGAGTAAGCAAATCCCCCCTGCCTGACCAGATATACTAGTAATAAAATCTAGCAAAATAAAAATCCTAAAACTGAATGCCTATACATTACTAATTACTTGTTTTGCCCTTTCTGCAGTATATCCTGCTTCTAATTGTTCTGTTTTACTACAGGATTAGTAATTTTAATTTATCCTGGAATGCAATGCAGGGTGGGAGGAGTGTCAGTGTAATGAACTTCTGAAACTCACATGGCCTGAATCCAAATGCATGATTAACTACTACGCTGAAATTGTTCCCTTGAAAAACAGGGATAAGCCACCGACCGTGTTTTACAGCACTTTAATAGGTGCCAAGCAGGCACTCTTGCAAAGCAGTACGGCAATCGTACGGCCGATGGATTCATAAAGTCGGATGCTTTTCCGTGGAAACTGACGGCGAATGCCACATTCAAGGTTACCTCAGTCCCTCCCCCGCCCCCATTTTAATCAAAAATCTGGGTTCAAAAGCAGCACCTGCTATGAAAAAGCCATAATTTATCATTGCACTGTAATATGCCTGTTTATTAAAGGGGAACATAATCCACAATAAGTTCTCTTGCTGAGGCTAAAGCTCAGATTGACCTGCCATCCTACAGATCCTCAGATCTTCTATAGTAAATATAATATGCTTGGTAATTAGTATGGCGCGTTTTCATCCTGAAGCCAGAGGCAATTCTAGGGACTCTGGAGGCCCTAGGCAAAAAATTCCATGGGCCCCCCCAACTCCCCCTCCCCCAGGATGGTAATATTCATTACCTTTATTTTAGTGTGAAGTGTAAATTAATAATATCAACAAAAAGAATTTAATAAGCACAAGACCTTTATTATCACTTTTGTGAAAAACAGAATACACAAATGAAGCAGATTTGTCGTTGCAATGTGCTATGTAATTGGCTGCCCTCGGGGCCCCCTCCCAGCTCGGGGCCCCCGGCCCTTGCCTGCTCTACCTGTCCTGTCCTGTCGAAGCACCTCTGACAGAAGCTAAAAACTAAACAATTCCTTACATTTCAATGGCACATCTGAAGGACCAATATTCCAGTGGTCTTGCTGTTTCTACCAGCTATACTGGTTCACCATCAGTTCCTTCCAGTAATGAACTACTTTCAAGCCTCGAAATGCAAATGTTCACATTTTCAGTGGCTTTACTGCTTAATCAGTCAGGCAGCTGAAAATGACAGTGTGTTAATGACATTTAACGTGCATCTAACTGTTTGCTGAGTTCTAAATGTAACGCTGTTAAATTGGCATCTTGTGGCTGTCTTAAATTGGCAAGTGCATTGTTTTTTTCCCCTTCTCAGTCTGTGGATGTCACTGGGGATAGTGGTGGTTGTTAAATACATGAATAATAATTAATTTGCATACATCTGTGCTGTTTATACAGTTAGACAGACCATTAATCCTCATTAGGCCTTGATTTCATCCAACTGCCAGGTCACCTCTCTTTGGTAATGAGTGACTAATTTAAAGTGTCACTTTTTTTGTTACATACAGATCATGATAAGTTTTGCAGAGTCTAAATCAGTCCACTCTAGTGTTTCACATAGTACAGGCTGAGGCGAAAAGCCCAGAATACAGTGCAGAGTCAATATGGAAATGTGTAGTGATATCTATTCATATGCCATAAGCTCTTGTCCAGTATAGTCACAGTAATCCATCCCAGGAAGCACAGGGCACCAGGTCCAGTGCAGGTACACCTTCACAGCCAGGGGTATGCCTAGAGTTTCTGCCTCCCCCCGACAAAATGTCACCTTGCCCTTGGATGACCAGAGAATCCATGTCATGGAGGACACTTTGGGCTGCAAAAGGATTTGTAAACTACCATTTCAATTAAAAGGACCAGGATTTCACTTAATCGCTGAATTCTATCTGTGTGCTGATTGGTCAGTATCCTCTAATCACTATTGTGGCACTATTGTTAATATGAAACAGCTGGATGAGTCATTCAATCAAATAAACAAACCAATCCAAGAATAAGAAGAACTAAACTATTTAGCGAAGCACAGGAGCATTTCAGGTTTAAGGTAGTTTTCGAAACCTGAAGTAGCTCAAAGTGTCCCGTCTGACATGGACGGGGCTGCCAGCTGTTTAGCATCAGGTGTGACACTCGCACTTTCTGACTCTCACGGTTACGCAAGAAATCTTACAGCAAACATATTATTACATTACAAGCCTAAAATTAGCTACAGGAAAAGCACTGCAGTAGTTCGCAAAGCCTACAGACTATGAACAATTAATGAAATCATTATATACATGCAAATGAGTGTGCAGACCTGTCTGAAATTGAAAAAGCCAGCTGACCATAGTTGGCAACACTGCATGGATTGTCTGGTCACCCAACCTGCCCCCCCCCCCCCCAAGCCAATTTGACACATATTTTTACATATTCAAGGGCTCCTATCAAGTGCTGCTCCCCCCGGAGCCTACCAGGGTATCCACGCTTCTCCAACGCCCCTGTAATGCATATACAAACTCACTTACCCACATGTTTTTATATGTGGGAGGAGACCCACACAAACACGGGAAAAACATGCAACCGCCCAAGCAAAGAGCCGGAGGTGAGAATCAAGCCCACAATGCTGTTTAAGACCACGGAGGTGCCTGCTTAGCCAAAATGCCTAAAATGCGGCATCCATTCATATTTCCCATTTAAAGTTAAGAGCCACTCAGCGAACTAAAGCAATGGGGAATAACTGTTCCATTCACACCTGACCGTGTCATTGAACTCACAACAAATAGTTCTAAATAATAAACCCTACATGACTACTGGAGTTAATCTAGGCTAAGGGACGCCCCCTTTCAGCAGCGACATTGATATGGAACACGGTAAATAGAAGACTCCGCTGCCGGAGATGGGGCGGGCTCTTACGCACGCAGACCCTGCCCCTGGGTACGATGTAAACACGGTGCCCGTCAAGGCTCGACACCGGCTTGTCAGTAACTTGTCGGAAGATGGCCAATTACAATAGTCGGCTTGACACCGGAGATATCGCTTCCCGGCAGCGTGATAGGATACCGCGAAAAAGGACTAGAGAGGACATCGATTGTGTCATGCAGAAACAGTGCAGAAACGACTCAACGCTGTGTTTGCCTGATGCACAGTTTTAATTGAACTTCGTGCACACAGATATTTCCAGAATATTTTTTTTTTCGTATTTGCTTCATACACGACTCTGAAGTAATATACATGCATTTGCCAGTTTGCAACATAAACAAAATAAAACGTCTGGTTTTATAAAACATGCACCTGGCACACGACGATCATGTTCAATGATTCGCTGATATGCAGATGTGAGAGTCGCTACATGACAAATGGGGATAAACCACTTACTAAGGGATAAAAACTCAGTCACCAGAAGTCAATATTACATTCATTCACAGAAAATCGTTGTCACATAAAAGTCACCGTATTATATAGGATTCGTTTGATGTAAATAACTTAGACGCTGTAAGCCGAGAAAATATTACGCGAAGGTAAATGATACTGATTAGTGGTGCAATGATTTTGTCATAAATATAAAGCATAAATAATGCCCATCGACTCTAAAATATAGTTATGGTTAAAACAACTAATACGAAAAACAATACAGAATATTTGGTATAGAAAATATGCATAATGCTATACCCTCCCGGTAAACACAGCTGCGTCGGTCTTGATTTTTATTTTATTTTGCGAAAATATTTATTTCGGTAATGAATTTATGTAAACACACTTACCCATATCAGAAATCCTGTTGATCCTTATGTGGAGGTAAAGCTTTGAAAAACTTGAATATTTAGCGACTCTTTAAATCCCCGAGCCGAAATGATGGATCGGACCAGACCCGGCGATTTGTTCTCCCGCAGCAAACAAATTGTGAAACTATGGATGCGCCGCACATGCAACGCAGCGCGTCTCACACACTTGGCCGGCTTCACACCTAATGACCGCTGCCGGAACACGCCTCGGACGTGCCTTAAGCGCGTTCATTTCTGCATCTGTTCTGGGGCACGGAGACACGAAAATCGACTAAGGTCAAAAAGAGAAAAGAAAACAAGCAAACGAAACCCTGTGCATCCTAATTGTTGTTCTGCAGAAAAAAAAAAACTGACCTACATGGCTTCACAAGTAAATAAAACAATGTTCTAAGAGACTTTAAGCAATGTTAACCATCCAGGATTTAAGTTATGATGATACTGATGAACGGATTTGAAGAAAAAGGAGAGAGAAAGAAAAGATTAAGACCCTGCATGATGCAGGGGTTTGACCAGCGCTTAGGAGATAGACGACTGCGGGCGGACTGCGCAGCGCTGATCGCCGGATAGCGAACAGGAGCGCAGCTCGCCGGAGCAGCAGAAGCGCCGTGTGAACGGCTTGCCTCTCTCCCTTACTCACACCCATATCCCCCTCCCTCCATCACACACGCACACGTACACAGGAACACACGCAGACTAACTTAATACGAAAGCGTATCTGATTTGATTTCACATGCAGACGATCTTGTATGAAACCATATTGGCCGATTAATAATCGCAATCGCTCCGACACTACATTGGTAAAATTGTGGTACGGTAAAATGATCGCTGATAATTTATTCTGTTTTATGGGGTCGGCATAGCCTTTGGAACAAATCTTTTCACTTCTAGGGTTTCTATACGTGTTCAAATGAGTGAAGAGGCTGTACACATTACACCTGCTTTTCATCTGCTGTAATCCTAAAGCACACTTATAATTTGACGTGCTCCTTTTTCATTTGGACATGTTTCAGTCAAATCGAACAGTCGATCAAGCCGGCAAACACGCATATTATTAATTAACTCAAATCCCATGTTCGTTGCTGCTGATTTCAAATTGTGCTCATTGGCTCCTGATGTCATTTGAGGGACTGGTAATTATGAATGTAATAAAAATCTCCTAACCAACTGCAAGGCATTGACTTGAGAGGACGCCATGTATAATGACTGGTGGCAAATCATCTGTGGTGTTTAAACGGAAATAATGTGTACCTTGCTTTGAGCTGGAACATGTTTGCTGACAAACTTTGCGAGCGCAAGCTGCCAGGTTCTGCATGAGGCCCAGATTTACCCCCTCTGTCAAACACTCTGAAAGCATGACTGGACTGGACACTTCAGGCCATGGAAAAGATTATTTCTGAAACGGGTGGGTTAGGGCTCGAGGCGTGAGGGAGATGAAGAAGCCAGTAAGCTGAAGGAATTGGGGTCTGTTGTTGGTGACATTAAAGAAACTTTTAAAAATATATCTTTTAGTGCTTCTGACACCCATCCCCCCCCCCACCTTTACTCCTTCAACAAAAAACAACAATGCCCCCCCACAGCTTGACCTTTATATAAATTCGGTACCATGATAAATATGGCATGGGTGGATCTTCTAGCTGGATGTTTGCAACCCAGGTCATGATCATACCGTAGGTGTTCACATGATGATGTCACTGGGATTCGGCAGTACGCCGATTTAATCACACAAAGCAAATACACAGTAGTTTAATTCCAATGAGTAATGTAGAGCTATTTGCGATATGTTGCCATTAACAAAATGAAATGGGATATTCTTCTGCTCCAGAAACATGGTATCAGTCAGGCAAGATTGACGTTCAGTAGCTATCTTCGCTTGTCGTTTTCTTCGCTTAAGGGTTAATGAATTGTCTGTATGTATTGCATGTAATTGAAAAATGTCTGCATGTAGTTGTTTAACGTCTTTCATGTAAAGAAAAAGTCAGTAACCTCATTGCCTGTATCGTCATGTTATTTTTATTTAATCAAAGATGCAGAGAGGGGAGGCAGGGTGTCACAGTGGTTATCACTGTAGCTTCGCCCTCTTGTGTGGAGTTTGAATGTTCTCCCTGTATCCTTCTGCAGTTTCTCCTGGGTTCTTCAAAAGCATTCTGTGGTGAATTGCCGTTGGCAGTTTGTCTGTAGGTGCGCGTGCCCTGGGAGAGGTTGGTACGTGGTTCAAATTACAGGGGAGCTAAGGGGACGTTGGCTCCCCTGAATGGGACACAAGCTGCCTTGAAAGACTCCCCTGAGACCTTTAGGGGAGGTCTAAAAACTGTCCACTTTTGTGTTATAGGATATATTTTATTTTGTGTACATTAAGGTTCCTGAAAAAAAAAAAATATTGTGTCTATATGAAATGTTACTGATGGTATGAATTGCTGGCATCAGTAATAGTAGAATGTTTTTTTCACAGTAACCCTGTTATTGACCATGCTGCCCTTTATGTGTGCGCGTGCATGTGACTTGGGAAGTCATGCCACACACTGGACAATAGTGCTCCTCTCATAGCCATTGTGTAATTCGAACCCTGGGTTGGTGCCCTGTTCTCAGTTGTTCCCTGCCTGGTGCCTGTTGTTTCTGGAATCTGGCTCTAGACCCAGAGGACAAGAGGGCATGGAAAACAAATGGAGATGTAAGCCAGGAGACACCCAGAACTTGTTTCTTCATCCCTATTTAGGCGGCATGTATTATGGAAACAGGTAGCGTTTTACTTAAAAAAAAAACATAATGTTATAATGTCAGGGTTCTTTTTTGGTGCAGTGTTACCTGAGAGTCCACAAGAAAGGCCAGAGCAGACTCTGCTCCACTGAGGAATGTCAGGTCTTTTGATGCAACAACCTGCTGGAGATATTTCACCACAGCGGCCAGAGTACTTCTCTGTGCTGTGATCTGCTGGACAAGCACGATTCCGGTGATGCCGAACACCTGAAGCAACTCATCAGGAAAGGTAGCTCCATCACTGGATTGACCCTGGGGGTGCTCTTCTAAGAGCATGTTTAGCCATTGGTTCATCCCACCAAGGTTATGATTAATTCCACCTGCTGCCATCAAGCAGCACAATGTCTGCTCCCTCACCCCCAGCCATAAGAGATGCCAGGGTGCCATTTAAAAACAGCTACAAATCTAACCAAAGATTCAAAATGATGTTAAAAAGAGAATGTGGATGTGCAGGGGATGTCTGTGTTAAAGAGAGCGAAGAGGTGAGCTTGTCCTTGGCAGAAGACCATTTTTTTTGTTTATGCTAAAAATAAATGAATAAATCAACAAACAAACAAATAAATAAATAAATAAGCCTTGACATAGAGGGGACACGATCTGACTGATTCCTGTCAGGCGGGAACAGCAAACACTGGCAGCTTTTTCCCCCACTGTCTGCTGGGGCTCTGAAGTTAACACCCCCAAAATATTTTGCATTTCACTTCAGATCCACGTCAAGCCTGAGAAGTCAGACTGCTACTCTGGAGCCGGTAGTACTCAGGTGGAATCCAGGCTTCCCTTTGATCGGCTTCCCGACGTGTCTTGGGTTATTTTTTTCCCCCCGTCCTCCTCTTCGGCCGAAGCCCTCTAGGCACCCGCGAGGGTTTTGGCATGCTCCGGACCGGTCACGGTGTCCTTATGGGCACACCTTGGCGTGTACGTCCAAGACGTTAATTATTGGAAAGCCAAGAACACCTGGGCGGAATTAAAGTGTCTGTTTGACTTTCCTCTGTCCTTGTTACTGATCTTGTTCAGGTGGCTGAGGGGTTTCGCAGGACAACACAACGGAACGTTTGAGCTGGGATGGAGCTGCAACAGCCTGGTCATCAGTACTGATCTCCCGTGACTGGTGGGCAGTACGACGGGAGCAGACTGATCTGTGAGACCGCTCAGCCGCTCACGTATCTGAGCAAGACAGATGGCCTTGTTAAACCTCCATTAAGTATTAAGGCGTGCAGTGACCATGTGTGTTTCTCTTCATCACGGGCCAGATAAGACCCAGAGTCTTGGCTTATATATTGATTACACAGTTCAAGTTAATAAGCCGTTGATTTAGTAATACAATGCCCCCAGAATTGCGTACTTATTGGCTATGTAGCATGCATAATATAGTATGCGACATAGCAGGATGTCCAAATCCTCGGTTTCGATCTTGACAGTACATGAGCGCTACCCACGAGACATTTGCGAAACTTATGGACATTACACCAACCCACAAGACCACTGGAGCTGCAAGCAGAGATGAAGAACATCGCACACTCACAAATCTTTGTCAAGATGGTGGAGGAAGTGCCGTCTTTGTAAAAAATTAAGTAGAAAACAATAGCCACTTACATAAGCTGAAAATAGGTATTTTTTGTTGATAGTTTTAAACAGTTTTTCTCTTTTGTGGGGGTCAAGCTTTGCCATTGGTGAACATTCAGCTCAGGTGATATGCAAGATGGTTGCCACAGTGTGTCCAAATGCATACTGTTCTCCTGCATACATTCAGTACATACACATTAATGATCAAGTAGTAGGCTTCACAGTAACTACTGTGCAAGTATGTGATTTTGGATGCAAGTTCTCCTGGCCAGCTTCTTGTTCATCTTGGCGCATGAAGTTAGCTGGAAGAGGTGCTGTCTGTCACAGCCACTTCAGGCTTTGCGTTTGGCAGAATGATGCCACAACATCCTGACTCAGTCCCTGGGCATATCGGCTGCTAACATTTAAAGTTAGCCACTCATGATATTTTGATATCTGAGGGAGCCTGTTGAGTAGGGGAAGCAGGATCTTATTTTTTAAATGTTCATATACAGGCAGCACAGAGGAAACATCGAGGAGCCCTATTTCCTGGTTGGGCGTGATGCAGCGGATTGCACTCTGCTTCTACAATTAGCCATAAATCCAGTCCGGCTGATCCAGAGAAATTGCAGAGGTGCACGAGAGCACTTTAAGATGCTCAGTTGCATTTCCTCATACTCAGTGCCTGAGTGCTGTGGCCTCATGTTTCGGGGCACCTATGTGGACTGACTGCATAAAGTACGCGCAGGTTTGACGGTGCTTGCTGACGTTCTCGGGAGCCGTGTGTGTAGCCTGTGTGGCTTGCGCCCTGCTGCGTTCGCTCCCCTCAAAGACTCAGTATGAGCCTGGAAATGTGGAGAATGCAGGCATCAAGATTTCTGAGCCCTAAAATGCGCCCAGGATCCAGGTCTCGGCACCACTCCTCTTCTCGACCCCTTTTCGAGCATGTTAATGGCCGATGGCTTGATGATCACTGATGTGGAGCTGGCTGCTGTAGTACCCTTAAGCAAGGTACCCAAATTACTTTGGTAAAAACCCAGTTGTATAAATAGGTAAATTGTGCATTGCTTTAGGAGATCAAAAACATTAGCTATGTAGCAAAACAGCAATAACTATTTCAGTTACAAGAATTGCTCCGGTCTGACTGTGTTTAGTTGTAATGAAGCAGCAGGAAAATCGATCTTTATTTATTAGCAAATCATAAAATATGCATTCAAACGGTATGGAGGGCAGAAAGAAACACAGATGAAATAAGTTTAATCATCAAGTAACAAAATCAATGTCGTCTGGTATGCAGGGTGTAGTAGTGTATAATTTCTTAGTCTTATGGATTTTTTTAAACCACGTCATTTTGACAGGATGAGTGATTGGGGCGGACAGTTGAGCAGGTAGGTCGGGGCTTGGAGGAGGCCGAAGAGACTTCCAGAGACGGCGCCGGGAGTTCCGGCCCTCAAAAGCAGGATAAAAGACAAGTGATAGATCTTCTGTTATCCTTGGCCAAGGACAGCAGGTGCTGGTCATTTAACTGGCGCTGGGCCTGTGACGGAGATGCAGAGATCACATGGGGGTTAATGCTGAAGCACGATTGGGCGCGAGAAGAGTTCCGGAGTGTTTTGGGTGCGTGTGTCTCTGTGTGTGCGCACGTGTGCCCTTGCACTCTTCTCGAATCCCGGCATAGAAATTAGCTTCATTGGCAGGCAAGTGGAAATGTTCTTCTGACGTTACATTAATGTCAAATATAATTATATTGTGATGCACTTATCATCAGCTGAAATCAGTCTATGTTGTGGCTCCTCTTGTTAATTACAGATAAGACTCTCCCTTGGCTGTCGTGCCTTTATGCTGCAACATGTGTACTGGGTTCCTGCTTGACAATAAAAGGTCACATTTACATAATTAATGGTTTCCGCTTCTTTTTTTTTCTTAATTTTACTTGATGCATAATGTAATTCGGTCTTAATTAGTTAAACTCAATTAATCTTTTCGGATGAATCGGTCCGACCGGCATCCCAAAGGCAGCAAGTGAGACATAATGCATCCTACTTCTAGCTGACCTGATCCGCGCAGCCAGTTTTTTAATGGCTATCACAATCGTTAGAAATGACACTGCACTCCCGTCACAATCGTTAGAAGTGACACTGCGCTCCAGTCACAATCATCACAGCCGTTGGTCTGTTGATCTTCGGGTGGGCAAGCTGCGCGGTTGAGAAAAGGGCCGAAGAAGCAAATATTCTCAGCTATCAACTAATGTACTAATAAACCTAGCAGCTGCGGTAGGAAGTGAGGATTATTTTGGTGCCCCGTTTTTGCAAAGGAAACGTAAGTGAGAACTGAGGCTGGTGGTCTTTGGCAGGTGGCAGCGTCTCTTTTCATTCTACTGCCTCGCAGAACGTTTCCACTGTGCATATGAAATACAGAAGCAACATGCTGGCGCGGATTCTAATATTAGCAACATTCCAGCTTTAGAGATTATAGAAAGCAGTTCCCCCCCTACTCATTTGTCACTATGATTGCTGTTTTTTGTTGTATTTGTATTCACATGGCACGGACCACAGAAGGGGAGGGGGGAGCATATCGGGGGAGAGGGTAAAGTCATGTCCACTTGTCTGGGTGCTTTTAGAAAACTCAGGTATAACCTTTTGTTTTAAAAAACATGCATATTAGTCAGACTTTTATTAATGAAGGTTCATCGGTTTGAAATTATTATTTGCAGGTTTGTGATCATTCATCACTGCATTATTAATGGTGCCCCAAAAAGGTGCCCCCCCCCGGTTCTGCGGTGCGTCAGATGTGGTTCTCCTACATGATGGAGATTGTAGCTTCCCCCTCTGAGGTCTTCTTATTGGGTGTTTGGCTTGAGTCCAGCGCTGTATGTTAGCATATTTTAGCTGTGCTGTAACCGCAGGGTTAGTGTTTGGTGGGGGTGGGGGCGCTTCCAGGGCGATGCCTGCCAGGAGAGGCTGGGCAGCAGCAGAACTGCAACACGGCGGGTTCAACAGATGGCATGTGAGCGGCGCCCCCACACGGGGGGCGGGGGGGGGCATGCACCGGCGGTAGGTGTGCAGAACCCAGACACCACCATGAAGCTGCCGCATTCGAGTGAATGGAGATGGGGCAGCGTCAAACAGGGGGTGTGGTTTGAGGGACAGTCCTAAAACACAGAAAAGCGACTAACCCATCCATCCATCCACACACCCTCGCACACACACCGTTGCATTCATACCATTGTGGGGACCGTCCATTCATTTCTATGGGAAAAATACACATTTTAACCATGACCTCTACCCAGCCCTAACCTAGTAACCAAACAGGCCCCCATATCGTCAAAATAACAGGTATTTATTACGTTGTGGGGACATTTGGTTCCTACAATGTAATGTATACATAACTCC
>JAODLD010000046.1:9411877-9422846 GCA_026781065.1 Mormyrops boulengeri
CCCCAGCCCAGTTCATGACGATGCAATAATTTCACAATGTTGCACTCCTCAGAAGGCAGCTGGTAACAAATAGCAACTAAAATAATAACAATAAGATCGAAATAACAGCGAGGTTAATGAAACGCGGGGGCATTTCGGATTGGCCCTGGCAAAACAAAACAGTTAAAGCATGAAGATGGAATAAAATAATAGCAGACGTCCCCCTATGGCAGCACAGCCATATACTCATTCCTCCAAACACACACAAACCCATACAAATCAGGAAGATTCCGAATTCATGCCATCGCTCCCCGCGTCAGCTAGTTTGTTCTCATGGCAACGGAAAGTCAGTCCAGCAGAAACCGTTTCTGTTCCGTTCCCTCGGCGTCGCTCGCCATAGACGGTATCCCTCACTGATCCGCGTGCCGCCGGAAACAAAGGGAGCTGCTCTGACGCGGTTATGTAACGTGTCAGGGCCTGGAAAGCGCTATACGTACCTCGCAGATCGCGCGCCACCCACCCCTGCCCNNNNCGTCGCCCCTCCTCATTTTCACCTTCCCTGGAGCTCCAGCAAGAAGTGCTATATGGGGCAAAGCGATACGCTTTCAAAGAGGCCTCTTCTCAGAGGTTGGGTACGTCTGTCGAATGTCCAGTGGGATTCATTGAGGTTTTGTCAAAACTCAGTGTATCTGAACAGCAGAAGTTCACATTTTACAGGAAAATAAAATGAGGCATGGATGTATACAAGCTTTAGGTTAAACTGGGAAGGGAGAATGTTGTGGAGAGTTCTTCAGAGAAACCATGATGTTTTCTGGAAGTAGACTAGGAGGACATTTTGTCCACCCCTTTAAATGTTACGAAGTTCACATACTGCATATAAAACTGTCCTGTCAAAATGAGTGTGTCTTCCCTAAGAGTGTAAAGGGATGTACAGTGAGTGCAGGCTGAGTAAAATAAAACTGCCCCCCTTGGATTTAAGGGCCTGCAGATTATTTCCAAACCATTAAATACTTTCCTTTGTGGTTGTCGTGATGCTGTTACCCTTGGACATTAATGAAGTGCATTTCCAGAGCATCCATTATTCATCGTGGGAGGAGGGACAACATGCCTTTTGCAAAACTGCTATATATATATATATATATATATATATATATATTGCAATGTAGCATAAATGTAGTCCCAGGCTAAGGTTGAAACTCAAGTTAAGGTCACTGTGGATTGAATGAAAGTTGATGTTAACTCATACCAATTACCATACCAGTGACTAACCAACAGGTCTAGAGTTATTTTGGGTTAAAGTTAGTTATACATGGCTTCAGGATAGACATAAACATTTGGATATTTTGCAACTCTAAGTATCATTTGAGGCTTATGGCTTTCGGCCAGTTGTCGTATGTGATGAGCTGTAAAAAAAATAATTAAAATAGTCGGTTTATGGTGCTAAGCTTACATTTTAACGATGAGATCCACTTGGCAGACAGCGCCGAGCCTGAAGGCATGACGGTACTGGCTCAGCCAAGCCTGGGCCGGCCACCAAGCGGGGGTATAAAAGGCTTGCGTATCGGATAGATGCTTGAGCGATCCCAGACACGGCCTCGCTGAGGCCCGACGTGCTGCGCTCCCCCTGCATCTGTGCCCCATGCTCAAGCACCAACAGGCACCAATCCGCCTCTCATGCGAATGGTCTCAGCATGCGGCCTGCGATCAACCCAGGCAGGGGGACGTGTCTGACTTACAAAGAAAGCTAATATTGTCCAATCCAACAGTAACTAACTATTTCGCTGGCCCGCAATCTCAGACAGGTTAGCTGCCCATCTTACAAATCCAAAGTTAACTTTTGCATCATAGTAAGTAAGTATTGCGAGTAGTCCCTTTGAGGTGATGGTGAAGCATTTATATACATTTGGTAAAAGCTGTGAGTGGCTCTGGGGCTCAGTGGGTTGCACTGCTGCTTCATACCTCCAGGGCTAGGGGTTCTACTGTAGAATTTCCATTTTCTCCTTGTTTAATTTTCCTCTGAGTCCTCCCACAACCCAAATACTGGTCATTAGGCAAACCAGTGACCCTAAATTGCCTACGGTGTGTGACGGCGTGCCCTGAGATGAACTTCCCAGTATTTCCTGGTGCCTCATTTCCCGTTCATCCTGGAAGAGACTCCAGGCTCAACACAGCCCAGCTTTGGATAAGCGGGTATGGAACATGAATGAAGGGACAGAATGGTCGGAGTTAGAGCGCAGCTTACTTCCAGTGACACCCGGGTCAGGATTACTGGTGAGAAACAGGAACCTCACCCATTAATCCCAGAGATGTCTGATGGCAGCCTGTGCATCAGGTGGCTCTGATGCTGTAGTTTTTAATTAATCACCCTAAAAATAACTGATTATCAAAACACTAAATAACACATGTAATATACGGCTCTGGAAAAATATTAAGAGACCACAACTCAATTATTTTTTTTCCACTGATTTCTCAATTTGTTGGTCTGTGTGGGTGTGAATATATTTTTTTTTTGTAAACTCCAACCTGGATCTTATCTGTTTCTCATTAATGAAGGGTTTCTTCCTTGCTATCTGGGATTTCAGTCCTACTTCTTGGACCCTGACAAACTGCCCTAGCAGTGCACTTCACACCCGCACTTAATGTTTCCCATTCCTTTTGACGGTCACTTGATGTCACCCTATGATTCATGAGATACTGTCAGATAAGTTAATTGTCATTTCTGGCATTAGAAAGGCATTCCACCCTTTACCTGCCTAGTTTCTGGTTATTCCCAGTGTCTCCTGCTTCACCGTGTTCTTCTGTACTACTGTCTTAGAAATTTTGAAGCTGGAAGCACCCAGCTCAGTGTATCCATCTGCCAGCAAAACCAGGATTAAACTAGGATTTACAAATACTGATTTAAAAAAAATATATATATAGAGTGGTCTATTTTTTTCCAGAGCTGTACGCATATATGCAAGTCAGGACAATCGAGTGGCATCCCATCCTCTTCACGCATACCAAGCTGGCCTTTTTATCGCTCGATGTATAAAGTGTAAAGTTGCTTCTTATCCGAAAGACCCTGCTAATGCTTTTATTACATTGGAAATGCAGCTTTGTTGCCATGATTCCACCCATTCTGTGTATTCATATTTGTGTCACTAGAAGCTTTTGTATCCTCTCATTGTTTTCATCGTAGCCTCTTCCTCCGCCTCACTATCAGGATCTTGGATAACTCTTTATCGACTGTCAATCCGATAGGGCTCATTTTTGAACGTTTCTGTCAGCTGTGTGCTGATGCAATGATGAGTAAGATAAAGCCCTGGAAAGCCTCATTCATATACCTGGAAACTCATAGAAGTGCAAGATAAATCCAGTAAGACAAGCGAGTATCAAAGAATAGCTTCTTTCGGATACTTTTGACAAATATGTACAGTATATGTATATTTAAGCAAAATGATCTGTGGATTTTTTGCATATCACTTTGACTTTGAAATAGAGTTATACATGCCCCACATAAGTTCACGGCCGCAAATTACAGTCATTTCATTTCCTTTCTTTGAGACGCAAAAATATTGACTAGTAAAGTTTAAAACTGAGTAATAATGAGTCCTGTTCTGTTCACATCAAAACACCTAAATTAAACAGAAGCACTGAGCTGAAAAGGAAGCGTGACCAATGAGAGTGCTTGTTATTTTTAATGTGAATTGCATGTTCAAAGTTCTGGTCCAGTCGCACATTTGCTGTTACAGCAAACAACGTCTTCCCTTTGTAAAGTTCCATCAGTGACTTTGAACAAGAAGAATAAAGTCTAGGCTTCAGCAACATGGAAAGCAGCCTGTCTCAGTAAGGAGGATTTATGCGAGGTCCTGTGTGAGGAGCAGACTTAGACCAGGTGTCTCCAAACTCCAGTCCTGGACAGCCCCAGCCCTGCACAGTTTAATTCTTTCCACCACACCTTGATTCAACTGAAGAAATGGGTGGTAATTAGCAGAGAAGCTGAACCAGGTGTGTTAAAGGATAGGCAACCCAAAGATGTCCAGGCCTGGGACTCTCGAGAACTGGAGTATGAGATCCCTGACTTAGACAGTCTGCCGGTCTACTGATCCATTCAGGGATCTAAGAGGAGAATTATGGAATCGGAGAGGGGAGATGGCTTCAGGCCAGCAGGAGCACTGCTGCCCCTGCACTGATGAGCTCGCCTGTTTCTCCATTTTCAGGCACCATGACGTTAAGGATACTGCAGATGTAGCTAACCCAAACATGGACCTAACTACATGCCTTGTGGACTTGTTTATTTTTCGTTACCGAACCATTGTGCACCAATTTCCTGTCAGAGGGCAGAAAGCATCAACCAAAAATATCTCCATATCGCTTTTTAGGACGCCTGTCCAATATAACCCTGATATCTCAGTCTATCAGATTTTTATTCAGAAATACTCAAGCCATTGTGATTTTGGTGGAGAGACCAAAATATTCATCTTCCTGCCACTTTTCCTGCTCTGAGAGGTGGGGCATATAGATAATTGGTTATCCTATTATGGATTTGGAAATCAGGAGCCAAACCCCGAAAAATGTAATGGATACCAATCCATCACACATTGGCTCTCACCTACTGAGAGCAATTTATGGGCAGAGTCACCTGACCTTCAGACTGATGGAATACCCATAGGACACCCATATAACACACCAGCTCCTCCACATATAATTGGGGCAGAAAGCTAAGCATAAACCCTGAAGCCTGAGGTGACAGTATTACTTACTGGGGTATTTTAGCACATTGTCCGCATATTGTTAAAGTTTCTGAGCAAACGGCCAGATCACCGTAGAGTTAAATTCGTACTTCATTCAATTACACAGCTGAGCATTTGCTTATGCAATTATACCAACAGCTGGAATGTTCATCAGACCATAATAATTTGATTAAAAGTCCGTAACAATGTGTCTCCCTGCTTTTTTTTTATTCAGATGTGGCTCTAAAAGTGGCCTCATGTCTGCTGTTTACATAACATGTTTGGCGTTTCTTTTAGGAGCTCGACAATCAAGCGATCAGGAAATTGGCAAACATGGAAATCTGTGTGCAGTAAATTAATTACAAAACCGGCATGCACTCATATAAATCATCCTGCCTGGCTCCTTTCGAAATCGACTGTGCTCTGCGGCAACTGCAGATGCATACCGTGCCCCCATTCGTTCTGCCGCCGTTACCTCGAAACCTCGCCGTCCGCAGAGCACGATAAAATTAGCATTTTAATTTCTCGGTCTGCTCCTATATCGCTTTCGGGAGCGGAGCTCTGGTGCCCTCTAAGAGGGATCACGGCCGACCCTCCTGTTCACACCTCTTCTGTTGTTTTCCCAGATCTTCCTTAAGTGGAGCCACACCTGCTTTCACCGGCCCATGGATCTCCTCCCCGAGCGTATCGGCCTGAATACCGAATCAACAATCTAATTTCTCTGACACCTTGGCAAACGCTCTGCTCAGTCTTCCATGGCTGTGTCACAGTGCTCACTGCCTCTACATATTAAAATCTTATCCGCATAACACTGCCCTTCTGCCAGCTTGACAGCAACATCAATTCCATCCAAGAGAACCCTGGGTGTCAAATCAAAATAATTTTTTTTCGGTATCTTAATTTTCACCATCATAATCATCATCATCATCAATATCAGCATCTTCCTCTTCTTCTGCTTTTTTTGCTAACCCTAAGCTCCAGAATACCATTTTTTACCTACTGGATTCAACAGCTGGAAATCGAAGCTTGCAAACGTTCAGCTGAACGTTAGGCCGCAGCATCAATAATCTCCACGGTTGGTCGCGAGCTGAAAATGTTTAATCACCGGTGTGGCTGCTCTGGTGGGAGCTTAGAGCGCCACCCACAGCCGACAGGCCTCATCAGCCAAATGTGGTGGGTGTGAGTGCGCGCATTGTGATACCACGAGGACCTTTTTCTTTAAGCCCCCACTCTCGGATGCAGTGGGAAGGCGCTTAGCGAGAGCGTTTAGCTTTGTGAATTTGTGGATGGAGGCTGTCTGTCCTCTGTGGGCACTCCCACATGGAGTCAGGGGAAGGCCGGCCGGCCCGTCTGCCTGTGCAGCCCACCCTAGTGTCTTTGCCTTTACACTCTCCCCCCTCCCTCCTCTGCCAATTCCGAAGTCCCAGCACCAGTCAGCAGTTTGTCCTGCTTCACTGCAGTCCCACCACCTTGCACTTTCCCCAAGGGCAAATAGTTGGTTGAAGGAAGTCCCAAAACAAAATAAGACCAATACTGTTGGATATACTGCTAACGTGGCTTCAGAATGCCACATGCCTCCATCTTCTGTTCCTGAGTATTTATTACAGGACCACTATGGGCTTGGACGTGCCAGTATATTCCAAGGCGTATCCTGTTTCAAGGCACCAATTCAGCAGGCTGCACAAGGACAACACCGGAACTCCACACACAGAGCTGAGGGCGGACAATCTACAACACTGGAGGTGCAAGGCTACAATGCTACTGACCAGACCACTTTACCAGTGCAGGAGCCTGCATGCAGGGATGTATAAAGCAGAAGGACTGCAGGGGCACTGGCTCCAGCTGAAAGCTGATTGGAATCACCGGGCCCCTAGTCCTATCACTCACCAATTCAAACCATATCTTTGGCTAATGATAAGGTTGGCCCCTCTCTATGAATAATGGCCCTTCTTATGCCCCAAACCTTAAAAAAATCCTCGATCGCCCATGCCTGTATTGCCGCATAAATATTTAGCTCACTGCCAACCTATGGCTCAGGTGTCACAGCATAGTAGCTATTGTGTTTCCACCACACTGCTATGTGACACCTACAGTTTTCATTTTCACAGACTCACTGAAAGAGGACCACGTCTTGCCAAACTGGATGAGTAAGGGAAATTCAATCAAGGAAGCGGGAAAGCTCAGACTCTGAGAAGCCTATTCTTTACACCCATTACTGTGAGAATATGAGTTTGCCTGTACACTTACAGTAGAGGACCGTCGTATTACATGACTAATATATTAGCCTGATAAAACATAATGAACTGAACAGCACAGATAATGTGAACAAATTTCGTACGACTTAATCTATTTAAACACTTTGTCAAGAAGTTCACACAGGTATTTATTAAGTGATTCGAAGTCTCTTGAGCTGTCAATGTCAGTGTGATTTATTTATATGGTGAAGCACAAATAGTTTTAATTAGACATTAATATAACATTCTGTTATGCCAATTTATTCATAAGCATCCAACAAGAATATAATACAAAACTTAATATATCCTGCTATATTAGCATTGAAAAGTGTGCAAATTCACAGCAACAATAAAATATAATTGCAGATGCCTGATATGTTCCTCCTTTAGTTTTTTTTTAAACCTCCATTTGTCTGTGATACTTAAATCAACATAAAAAGCTGATTAACCATCATGAAAAGCCTGGACGCCAACGCTGGCGCTGACGTTTCCCCCCGTCGCATCTCCCGTCTTTCAAATCGCGCCGAGGGAGGGGGCTATGCTGCCTCAGTGCTCATTCACGCACCCTCGCATTTTCCTTTTCAATGACTAAATGAGAAAAAAAAAATCAAAGAAACGGCAGGGGTGTCACATTCACATTGTGTTATTAAACAGGCACGATGTTTTAAAGTTATTCTGTATGCATGCTGCTTTCAAAGCGTCGTCCTGGCCGGGGGGGGGTTGATAAGGGGGTGTGGTTACACCTGGCTGGAGTCTCAAGGGAGACTGTTATCCTCCACAAAATATGACAGGTTTCCTTTAAAAACCATCTTCCCTAACAAATCTGTCAAACTGATGCCTGATACTTGGAAATTAACACAGCAGAGGCTGAATATATACTACAACAATCACGTGACTGTGAAAGTGAGCCTATTTCAGTCTATTATACATTTTTTTGACAAATTTAATATTTCATATATATTTAATATGTATATATTCTCAAGTCTCAAAGTGGTTTACACTGGCATCATTTGTCAGGATGCCTTATGCCCATGGGTTGGTACATACTATAGGTACAGCAAAGTGCATCAGGACGGCAGCATAAAGAAAACGGATGAGCATATAAATGCTGGGGTTTTGAATAGAACTTCATGTTTACGCTGATAGAAGTAAACATGAAGTAATTAAATAATATTCTAACACCTTCAGGATTCTGTGGGCGAACTGTAGAAGTGGATGGAATATGGAGCTCTTGAATAAAAGGCCGGTGCAGGTCCCTTTCGTGGCCTGGATGCACGTCTTTTCAAAGCACCATTCAACCACAGTGGAGCATTTAGCAGAAGGAACATCACGCAGAGACAGGCTCTGCACGGGGTTGCCCTGGGGCCCGATGCTATTCCTCATGCTTGAAGTTGTTTTTTTTTTTTTAAAGGGAAACAGAACGTTCTTTAAGTTAATAAGCAGCGTTTTTATTGATTTTTTAGCTAAACCTACTATTGTGTTTTTTTTCCTCCATGCAAATAGAGGAAGCATAAAAGTCACAGGCCTGTTTTTTGGTCTATATAACATTTGCAAATACTGTTTGATTTTTTTCCCCTGCAAATACGTGCCAAACAATAAAGAAAATCCTGAATCAGGTAAACACTTGTTGCACAATTCTTGATATGCATTTTCTACACCTACTCCAGTCTGCCCATGACCTTCTACTAGATAAATGGTCAGAAGATGGATGGATGGATCAATAGATGTGCTATTTGCCCGACTTGTATATCACTTTGGGAAAAAGTGTGTGCTAAATAAATACATAATGGATGGATGAATGGGCTTATCCGATATAGGGTAACAGTCTCCCTGGATGCCAGTCACTCGTAGGGTACATAGTGAACCATTTAGAGACACCAAATCCTCTAACCACTTGTTTGGGCCGAATACCAACAAGAAAAACCACAAAAACATGGAAACGGCCTGAAAACTCCACACACAAGCCAGAGGCTGGAGAATCGAATGTGACTACTGAGCTCTGGCTGAAATTAAAATATTATATAACTTTATAGCACCAGGGCATCATATATGCAGGCTTGCTGGTTGCCACCCTGAAAGACACAGAATGCAAAACACACACTGGATCGATCTGAAAAGATGGCATAATAGAGAGCATCTCTGGAATTGCAAAAATGCACCGGCAGTATCGCATCTAACCTTTGACTATGCTAAGTTCAGCAGCCCAGCTGTTAGGATTCCAGGTTGCTATGACTACACAGTGTCTTTAACTAAGATGATCATGGTTTTTAAGGAGATTTGAGGTGATTAATTTGCTGGCTGTTTTTTTCAGCTCACATCGGGTGACATGGCTTGGTGTAGTTTTCCGTTCAACAGCTTGACTATGTTTGCACAGGAAAATTAATGAAAGTGCTAAATCTGATTATGAACCACAAAAGATGCGCGTACATCACATTGGGAATGTCCAGAGCTTAGCGTACTGAGGAAAAAATGCCACGTGTCTTGTTTGATTACATGATTACAGAACACATGCTAATTAGAGAATTAATACTACCCACCTGTCCGACGGGGGCTCATTGTCTAGGGTGACGCAAATTAAAACAAATGAAGCGAATGCAGGAGGATTAGAAATTATATCAAGGATAATCTGCCCGCTTTCATCGAAAAGGTCACCCCAATCAACGCTTTTGCAGGTAATGGACCGTCATGTCTGTCTGACGTCGTAAAAAAGCCTCTTTCCTTGTTGGACGTGCAGGTGCTGAATGCAAAGTGAATCTCTGAAATAGCAGCTTACGTTACGCACATCAGCTGTAGCCCATGTTGAAGGTGTGTTTCCTCTGTTACACTCCGAGCCCCCTTCCCTCTTAAACATCATCCCCCAGCTAATGATGCAAATGAGACTTTTTCCGGAGGTGTTGGTGATATGCTGGTTAGCATAGCTGTCTCCAAGTCAGTTGACCGGGCTTTGATTCCCAGCTCTTTTGGGGCGGCATGTGGCTGGGTGAGTTAGCACTCTACACCCATGGCACAAGTCCTGTGGCTGACAGAATGATGCCACCTTTGGCCCCCTGAGAAAGGCCAGGGGGACAGGACACTGGCCAGCCCTCTGCTGTGACCTCCAAGCTTGCTCTCACCTCTATATGTGTTTGTGTCTCCTGGAGAGCAAGATGGAAGAGGTGAAAATCCAATTTCACCCCTGGGAATGAATAAAGTATCATTATGCTATTTTTTTTTTTAAAAAACCCTTCCAGTAAATGCTCATCTTTTTCTGTATACATTCTGGTATCTTCACAGCCTCTGCGGAGAAATTTGGTGGCTGACAGCAAGAAAAAAGTGACACGGTACAGAAAAAGAGGAACACAAACTGTCCCCCTGTTTACCGGGCTCATCCTAAAATCATAATTCGTTGTATTGACCTAATTTAATCATTTAATCCAGTTGGCTTTAAAAATTAGGCCTTGTCTTTGCTTAGGTCTTATAACTGTTTACTGGCTTTGGTTGAAATGTTGACCGTCTTGAGCTAAGAAAGACTGATTTTTCAAATTAAGATTTGAACAATGGCTACAAGAGTAGTTCACGGCATTTCTCCGCACATAAAAGCTCAGATCCTTCTCGTATCCCTCATCGCTTGTTCCTGGTACCGGGCCCTGTTACTCCAACCTGAAACCCAGGCCATTCTCCAGAGAAGCTGGGTCCACTGTCCCTGCCTTTGTCTCTCTCACCCTCATCCACAGAAGTTCTCTAACTGTACACCTGTCTTGTTTCTTTTGCCATACTCCCAGTCTCACTGGACTGTGTGCTCTGCGTTCTCAAATCTTCACGACACATTAACTTTGAAGCATATTTCAGAGCTTCTCTGTGGCATCAGTACATTCTCTAATCATCTTCCTCCATAGCAGAAAATCCATCATAGCTGTACACATACTTAACGGCCGTAATTTTTCTCATCCAACTGTTTGAGGTAACCATACACCATACAGGGTGGGGGGGGGGGGGGGGGCCCCCATTTAAACCAAAATTTTTTTACCAATTACGGGTTGGGGGGTTTAAAAAAGGGTTAAAAAA
>JAODLD010000046.1:9430238-9472828 GCA_026781065.1 Mormyrops boulengeri
ATTCCTTCCTTCAGCATTTAAATGGTAAAGAGATTATGGAAAGTTCAAGTCACAAGTTTGTCTGTAACACTGTATCACAGCGGGAGGGAGTTTCCCCTAAAACACGCAGCAAACACCAAAGCCAAAGTACTGGGGGGGGGGCAAATGCAGCCTGCGTGTGTATAAATGGTGGCCTGAGTTGAATAAGCCCCCAGCCCAACAGATTGGGGGGAGGTCAGCATGAAAGCCTCGTCTCCTCAGAGAAACTGCACATGGCTCCTTAAATAGCTCCAAATTCTCCCATTGAGCGCAGTGACCAAAGCATGGGAGGGCGATCTGAAAGACATGAAATAATAATCATAAAACCCCCCCAGAACTGATGACGTCTGAGTGGCCTGGATGTGTTTATTTGTGGACGGCGGGATTGTTATTGGCAGGTGTGGACCGTTCTCTCACAGGTGCTCATCCGGAGCCATGCCTGAACGGAAAGGCAATTTTAGATCCAGGTCTGCCTCTCTTACCCATTTTTCACTCTGGGAAAAATGCTGTGGTCCTGCCTGAGCAAAAATGCAATCACCAAACTCAAACAGAATGTGTCCTGGTGTCCAAATGGTGAGGAGGGCAAGGACAAGCTGAGGTCAAAACATTCGGGTAATAAAAAAAGGATAAAACTCATCACAGATATTCTGTATGCAGTTTAGAGCCACCAGCATTGGGAAGGAATCTATATAACGGGCTAATCAAATCACGGTCCTCAAGGTCTGAGCACTGCTGATTTTCCAGCCTTCCTTTACCTGTGAGCCTGATGTGGCCAGTGAGAATCAGTGATTATTAAACTAACTACCTGGGAGAATTGAAAACAAGGCCTGGCTTTGGAATCAAGGTCGGAATCAATTTGGATCAGATTTGAAGAGCTTTGCTACATAAAATAATCTGAACTGAAAATCAATCCATCCATCTATCTTCCAGCTCATTCTTCTGCTCAGCCTGGGGGGGGGTCTCACGGAGCCATGCAGGGCATACACCTTGGGTGGCATGCCAGTTCATCGAAATGCCAAACTGGAAATGCTTAATGGAAATAAAGATTATAGTGCTGAACTAATCTGTGTTTACATGAAAGAACAGATTTGCCACATTTTTCTTTATCCCTGAAAACAAGTTCTAGTTTTTTATTTCATGTTTCACTTTAACATAAACACAACCATGCACTATAGAAAAAATAGGAATGCAAGCCTGCAAATTTCTAAATAAGAACAAGGAAAGCCTTGCTGATGTAGAGCCCTTTTTGAAGGACGTGACACACGAGGTACGATTCGTACAATGTTGTGTAACCAGCACACACACAGACACCGACACACACACACACACACAGACACACACACAGACACACAGGAACATGGGGACACAAAGCAGTAATTGCAGAAATAGTCCTCAAACCACAGCATGCTGGACCATTGCGGCATGAATACAGAAATGCAAGTAAGCATCCTAATAAATCAGTGTCTGCCTGTATATGTTCCGAGCTTTTGCACAGTCCAAGTACCACCATAAGGTGAAAATGCATTTTAATACAATACACCTAACCAAACAAACATCATAGCCTAGCCTAGCCTACCTTGAACAACCTTAGAACACTTACATTAGCCTGTAGTTGGCCAAAATCATTAACACAAAATCCATTTTATAATAAAGTGATGAATTTCTCATGTAATTTATCGAATAATGTACTGAAAGTGAAAAACAGAATGGAATTGTAATACCCATCGTAAAGTCGAAATGTCGTAACGCAGACCACCGTAACCTGGGGAGCGTCTGTAATTACAAACACTCATACACGCATGCAGACAGGAAATGTGCAAGTTTCAATGTTCAACTCAGACTTAATTGTGCAGCAAGTAGGCAACCCACTGAGAAGCCACTTATTATACCATTATATTGAGAAGCTACTTATGTTATTATATTAGTTAATTAAAGTCACTAATGGGAGGATATTTCTTTGTATTTCTCTCAGTCCTGAGGTGTAAATCTCCAAAGTATAAACACTTACGCGTAAAAGCCAAACATGGTTTAGATGTAGTCGTCCCGAAAGTGCTCTGTGTGCCTGTATTTGTGTGGAGGGAGACTTCTACTGAGTGCTTGTGCGAAAGAATATTTAAAACAGAATTTAAAAGCAGGCATGTAATTCTGTGTTCCAGAGCACACCATAATTGTCACATTAATTATCCGTGTGCTATGCTTATTGCAGAGTGGATGTCCCCAGCGATACTGGATTGGGCTCCCCAAGCACAACGCGCATGGCGCGCCTGCTCTTCAGGGTCACGGGCGTCCTTGGAACTTTAAGGATGCTATTTATTTTTAAAAAGGTACAAAAAGAGCGTCGGAATAAGTGCAAAATGAATAACTGAGGGAAAGAGGCATAAAAAATATTATGAATGAATCCTCGACTGTTTGATTAGATTCACAAAAATGTTTCAGCAGCTGCAAAACTGTGGCCTGAGTAATCATGTATGTCACCATATATTTATTAAGTTATAAAAATTGTAATCAGGGTTTACAGTCCACATAACAATAATAATAATAATAATATTACGACTACTACTAATAATAATAACAATAATAATTATTATAATTATTATTATGGGGGTGGTGCGGTTGGTAGCACTTTTGCCTCGCACCTCTAGGATCTGGGTTCAAGTCTCCGCCAGGGTTCCGTGTGTGGAGTCTGCATGTTCTACCCATGTCATCATGGGGTTTCCTCTGGGTACCCCAGTTTACCACTGATAGCTTACTGAATTCTTCTTGAACTCTAGGTCAACACCCCAGGACTTTGTATGCCACCCTCCCATGACCTCTATGAGTAAAGACCTCAGTTTAGGATTTCCTCTGAATGGCAGCACCCTCGAATGCACGCTGTCTCCTTCTCCCCCCGGGGGCATCGCTGTGACTGCCCTCTACATGCACAACCACGTCACTTTGAATGGGAGCTACTTTTGTAGCACAGATCTGTCTTCCGAATGCTAATCAAGTCTAACTCTGCTTAGCTTCACACATTTTAAAAGTGAGTGTAAGAGTGCCGTATTACTGGCAATGAAACTTTCTGAGAAACACAAAGATCAGCTCAGCAAAGCAGAAAAACTTGTTTATCTGTTTTTGCCATCAAATATGTACAGGCATTCCCATATCTGTCAGGCATTTTTCCTGATATATATTTTTACACAGTGTTTCAATGCTGAGTTACAGATCATTGCAAGTGCTAACTCGTTTTAAAGTAAACATATTCTAAACATGTACTACTATTAATCACAACATATTTATCTAATTCCATTTGGGTTTCTCCTTCCTCCTGTCGCTTTTGACCATGCATCTACGAGCCAAAGATGCAGACGTTGTGGGGACTTGAATAGCAATGATTCACAGTCAATTCAGCCATTAGTTCAGCTCGTTTTGTCTTGGTTTGGATGTGTTTCTGTTTTAGACGTATGTGAGCCTGTTGTCAAAGTATTTCACATTCTTAACCATTTTCCCTCCCTGTCTGGCATTAATTAGTCCCCTGATTTTTTTTTCTTTTTTCATTCTCTCTGTTTTCTCTTCCCCTGCTGCTCACAGCAAGGTCCAGGAAACTCCAGGGTCCGATTATGCTTTGGTGCCAATCTTAGAGTGCCGCTCAAGCCGTTATCCAGAGAGAGAAGTGGGAAAAAAAAATAAACCAAAAAACAAACACACACAAAAAAACAAAAATGCCTTTAAGCAACACTTAAATCAACTTTAAAATTATAATTTACATTAAAAAATGTCTGTTCTTTAATTCCACTGCTCGTTTGACACAAGGCTTCAGAAGTGCTGTAAATATCAGGCTCAGATGGAGCCCACCTGGAACCAAGTTCCCCTTCGTTTGCCGGCTTGCTTCATGGATATGCGGCGCAGGAAACCTGCCCGTCATCCTTTGCAGCTCCTTAAAACGGGAGGACAGCCAGATCTCTGGATGTGGGCCTAGAACACATACATCTTCCCCTCCTATCGCTCCTTCTGTCAGCAGCCTGTCCTCCTTTTGGGCACCCACGTCTGAGAAAGAGCCGTAAACACTACAAGAGAGTCGCTGTTAAGCCATCCTGGTTTATCGACCCAAAGTAATTTTAGATCCCCCTTATACGTGAGATAAATATTTGCTCCTCCAGGCCTTGTAGGGAAGATCAGGGCATGGTGACTTGGTTCTTTGCTATTGTTGCTTTAATACACATCTGTGCTCTGTAAGAAGCATTAGTGAGACACTAGAACTTTGGAGTCCTTTAACTCCACACTACTGTATCTTCACCAACCCCCCCCCATCCACTGTACTTAAAAAAGCAGATCATTTCAGGTGATAGTATCAGTCGATCTATATGGAGGAGAAATAACATTTTTTGTCAGATGAAGACCAAACTCATTTCCCTTTGCATTCTCAATAAAATCAAAAAGTGAAGAAGCCCATCGAAATGTAGAGCCCTTGAGAAACACGAGGCCCCTCTTCTCCTCCCTCACATCTGTCGGAGGAATTATTTAAAACGTACTGCTTCTTGCTTGTGTAATGGCATAATTTCCACAGTCACTTGGCAGTGATAACAGATGTACAACTAAGTATTGGGGACGGATGAAAAATGGCTCCTAACAAGTTGATCATTGGTCCACTGGTTTTCAAATAAGCCACCAATCAAAGCAGCAAGCACAAAAGGACACATTAAAGAGTGATCCATATTTATGATGAATTCTTTTGTGAAATTATTCAGTAATATCCAACCATCAGTTCTAGTGACTCCGATTAAAGTGGGGTTTTCATAAGTTTGGGGTTTCTGTAAGCTTGGCATGGCGTGCTACTCTGTGGGTTCGGACTCTGTGTTTGTGATCGGAAGGTTACCGGTTCAAATCCTGTGACTGGTAGATCGAGGTTGCCATTGGGCCCTTGAGCAAGGCCCTTAACCCCAGTCACTTCAGGGAAAACTCAGATGGCGACCAAGCTTAAGGATGCTGCAGATACTATGCATCTGCTTCTCTCAAAAGTACTAACATTCTTCCTGACTGAACATGACTGTTCTAACAATCGGCTTGCCGCTGGGGAACATAACCTGATGTTTGTGAAAAAACTGACTCGAACCAGATTATCCTGTGGGGGGGGGCGCTCAGTGGGTGCCTGCTTTGCAGTTTGCCTTCATTTCCTATTAACATCAGCGACGCAAAGTCCATGGCTTCCTGCCTTACGTGTGTCATGCAGCTAATCTGAATAAGATTCCGTAGCACCATCCATAGCTTTAACCAACTGATTCATGCACAGTTTTTGATTAGCATACCAGTTAAAATACTGGACGTCTCACCAAACACTTCTACGGTTTACATTTCAGGAAGACTCCTGTGCATTAGGGCTTAAAAACAAACACAAACAAAGAGAACAGTGAACAAACAAACTAATGAAAAAGAACAAAAAAACTGCCTTCCGTCGATGTAGTATAAATGATTTGACCAAATTGCCTGTTTAGTAAATTAACGATGATAATAATAATCACACAGCCGGTTGATTACCTGGGCTGTGATACAGACACCTGCTCTGCTCCTCGACAGCTGGGCCAAGCACCATAGGCTGGGCAGGGGTTTCGTTCCAGAGACTGATCGGTTGGGTAACCACCCACAGTGGGGTTGTGTCTCATTGACTAGTTATCCCCATACACCTAAAACCTTGCACATTCTAAAATTCTACTGCTGACTGATGAGCTCAGCACAAAGGCTGAGACCTGGACATCCATCCATCCATCCATTCATCCATCCATCCATCCATAGCTGCTTACCCAGTACAGGTTCACAGTGAGCCTAGAACCTATCCTAAGAGCAAGGGGCACAAGGCAGGGGGCATCTGGACCCCCGCAACCCTACAACGGACAAGCAGGTATAGAAAATGGATGAAATAAGAAATAGCAAACGAGCTGTGTGTCCTTGGAAATTAAATAACTTAAGTGTGTTATATTTAAATTAGTAATATTTAAACCTCTGCAGGACAGTATGTGGTCCAGTAATATTTGAGCAATGCAAAATTCATTTCAGCTCATGCCTCCAGTGTTACATCTCTATACACAGTCTTAGTCATTTTAATTAAACTGCAGGCTATTTTAAAGCTTCGGCTGATGGCAGCTTTAGCAGTCGCATGCAGAGTTTTAAAGCGTTTATTTATAATAGCGGGAGCTGTAACCGAATAACTGGGTGCGTCCCCACCCTGCCATTATGAAATGAGGGCCAAAAATATTGTGCTTTGTTGTGTGACGCGGCAGTCTGAAAATAAAGAAATGAATAATCAGAGGGGGCTCAACTTGCCCTGTAAATATTCGCCACGTGAATGGCAGTCATTTGCATAGTTACTCAGACACAACTAGTTGAGCAATTTTCTCAAGCCCCCCCCCGGTCATTTTTTTTTGGGAACCTCCAACTTCTACTTCGCTTCATATGTGCTATTGAATTACAGTAGGACAGTAGAAAATCATATTCCTGAGGGCCAGGATTTTGGAAATCAGTGAGAGTCTCAAGCTGGATTAATGGTTTTTGGAGGAATTTTAACAAATGAAATGGCATGCAGTTTTATTTGATGGGGTTCCAATCAGGCTTAACTTAAAGAAGCACTAAAATATAAATGTATCCGTCCATCTATTCATCCATTTTTCATAGCTAATTATCCAGTTCAGGATGCCTACTCCAAGAAGGACAGGGTACGAGGGCATGCAGAGCCAAGGGTGGGAAATTCCCAACCGGTAACCTGTAAGATTGTATGTCACAGACGTATCCGGTCATTTGTCAAAATGTTTGTTCTGTGACGATTGATTGGCTCCCTGCCCTGCACTGAACCAGTATGAGTGTAATTTATCGTCAAACAGCATGCAGCGTTTGGGAACAGCTTGCCAATCTAATGCCGTGGCTGTCGGACATCAGACGGGCAAATTGTCCGACACTTACTTCATCTGCTGTAGCGTTTGGCAAGAAGCACACACTGCTGTATAGAGGACAGTAAACTGAGGAGGGCCGTTTTCTGTGGATGCTGATTCGTCCCGTGCTTGTTGACAAATCGGCTACGGACCTCGTACATCTACTGTGACGGTAACGCAGAAGTACAGGCCTGCAGAGATCACCCACCTCCATGAAAATCCGCCGCAGCTGTGTGTCGGGAGTAGGAAAGGTGCCTCATGTATGCTTTATGGATCCTAAAGCCCCTTCAGCAAGAGGAAACCAGGCCCAAAATCACTCATGGTCTCGTCTCGCAACTGACAATGAGGTAAATAACATGATGTTCGTACTGTATTAATGTATCAAAGACCGGACTTCCTGAGGAAAATTGGATGACACAGACAGACCGCACTGTTGGGTTTCTATTTTCACTTGCTCTGCACTCTATTTGACACCTATGTGTTCGTTTACTGCATCACAGTTCTTAAACATCAACTAGGCAAAATGAAAACAAATTAATATAGATTCATTTGATGTGACCTTCAGCATTGCATGTAATATAATTACGACAGTAAAATGTATTTTGATTATTAAAATATGCTGGGTACATTCAATATTCTTAATGTTTAAAAAACTTTTGTACGTAAGCTGATCTTCACCTACTTAATTTCTCCGCATTTGTCCCATATAAGAGTCACACACATCTTTGCTATTGGTATCATACCCTGTGCACCACTACTCTGTCAGTGTTTTCTGTGAGGGAATTTCAAATTTTTGTATGTCAGTAACTGCTTTAGTGTTTTTTTGTGTGTTTCCTTGATCTTGTTTCAGGTGAATTTGTAAGGCTATTGCTATATGAAATTTCAAGTGCTCTTGGATTGAACTGAATTAAATTGGCCTCTGCTATCTTGAAGAAAGAAAGTTTGAATTACAGGGTGATGATACTTCACAGAATCCCAATGCTTGTGTGCTAGGCAGGAAGCTTCAACTAATAGTGGAACCTCTGATTTGGTAAAACACTGAAATCAAATTTATTTCCATTTACACAGGTACCGGAACACTGGATGCTTATTTTCACATATCCCGTCTTGCTCTCCTTTGAGACATAAACACACCTATATAGCTAAGACCAAAGCTTAGGGTCTAAGCGCACACATTCATCTGGCACCTCTGCAGCTTTTCAGGGGTTAAGGGCCTTGCTCAAAGGCCCAATGGACGTGTGACTATCCTGCTGAAAATGGGATTCAAACCTGCAACCATCTGATTACAGGAAACTTAAAGAAGCAATGAAATATAAACGTATCCGTTCATCCGTTCATCCATTTTCCATAGCTAATTATTCAGTTCAGGATGCCTACTCCAAGACGGACAGGGTACGAGGGCATGCAGAGCCAAGGGTGGGAAATTCCAGACCGGTAACCTGTAAGATGGCATGTCAAAGAGGCCTAACCCGCTGAGCACACATGCAGGTTGTGTCCTGTATTTGGAATGAATAACTGGCTTTTTGCATTCTCAGTGATGTTGCAGGGCTGACAGGAAGATAACCCAGTGGATCTGGAGATGCCTTATGGCCATAATCTGCAGGATGATCTGTGGAGGCATGGAGTTCCCCAAAGACTGTGCACCCACTAAGTCTCAGAATTCAGACACTAGAGTTTACTCGTGCATTTTTTTGGGATTCCATAATCACTCCTGTTACTGATCTTCATGGACTGAATATCTGGGCAAGGCTGTGCCAAGGAGCTGGCGTCCCCTCCCAATGCCAGACAAATGATGTTGTCCTTCTTCCTTCATCAAACTGTACTCTTCAACATGCCCTGGCACGTTTTGCTTCCGACTGTGAGGAATGTAACTTTTTCTTTTGGTCAAGGTTCAAGATCAATGATGCAGTCAAAGCAAAATGAAATCATCTTCAGATTGAAGGAGGAGAAGCCATCCCAGAGGAGCACTTTCTTTCATGACATTCTGACTGGAAGGGAGGAGCATGACACTGGAGGAAGACGTCAACTAGAGCTGCTATATCGATCTCCGTCTGTGCACTGGGAGCAGACTGAGCTTCTGTTTTCCAGGTCAGCATCTGTTTCCACTCCCATGAATAGACTCAAAGGATAACATTGCAGGCACAAGCAGCTGAGATAAAATTCGTTTGAAAGGCGGCTGAGTTGATTCTCAACAATGACGGCTCAGTGATCTGTGAGAACCTTGGTACAAAGTCAACCCTCGTTCATATCAACATATGCAAGTCAAGGGCTCTTGAGATTTGGGAATGTCTGGAACTTGTCTTATTGGATGACATGCAATCTCACTGATAAATGGGAACTTTGGTTTTCTTGCTCCCACTGTGACCCCTGACCTAGATAAGTGGTTTTCAAAATGGAGAAGTACATGATGAGAACGTGACTGAAAAGGTACTCGATCTTCATGGTATTAGTGGATGGGGAGTATTAGGTCACCAAAAAGTTTATGTGGTGATTCAGAAATCGTCCCCCCCCCAATTGCTTGCTTACAGAGGCATACACTAAAAATGAGACCCAGCTGACTATGAGCCAATCACGGCAGTGGGATTTGGAAGGCAGTTAGCTGTTCGCATGTCATTCTTCACCAAACTGGGCCTGTCTGCTCAATCCAGATCCTTTAAAGCTCCACTTTAATTTCCCCTGGATTACCAAACTCTCTGTCTGTCGTCGGCACTCTTTCCCCTTTATTTATAGGCATAGAACTCATGGGACTGTGTGCCGATCTGAGAGTCTGAGAGGGTGTGTGATTTTTTTTTTGGTTACACAAGTTTGCCCGTGGGCAAAAGGGGGCTTACGTGCGTCAGAGTGTTTGAAACTTCGCTTTTGCCACCTGGTTTGTCGACTTTAACAGGACGCAGTGTCTCCTCTTGGCTCCCTTGTATTGTGTGGATCCTTTGGAGATCATACGGCACACCATCAGTTTGTTTATTCTTGGTGTTATTTTTGGTAATATTTTACTTAAAGTTCTGCACCTTAATTGTTAATACACTGTTGCTAATCATTTTATAATATTCTAAGAAGATGGAAAGATTCACAAACAAATTTAGAAATGTATTACAATCATATTTTGCCCTTGGTATTTACTAAACAGCTTGTAAATTACTTGCAAATATAAAACAATGGGCTAGTAATCATATTCAGAAATGAGTTATAATTAAGCACTTACAAGCTCTTCAGTAAGTACTTTGTGAGAAGGGAGTAAGATATCTTTGTAATACATTTCAAAATTTGATTGTAAACAAGTCTTTGTATTTACTGAGATAAATTAGATAACTTGATAAGTTATTATCAAATTAGTAACAGTTTATTAATAGATAAGAAGCAGACCTTTAAAGCTTAGGTAAAACAAATTCCTAAATATGCTTACTAATGTATTGTTTTTTGTTACAAGTGATTGTTACAGTAAAATCTCTGTGAGGCAGATGTAATTGTGTAATACATTCTAAAAGTGAATCTTTTTATTTAGTAATATATTAGTAAGTTTATTAATAGTTTATTAATAAGGAAGTTTCTTAATAGTTAGGCAGCAGACCTTAAGCTATAGTGTTATGCATCATCATCTGCTTGCTTCTTGTGGCTAGGTGCTAAAGCTAAAGCGGTACATGGCAGGAGAGGCGGGCCTTGCGCAGTCCAATCAGAACGGAGGAAACAGCACGCTTGCGAAGGGGCTCTCCAGTGCCGTGGCGACTTCACAGACTCATAAATCAAGACGCCTCCTGGCGATTACTAGCGAAATGTAATCAAATTTCCTTCCCCCAACTTTCCGTACGACTTGACTTTTTCCATAGAAATAAATGGTAATGCCCATGGCACTCAAGGCCGTTCAGGCAATAAGCACAGTTTCCATATATTTACCTAAAGCTATTCTTTGCTTGATGCCCAGTGGTAATTTCCCCCTTGGGTAGCCCGGAGATAAATATAGCAAACTGCACACCTAGCCGTTCTACCAAAAACTTACCTTATGATACATTTCAGAGTTGCAGGCACTTTAAAGTTATGATTTATGAGCCTATTATAAGCTTGAGTCGACATCCAATAACTGTGGACAAGCTATGAATAATCTGATGAGGAATTGTTGAAACTGTCATGTTTTACGTCAGTCCACAGGACCTATCGAAAGTACTGTTTTTAAATCTTGTTTTAATGTAATCCGTTTAGTTTTACCGTTATGTTATTCTGAATGTAAACACTTTTCAGTCTAAATCGCAGGAGCCAAACATGCAATATACAACCCATACACACTGTAACGCTATCAGAAACTTTGAACTTAAACGAATCAAGAAAATAAAAAAAAAACTCAGGCTGAATAAATATTAATGTCTTAGTTATGATGTTTTTCCTTTTCTACACAGTCTGCAACAGAAAGAAAGAAAGAAAGAAAGAAAGAAAGAAAGACCTTAATTCTGCCAGAAATCATTCCCGGTAGACACCAGTCACATTTCTAGTGTATTTCTGTTCTTCAGTGAAATATTTATTTGTGGCAGGACACAGGTGCAGAAAGAAATCCTACCCCAGAAATATTTTTACAGAGTGCACTAATAAAAAAAAAGAAAACCTTGGTAGACAAAAGAGTTTCAGAGTTTTATAATTCCGTGGCCTGGGAGATTTTTTACTTCTTATTTTATGGGTTGGTTCTGTTATACAAGAACGACGGAGGTCTTTAAATTTCCCTCATACAGCTGAAAATGCATATGGGTAATCTGAGACTTCAAAGGGTGTCCTTTACAGACCATTTGCGGTTCCCCCAAATCGTCATGGCGATTTCATAAATCTGTCGTTTCCACATGTTAATTTCCCAGGCGCCTTGAGGAGCTACGACCCCCCAGATGAATCCCAAATAGAGGAGCAGAAAGGCAATGACAGAGACTGTAGCACAATTTAAATACAAACTAAACCCAGCTGCACCTTCCACGCTGACAAAAAGTAGGTTTTTAGCCCCACCTCCACCTGGGATATCAAGGATGAGACAGCACCGACAGACGCAGTATGAATGGCCGGAGCAGCTTCTCCCAGTGCCCTACATCCTCGCGCCTTCCTGTCTCTTGCTGTTTTCCTGCAACGCTGTCTCGGCCCCCATGCTGAGGACACTTGCTGGTTGGCTCTCTCCCCTCCCCGCTCGGTTTTCATTCGAATGTCTTTGGCAGGCCGGGCAGTGCCAAGGTGTACAAATATCGGAACTTTATTAAGTACTCGTGATTAAATTCAAACAACAGTATGGATAGCAAATATACAGATGGGTATTCCAGCAATCTGAAGTTTGCTAGTACAGCTGAGTTTTAAAATGATGTGTGTTTGCGTGTTAGACGGTACGAGCAGGGGGAAACTTGTGCGATTTCAGACAGAGGTAATTATCATTTGGAGGATAACTTGGACTGTCGGAAATGAAGAATGTGGCCGCGTCTGACCATACGCTGCAGGCAATTACAAGAAACACCGACATTATTACTGTGAAAAGTTCTCAATTGAAGTTTTCTTAATGTGGAAACACTTACAGTACAGAAAACTAAAACCAAAGGACCTAACTGGTTTCCCCTTCCATACCTCTATCCAGGAGATTAATGACAGCCAGAAGGGGATATCAATATGGTAATGGCCAATATCAATACCTGCATGTAATTTTACTGTCGGGGTCCCAGCAGATTTACTAAACTCATTTGCACTTTTGATACATTTCTTAGGACAAAGCTGAGCCCTTGATGTTGAAAGGCTGATGGACACAGAGGGCGATGCGTGCCTTTGACACGGAGAATGCAGACGGAGATGGGCGGGGAATGAATCATTTAATATACAGTAAGACCTTTAATCCGCTCTTTCAGTATGAGGTTCATTGTGTTTCAAATGCACCTTCTGTTTTTCAAGTATGTCATGAAGCCAACTTTATATATAAATCCGACGTTGCTCATGTTAACGACTATATATATGAAACAAGCAAGAGAAACCTATATATACAGAATGTGGGAAAGTGGAACATCTAAAATTACCTCTATTATGTCACTCTGATCTTCGCCTCTACCCCAAACACTGGGGTAGCATAAATATCACCTAAGCGGCTCTGCTTACAAAGCTTTCCAGCTGGCTCTCCGTTTCTCTATTTGCAGCAACTGGACAGAAGGGATTAAAAGGCGCTGACTTTTCACTGGCATTCCCGTCACATAAATGTGAAGGGCTGTCAAATATGATCAGGCTGTGCAAGTCACATGGCTTCCTGCTGCCAGGGCCGTCTCTGCTGCGGCGGGATTACGCCGTGTCACAGGTTACGTCTCTGAAAGCTGGTACTGATTCAGGATGAGCCATTAGAAGGTGGATGGATATTCCAGCATGACAGCATCCTGGCCTCTGTTCACTTCTCTGTTATCGATGGCAGGGTTATTTCCCCCCTTTTTTCCCCAAAAACAATGCAGCTTATTTGAAATGTATCATCTCTTGTAGATTCCTGGCATCAAATTTCTTCTGTAGCTACTAATTCTGCATGATTGCAAAAAAGACCATCTACTCTGTAATGCATTAGCTGAAAACACCCGGGAATTGGAAATACAGATACACTCGTATTACCTTTTGCTTTTATATCAAGGTCTATACTGACGTTAGCTTGTCAAGTACCAGACCTGTGTCCAGTTAAAGAAACGAAAAAAGAGATGCTCTTGAATATTATTTTACAGTGAGAGGTGAAGATGGCCCTAAACTCTTATTAAAACTGAGATGTGCCCTAATTTGTTGAAACTTGGTATACGTCTACCATGGACCGCAGCTACAGAGAGAATACGCATCAGAAAGTACATATGCTACCCAGGCAGGCTGAAGTCACTTTCACTCTGGGTCAGATTTGGCCAGAATGATGAGTTCCGCCCAGAGCCTAAACAAGGCGTCTTCCATCTCTTCCAGAAGCACAGCTGCCCAGCGTGTGGAGTAATCTGTGAGGAATGGTCCCGACAGATAAGCAAGATGCAAGGAACGAAGGAAGGTCATACATCTCCAGGCTGAAGAGGGCTGTGCTCTGATCAAATCTGACTGCGGCTCTGTAATAAATGCCATGATTTATCCATATCGGACTTAAATATTTATTAGATGTCAGATAATTTCAATAGTATTTTATGTATTAAGTGGCAGACGAAGGCTATTAAAATTTGATTCACACTGTTCTTTGAAATAAAAGAGAAAATGGCAGTTTTGGTATAAAAGTTCAAAATGAGCTCTTACAATGGAAAACAGCATTCGATGCTGGATTATCAGTTTTCATATTTGAGTACTAAGCATGAGTGAAATTTATATGTAAAGAAAGAATGCTAAGATTTAAAACTTCCCTAAGTGCTACAGACTACATGGGATGTTGTTTAATGCATACAGATTCTGGAAGGGCTCTGAATCGAGACTTGGATCTGGTGTCCAACAGTTTTCTCACCACAAACGCCCAGCATCCGCCTCAACAGCACCACAGATGGCGCTCAAGCTCTTGCAACCATGATAGCAGCTGAGTGTTGACGAAGTGCAACAGAGGAAGGGAAGCTCAACAGCTCCAACCGAAAATTACTTTTGGGCCTGACCTTTGCAATAAGGACCGTGGACAGCTCTTCAGGGAAAATGGAAAGTCAGCACCATGGACAGCCCCTGAGCTTCAGCTCAGCAGCCTGAAGAGTGCTAAGAAAGAGTCACACAAAAAGCTGTCCAGCTGCTAGGTAAGGCCCCCCAGCATCCACAGCACAGAGTTACTGATGACTTCTCTACCTTCTCTGTATCTCAAACAAACAAGTGAACTCAAGACATTCATTTCCTTCATTATTCCTCCTTAAATTTTGCTTGGTGCATGCTTTTCTTGGCTAGATCCCGTGGTGCTGTTTGTCCATCGTAAGCTAACAGCAATTTGAACTCAGACCAAACCAGCTACATGACGAACTATTTATAGCAGAACAAAGAACATGTCACTTCTGAGTTTTAGGGACGAACACAAGAAGTGCTTTTAATAAGGTTTATGCAGTGTCCCCGTCTGCCTGCCCTAAGAAGATTACACTCGCTCACTGAAAGGTTTGAGTTGGAAAATTATGCTGATGTCGATTTTGGCATCTAGACTCTCTGTCTTTTGCCCTGGAGGCACAGTAATAGAGACATCCGTACACGGCAAAGCGGATAATTAGATCTATACAGAGCCTGAGCTTGTCTCAAATGACTTACAAAAAATTAGAGGGAAAGGGGAAGGACAAAAAAAAACCCACCAACAAAAAAAGTGGGCTTTATAATGAAAGATAATCAGATGACCGTGGCAGTGACATAGCTGGTACTACGTGCAGCATTAATTTGTATGAACTGATGTTATCATCGATTTTTGTAGCAACCTTTTCTGTAAAAATATCTTACCTATGTTTTGAAAACATACAATGCTTTGCAAAAGTCTTAGGCAGCCAAAGAAAATGATGTTTAAATAATCCTTTATGTTGGTGTAAAACTATGATATTATGCCTGTGAAAGCTTAGCCATTTCAAAACTTCTACTAAAATCCATCCAATACATTCACGTACTGTATTTTTGGACTTGGCCATTAGCGCACCTAGTATAGCTAGTCTCATTGACTTTTTAAACTAATGAAATTAATTGAGCTTGTGACGAAATGTAACAAACGCATGGAATGGTCCGGGTCCCGCTGAGGAGAGGTTTGCGCACTAAAGCGATGTTCGATTCAATTGTACTGTTGTTATACACTGTTCTGGCATTAAAGTATGTCTCTTTCTTCCTGCCATTCCGTGTTTAATCATTTAATCTTTCATAAAGAAATCGTTATTAAAAATGACAATTCTTTGTTGCTTCCCTTTTAAGTTTTTTCTCACTGTCAAACAAGCAGGATTAGTTTGGCAGTGGGTCCAAGCTCAACTCAAAGCTTTGATGTTGAGCATCACAGGTGAACACTGGGGATGTTTGGGAGTCCCACAATGCACTGCTCCTACCTCACAGCGCTGCATATGAAAATGTGTGAAATGACACATATATTCATATTTATAGATTTATTTATAGTTAGCGACATGTCCTGAACGCTCAGGATTCACTGATTTGTAATTCTGGTTTTAGTTCACAAATTGCTTACAGTGTTGAGTGGAAAGGCAAACCAAAAGCATCCATAAAGAACAAATAATGATATCTTTAAATGTGCAATTTATAAACCAAACTGGAACAAAAAATAAGAAAACAACTCCTTAACTTTATGCCCTAACACCGAACCTGTTAAGACAGCATCAACGAAAAATGAAAAAGCTACCAACTTCATCTTATAAGCAGAACTTGGTATTTCTGATCATAAGTTGAAAGGATTTCACAGCTCCTGATGTATCTGCGCCTGGATAGCAGCACATAGGGGCCAGACAATCTACCCGTCTTGTGGAAAAAGGCCATTTTCTGCCTTCACATTTCTTAATGGATTTGAGGAGGCTTTCAGATGTGCACAGCATGGACAAAACTGTTTTAATTGTCTCAGAAGTGGAACACACAACAGAATTACACAGCCTAAAGACCCCAAGAAGCTGTTATGCTGGATAAGACCATTTAGAGTATGAAATATCACCGAAGCTGCTTGAAACGGGTATTTTCTCCCAGACAAACGCTCACAGTCAGTGCTTACATGTGATATAGTGCCAGACCTTTGGCTTTCAGTGGACTGCAATGTGGTAATGCAATTAGGATTATCAGTGCAATTTAAACATCACTGCCAATCCCCCACTGGCCTAAGGGACACTCTGGCTACCTGGCTCCAGACCAGGCCGGTGCACATGAATGTTACTGCCTCCAGCAGAAAGGAGCACATATTTGATGGTATTTTTACTCATTATTGTTGCTGAGCAGACATCCTCCTCCAGGTGGACCTAAACACGATGGACTGTCAGTCGAAATACAAAATAAAGGCTGTGAAGATGCCACAGTGAGGTAGTGAAGGCCAGTAAAATGAATTCCAGCAACCTGCAATTATGCATAATGTATGCATTAAAATATTATGTATATCTATCTATCTATCCATCCTTCGATCCATCCATCCATCCATCCATGCATGAGTCTTTATATGTAACAAGATGAAGCCTAACCACAATGAAACGTATTCACAGAATTGTGATACTCATTAATGCTGTTGTTTGTGGCATGTATCTGAGTGTGAAGTTCAAAAAGACAAGGGAAGTCCTTCGAGTCAGAGATATGCTGGGAGTCAACTGCACAGGAGTACAGACATATCGACTGATTAATGGGTGTACATGCAGGCTGCAGTGTGTGTCACGCGTATGCTAAGTCATGCACCTTTTGTGTAGAAAATAAATAACATCTGAGCATTGCTAACTCCCAAATGCCGTCTGGGCCATGGTGCGTCTTCAGTTTCTGTTGCATGTTTGCTTCTTTCTTTTTTCTGACTTCCTTGCAGATTTCACGGGCAACTGTGGGCTGCACTTTGATGGCTCTGATTATAGCTGGACAATTTGTAAAAATAAGGGACTGAAAGAAATGTTGAGGCATATGAAATGTGTATCAATCCGACTTGCCTAGCCGCATGTCTTTGGGTTGAGAAACTGGAGAAACAAAAGGAGACACACAATATGTGGAGAACATGTAAATTCCATAAACAAACCTCCATGGATCACCGATTTGACCTGCCAAACCCTGGGTTATCATTACAGAGTCCCCGGCCAAAGCATAGACAGCAAGAACCACTATCACATGTGAAACAATGAGAACCACAATCACAGGTGAGATAATGAGAACCATGATCACACGCGAGACAATGAGAACCACAATCACACATCAGACAATAAAAGTCACAATCACACGTGATACAATGAGAACCACAGTCACAATGAGACGATGACAACCACGATCATACGCGAGACAATGAGAAGCACAATCACATCTGAGACAATAAGAGCTACAATCACATACGAGATTAGAACCACAATCACACACAAGACGATAAGAATCACAATCACATACGAAATGAGAACCACAATCACACACAAGACAATAAGAACCACAATCACATACAGTATGAGATGAGAACCACAATCACACATAAGAGAATAAGAACCACAATCACATACGAGATGAGAACCACAATCACAATGAGACAATGAGAACCATAATCACTTGTAGATATTTACATATTGATTCACACGGTCTGTAAAATTAGCTTATAGACAATTAGCCTAGGTACCATTTTTAATGCATGATAATTACATCATTTCTCACAACAAAGAAAATGTCTGAAATGAAAAACTAATTATGCCATTTTGTGCACCATTTTGCTATTGACAAAGAATGACATGAACGTGACAAAATGTAGCTTGCACACAATCATATTAAAATAGTGAGGATTTCTTTGATTGACTGAGTTTATTTGAAAAGCACTGAGCTACCTTTAATGCTATTCTATGGCATGAGATGCCTTATGATTTCCTGAATTATCTAATTCTTGCATATACTGTAACTGTATTGCAAGCAGTTAGGGAGTCATTTATTGCATTTACATGAAATCGAAAATTTCAGAGAAATCTGTTGCCTAGCAGTTATCTAATTTTCTGCCATCTTTAATAGCTATGACATATATGAATGTGGATTTAGACAATACCGTAGCACTGAAGCACAGAACTTGTCAAAGTAGTGAATAACTGACTTTTTTCCTTTGACTACTGTTTTTGCTCTTGTCCTTTTCAATTTACTTCTGCTTTTGACACTATAGATCACAGAATTCTTTTTGACAGACTGGAAAATCTTGTCAGTCCCAGTGGACAACACATTTCTGTCAGAATGTTATTAGCTTGTTCAAACAAAGCCTACTAAATACTCTGTGCTCAGGTAGAACACCCTGATCTAATGACAGAATGTGAAGGATTTGTGATTAAATTGATTTGTTATTGTTTTGCCACTTAGGACAATTGAGCAAAAACTGTGAGCTTCCAAAGACGATTATTGTTGAGAATTACTGTACGTGTCGGGTGAGTAGCCTAACTCTGGCTGCTTTGTCTTGCATAGTTACATACAGTTACATATGTTGCATACATATAGTACATTTTCATCCCATGAGGCGTGGAGTCCCACAATATTGGTTCTGTTGTTTTTTACATAAAATTCTTGCTATTCATGGATACTATTAGCCAGCATGATGTTAACCACTCACATGTTGTACATGTGCGACTCATTGTGACGGTCAAACCTAGTAGAATTTTTCAGTTTTCTGAACTGGAAGCTCGTATGAAGGAAATGAAGGCCTGACCGACACCAAATCCCCATTTCCTAAGACATAGATGTCGCTGGTAAGCCATGGACCGCTCTGACACACATTGCTGCAAGTGAACATAGAAGGTTTCTGTATTACTGCTAGAAAATTTGAAGATTCAATAAATATTTCCGAAATTTCCTTCCCTTTTTTGAAAGACGAATATGACAAATGTTGTGCACAGTAATGAAAAGCTAGGCTATGCAAATATAAATGTATATGTGTATATGTTTATTTACATGCCAAGAGAAGGTACAGAATGTGTCTGTAAGAGGTCTCTAAATTGAATTTACAAGGAAGTTCAAGGAAACTCCAGATAATACAGACACCATATAAAGACAATGACTAGGAAGGACCTTGCATGAATAGTGAATCTGAAGGTATAAAATACAGACAATGTTATTTTGTTATGACATGAATGCAGTTACTAGAGCTGAGGACTCGAAAAGATCAGGAATAAGTTAAGGGTCAGACTATTTCAAGAGTGAGATGAATGCGGAGTAGACTGTGAGTATTAGCAGGTAACAGAAGAGACAATGCGAACAGTCTGGGAGGGTTTGGCAGAGTCTCTGACTGGAGGAACCTGAAGTAAGATACCCATCGCATAATTATCACATGTCCTTGGGCAACAGGGAATGTCCTTCCAAAATGTTTTCATATCTCTTTTCTTAGTAACCCAGAATTCTAACGGCTGAAATTTCATTTTAATGTGGTGCGAAGTTTCCTGACTGAGATGTCGAGTATATTGGACAGTAATACCATGATTTGCATACCACTTCGAGTTGTGCCTATATTACTATGCGTGCCACTAGTAAATAAATCGTGAAGATCCTAAATGTGATGGTTAACTGTGCTGTTGTTATTTGCTTTATTCACCTCAAAGTCTTGTTATGTGCTTATTTAAACCCATGGAGTGAGGACTGTTAGCCTGTTAAGCACAGAAGCAATAGCTTATAATGTATGGTTAAGGGCAATCATTCTGTGGGCTTGTGGTTTGCTAAAGTGTCTTCTTTCATAATCCATACCAGATATTAAACAATGCTGCTAACTGCTACGCTTTAGCGACTGTAATTAGCTCTGGCTCCATAAGGAGGATTGTGACACTGAATCAGAACTGTGAACAATTAGCATACGACTTGGTGCATAAATTAAATTGTTTTAAATGCGTATCCAAACGCTTATTCTAACACCCGAACAATATAAAACTAGACAACAACACTAACACTTTTTTTTTTTTTTAAGATTTCCGTGTATTACAATAATTTGCTATGCTTAATTGTAAACTGTTTGCAAGCTTTCTTGGAAACCCTAGTTTGTGACCTTACATATGATCACGTAATTCTTAATATTTTTTCACAGGTGGGACAATTGATATTTTTCTCTTGGTTCTCTTACATAAATTCTACTATGGGAGAAAATGCTATAGCTGACTCATCTGAGAGATGGGTCAATTTATTGACCCGTGGAAACACATTATATCACTCATAGTAAAACAACACAGGACATGATTTTAAGTGTGCTGTATTAAGTCAGTGGAACACCACAGCCGTCGCACATCCAGCCTTTGTTGCCATAGACACAGCTCACAGACAGAACTGGAAATGAGAAGAAGGTGCCACTCCAAAAACGGACTGCTGCATCTGGAGATAAAATGGACCAAAATCGTCTAGCGGCTGACCTTCAGAGTAACAGCTGTGACCTCCTCCTCACCTCTCTTCGCATTGTCCTGGTGTTTTTGTAGAATTATCTCGAAAGCTTGAATGCTGCTGGCAAGCTGGCCTCAATTAATGCTCATCTAGCCTGCGAGGAAACGCAGAAGCAGTTGTAGTTGACAGAGACAAAAAGGGATGTCACAAGCGGTTGACGGCACTCACTTTTAGTCAGCAGATTGTGCCCATTTCACTTTGCTTTTTGATGCTATATATATATATATATATATGTATATATATAAACCTGCCAGTATAGAGTCATAGGAGTGCCATTTAAAATACATCTCTAAAAGAATAAGGAAATGAATGTTGAGTAGTATAGTAAAATAAGTACAAATAACAGAATAAGAAAAGAATGTTTTTCTTTGTCGCTTTTTCCTGATTGCGTTTGCTTTCTTGAAGGGTCAAGCTGTAAATCAGCTGGCTTTGGGGGGGGTCTTCCTGCCAGGGCTGAGCGGTCGACAGGGAGTATGCACGTAGCATCACAGTAGGCAGAATATACTTGGCGCCGAGTATACACCCGGGTTACACCCCAAAAAGACTGGGTTAGCGTTCAGCTTGAATGTTGCGGGAACACATCTAAAATGGGAAGGAGCTGTTATGAACGAATTGTACAGAATGATTAAACAAGAAAAGATCTTCTTACAGACTGCTGAAATCTAAAGAAAAGACGCAAATGGATCGCTGCAATCCACGGAAATCCAAGCTCTGAAATGTGGATTTGCGGTTGTCATTTTGTGTCAGTTATGCCAGGGTTGCCAACTCGAACGCATCTGGCGTGACACTCACGCTTTCGGACTCTAACACCCACACAAGAAATATTACGTCAAATCGATATTATACCTTTATAGACCTAATTCGCTACATCAAAAAATGTTGGGGTAGTTTTCAAACCCTACAGATGTTTTACAAGGTAATAAAACTCTTACATTCATGTAAATGTTTGTGCAAATTCGTCTGGAATTGAAAAGCTCCAGCCAGCTGACCCAAGTTGGTGACGGTGATTATAATGGATTTCTGGAAAAAATTATAGCTACATGATATATACTGTATTGACTGCTCATCAATAAAATATTTAGCATCATTAATTTATATTATGTCTAACTGTAATGGTTTTGTAATCATTTAAAAAAAACATGATGTACGATGATGTGTTGTATTGACAAGAAGACGGACACTGACGTGGCTCTGCTGTAAGTATTGCTGTTTATTATGTCTCTTGACAAAGATGTTAGAGGAACCCGAGGCTGAGCCCAGAACCGTAGCCGATCCTTTAGGTGGGGAGGTTGGGTGATCGGTGTTGGTACCAATGGGGAAGAGGCGCAAAACACGGTCGGGAATCCAGGCAGGGGTCGGGCGATTGGCGTCGGTCCAAAAGGGGGCAGAGGCGTAAAACACGGTCGAGAGTCCAGGCAGAGGTCGGGCAATTGGCATCGGTCCAGATGGGGGGCAGGCAGAAACTCGGAGTCTAGGAAACGTAGCAGAAGTCAAGACACAGATAAACACACACCGGAAAAAACGCTCAAACTCAGGGCACACCATGAAGATCTCGCACCGATCAGAGAGCCGAGTTGCCTGATATAGGGAAACCGAAACCAGGAAAAACAAGACACAGCTGGGAGAGGAGTGTTTGGGACGGGAGCAAGTGGTGCTAGCCAGAAGAACTGGATGACAGGGCGTGGAACCTCGGGGAAGCCCTATTGATCGGAACCCCCGGAGGGGCGGGGCTGAGACAACGATGGGGATTCCTCAGTGCTATCCATGACAGTACCCCCCCCGACGACCGCCTCCAGGCGGATGAGACGAGAGGTCTGGACAACGACGATGAAGGTCCGCAATCAACGAGGGATCAAGAACAATGTGGGCCGGCACCCTGGAGCGTTTCTCAAGACCCTAACCCTCCCAGTCCACCAGGTACTGGAGGCCTCTTCCCCTACGGCGGGCATCTAACAGTCGGCGGACTGTGAATACCTCGCCCCCATCCTCCAATTGGGGCGGGGGTGGTGGTAGACTTGGGGAAGCCAGAGGACTGGTCGCATGAGGTCGAAGCAGGGACACATGAAAAGCCGGATGGACGCACCGCATGGAACACGGAAGCTGGAGACGTACCACAGAGGGACTGACAACCTTAGAGACTGGAAATGGCCCAACAAAACGAGGGGCCAGCTTATGGGACTGGATGTGTAGAGGTAAGTAACGGGTGCTCAGCCAAACCTTCTGCCCAATCCGGTAGACAGGTGTTTGTGAGTGGCACTTGTTTGCGTAACGCTCCATCTGTGCTCTGGACCATAGCAACGATGAACGGGTTAGACGCCAAGTGCGACGACAGCGTTGCAGGAACCGATGCACCGCAGGCACCGTGACCTCCTCTTCTAGGGCCGGAAACAGGGGAGGCTGGTATCCCAGGCAGCACTGGAAAGGAGACAATCCTGTAGCAGACACAGGTAGGGAATTGTGAGCATATTCTATCCATGACAGATATCTACTCCATGAACTGGGGGAGTCTGAAGCCAGACAGCGTAACATACGCTCCAAATCCTGGTTGGCACGCTCTGTCTGACCGTTAGTCTGAGGGTGAAAACCTGAAGACAAGCTTGCGGTAGCGCCGAGTAATGTGCAGAACTCCTGCCAAAAGCGTGACACGAACTGGGAACCTCTGTCAGAGACAATGTTAGTCAGCAGTCCATGGAGCTTGAAGACGTAGTCAATCAATAACTGGGCAGTCTCTCTTGCAGAGGGGAGCTTAGGGATGGGGATGAAGTGAACAGCCTTAGAGAATCGGTCGATCACAGTAAGAACGCCTGTGTTCCCCTCTGACAGTGGAAGGCCAGTCACAAAATCCAAAGCAATATGTGACCAGGGCCGCCGAGGAACAGATAGGGGTTGCAACAGACCAGCCGGAGACTGAGACGGAATCTTGTTTCGTGCACAGACCTGGCAAGCGGCGATATAGCTCCGGATGTCCCGAAGCATCATGGGCCACCAGAAACGTTGCTTGAGAAGGGTGACAGTTCCCCAGATTCCTGGGTGGCAAGCTAGGAGGGAAGCATGTCCCCAAAGGAGCGTTCGAGGACGTAAAAACTGAGGAATGTAGAGCCTGTTTGGAGGACCCCCTGCAGGAGGGTGGAAGAATTGCTGAACTGCCAGGACGGCCTCCTCAATACCCCAGGCTGCGGCTCCAACAAAACGGCTGGGTGGCAGAATGGGACTGGGGTCGTCCCTAAGGTTTTCCACCTCAAACTGTCGAGACAGTGCGTCCGGTTTGCAGTTCTTCACTCCTGGCCTAAACGAGAACAGAAAGTTAAAACGGGCAAAAAACAGGGACCACCTAGCCTGGCGGGCATTCAGGCGTTTAGCGGTTCGTAAGTATTCAAGGTTCTTATGATCAGGCAAGACCAGGAATGGCTCCGTTGTCCCCTTCAACCAGTGCCTCCACTCCTACAGAGCCAACTTCACCGCCAGCAGTTCGCGGTTTCCAATGTCATAATTCCTCTCGGCCGACGTCAGCTTGAGAGAGAAAAAAGCACAGGGGTGCACCTTGTCATCCTTAACAGAGCGCTGGGACAGAATGGCCCCAACTCCTGTACCCGAGGCATTCACCTTGATGATGAACTGGCGGGATGGATCAGGTAACTGCAAAATGGGAGCAGAGGTAAACCTATTCCGTAGGTCAGTGAAGGCGTCTTGGGCATCAGGAGTCCACTGAAACAGAACCTTGGAAGATGTGAGAGCTGTGAGAGGGGCAGTAACCATACTGTAACCCTGTATAAACCGCCAGTAGAAATTGCCGAACCCTAAAAAACGTTGCAGATCCTTTCGTGTGCGGGGCTGCGGCTACTGGCTGACAACACTCACCTTGGCGGGATCCATTCTGACAGTGCCTTCCGCGAGAATGAATCCCAAAAAGGGGATGGCGCATTGGTGGAACTCGCACTTCTCGGCCTTCACAAATAAGCCATTAACCAGGAGCCTCTGGAGGACTTCGCGGACGTGCTGCACATGGTCCCTCTCGTTCTGGGAAAAGATCAGTATGTTATCCAGGTACACAAACACAAAGTGGTTAAGCATATCCCGAAGGACCTCATTGACCAGGTTCTGGAACACAGCCGGAGCATTTGTAAGACCAAAAGGCATCACCAGATATTCATAGTGACCAGTAGGTGTGTTAAACGCGGTCTTCCACTCGTCACCCTCCCTGATCCTGATAAGATGGTAGGCATTCCTCAGGTCTAGTTTCGTGAAGAACCGTGCCCCCTGTAACTGGTCCAAGACAGAAGATACCCCCTGCCATTGTTATCAGTTCTTAATAGTAATCTCATTCAAACCTCTATAATCAATACAAGGGCGGAGCGAACCATCCTTCTTGCCAACAAAAAAGAAACCTGCCCCTGTGGGTGAAGAGGATGGTCGTATAATGCCGGCTGCTAAGGACTGTCCTATATATTCCTCCATGGCTATGCTCTCTGGAGCAGAAAGGGAATATAGACGTCCCCTAGGTGGACTAGTACCCGGGAGCAAGTCGATGGAACAATCGAAAGGGCGGTGAGGCGGAAGGGCCGACGCCCGGGACTTACTAAACACCTCCTGAAGGTCCTGGTATTCAGCGGGTATTTTGGAAAGGTCCAGGGTTTCTCCAGGGGCTGTCGGCACCACAGGTGACAGGGCAGAGCGTAGGCAGTGAGAATAGCAAGATGGGGCCCAGGCAGTGATAAAACCCCTTCCCCAATCGATCTGAGGGTTATGCCTGAGGAGCCAAGGGTGACCTAACACTAACGGGACCTGTGGAGAGTCAATTACGAACAGAGAAATTCTCTCGACATGGTTCCCAAACAAACGGAGACTCACTGGGATAGTAGCGTGAGTCACTGTAGCCATTCTTCCTCCCGTGAGGGATTGGGCCACCAGGGGCACTTGAACCGGTGCTGTGGGTATCTTCCACTGCTAAACCAGGGCGGCGTCTATAAAACTGTCCTCGGCCCCAGAATCAATAAGGGCAGCCAACGACTGCTGCTGGTTCCCCCATGACAGCACGGCCGACAATTTAGTGCGTTGAGGAGAAGAGGACAATCCCGAAGCCACGCCCAGCAGTACCCTCCTCCTTACTGGTGGGCGCGCCCTTTTACTGGACATGAAGCGACGAAATGTCCCATCCTCCCGCAATACAGGCACGCTCAGGAGGAAAAACACCGCTGCCTTTCGGCAGGTGATAATCAAACCCTGTCGACCTGCATCGGCTCCGGCATGGACTCTAGGGGGTTAACAGTGGGCTCGGCAGCCCGAGGAACTCTTGCTCCTCCCCGCCGTTCCCTCTCGCGCTGGGAAAGTCTGTTGTCCACGCGGAGAGCCAGGTCGATGAGGTCGTCTAACTCATCTGGGAGATCGCGAGTGGCCAGCTCGTCCTTAATGCCTTCAGACAACCCCTGGTAAAAAGCATCGAACTAAGCTGTCCTTCCCCATCCGCAAGATATCGCCAGGGTGCAGAAATGAATTGAATACTCAGAAACAGTGACTTCCCTGGCGGAGTTGCATCAACTCAAGCGCTGCTTCCCTGCCGGATTTGGAGCGATCAAAAACGCGCCTCAACTCCTCCGCGAATCTGGAAAAGCACGCACAGAATGGAGCTCCGGTGTCCCAGGCCGCAGTCCCCCATTCCCTTGCTGGCCCGGTAAGCAGGGTAATTACATAAGCGACCTGGGAGCGCTCGGTCGGAAAGGTAGAGGGTTGCAGTTCGAATATGATTGAACATTGTGACAAAAAGGACCGGCATGAACCCGGATCCCCATTGTATGGACTGGGAGGTGACAGGCGAGGTTTATTCGTCGATCGGCCTACCGGAGCGACGAGGGCACTGGAATGGAGTTGCTGGACCTGGGAGGCTAATCCCATCAAGCCTGCGTGGAACGACTCCATGGATTCCCCGATCGCCGACAATTCGGACTGATGCTGTCCCAGGATGATCCCCTGTTTACCAAGGGCTTCCGTAATGCGCTGGACTCCACCCTGATCTGCTGGGTCCATCTTCTTGGCGAGATCTTTTGTTGTATTGACAAGAAGACGGACACTGACGTGGCTCTGCTGTAAGTATTGCTGTTTATTAAGTCTCTTGACAAAGATGTTAGAGGAACCCGGGGCTGAGCCCAGAACCGTAGCCGATCCTTCAGGCGGGGAGGTTGGGTGATTGGCGTCAGTCCAGATGGGGGGCAGGCAGAAACTCGGAGTCTCTAGAAAACATAGCAGAAGTCAAGACACAGATAAACACACACCGGAAAAAACACTCGAACTCAGGGCACACCATGAAGATCTCGCACTGATCGGAGAGCCGAGTTGCCTGATATAGGGAAACCGAAACCGGGGAAAACAAGACACAGCTGGGAGAGGAGTGTCCGGGACGGGAGCAACTGGTATAGCCAGAAGAACTGGATGACAGGGCGCAGAACCTCGGGGAAGCCCTATCGATCGGAACCCCCGGAGGGGCGGGGCTGAGACAACGATGGGGATTCCTCAGTGCTATCCAAGACATGATGAGCCTTTTGTTCTACAAAGTGTGAGATGGTTAGATAGCGTTAGCTAGCAAGATCAAACCAGTTTTCCTTAGAAGTTTAGGCAGCCAGGCAACTTTAATAGTTTATACAATATATATTGTCAGGAAACCCAATTTCTGGCGATTGGTCTTTGGTAAGTCAAGTCCAACTGCCTTTAATTTAAGAAAATAATCATTTGTTTAACAGTCCCCAACTAAAACAAGACATATTGCAGCATGTTTTGCCACTCAGTCAGTCTGAGGGGGCGTGTTCTGGTGGGAAGGCCAGTCCAAAAGTCAGTTGATTGACAACTTGGCCTTTAGAGAAGCAAAAGTAATACAGATAAAGCAAATGCAATACGGAAAAAGCAATAATAATAAAAAAACATTTATTTTCTTATCTTTTTACTCTTATTTATTTGACTTTTTAAATTTAACATTTGTTTTCTCATTCATTCATGGATTTATTCTTTTCTATGGCACTCCTGTGATTCCATATGCCAATTCACCTTTCGAATCCTTCAGCATTATGAGTGCAGTGTCTAATTTCCAAAAAATCTGTGTGTCAGCAGGTGAGGCCCCAATGACCCGGGAGCAGGTGTGGAGGTGAAACTAAAGGTTTTTTTTAAAAAACTTTCAAATACCATAAGCTAGAAAGAAACAGGATCACAGGGAATCACCACGGGAACATGGGCAGGCACAGGCAACATGAGGGTTTGATGTCAATGACTAGACTATTGAACACACGACTTGGCAGCACTGAAATACATGACTAATGAAGCAACAAACATGAGGCAGCTGCAAGTGATTAACACGAGGCGTAAGAACGGGAGGTAGTAACAAGTAACAGGTGTGAGTTGCTACGGCCACCCTAGGGAGGGAGCAGGAGGGTCAGATGGGCTGGGCGTGACACTGTCTGAGCTAAATCTGTCCTACATTACTCCTGAGCTTAAAGAACAAAGAGAAAAGGAGAGGAAATACTTTAGCAATGTCTTTGGTATCTATGAGTAGGTGAATCTACATGATGATTTTTTTATGTTTATATAGCATACTGTTTACAGAGATTCGGAAATGGAATTAATTACACAAAACAGATATCCTTTTTTTTCAGAGAAACCCCAGCCTTTTCGGCAAACTCCAAAAGTGCCTCTGCCCTATTCATGGCAGACCTCCTACTATCCTTGATGTAGTGTTAGATACGCTTTTTTTCTATGCTTTCTGGGACAGGATCCAGACATCCATAACCCTAATTGGATAAGTGCTTACACTAAATGGATGGACACATGGATATTCTTCCTGCAATAATCAGGGAATGATGTCTTTGGTTAAAATTAGGCTTTTGTTGCTTGTCATTAGCGGTGATATTGGTATTAATGATTTAGAGACAACTTTGTTTTTTTAGCATGTGGTCTATCAGGAGAAATCTCGAAGAAGAATACAGGATGCAAAAGATAAAGAATAATGAAGATGAATATTCAGCAGCATGTCAAACAAGCATCCAGAACAGAGAAAAGCATTAGTAATACAAGACAGCATATAATTTGTCATGTCCAAGGTGTCCCCCTGCCTCATATTCTAAATCTGGGATAGCCCCCCGCCCCCCCCGACCCTAAACTGGGTAAGTGTTTGGGAAAACTTTTGATGGATGGACTGTTATAATTTCACAGCATGGAAACTGTCAAGTTCTGTAGAAAATGCACAATATGCATATATATGCTACACGCATTGTCAGAATCATATTATGGAGAGACCTGCTTTAAGCAACTGCTCAACCTGAACGTTTCTACAACGTTTTTAGCGGCTGGTGTTTGTGCATGCGCTTGCTGTATCGTGTAATGCAAATTAAGGTTTTCATCTACTTGCGTGTTAGGAAATGCAGCACGGAAACTTGTAATTAGTTATTGCTATTTTCCCTGTTCAAAAAGTAATCTTTGTCTTTGTTTTATGATGCATTTTAATGAGTTATTTTATATTTTAATGGGTTTATAGCCAACATTGTGAGTTCAAAGTATCCGGTTACATAATATATCTACATCCTTAACCGAGTATTAAGTTTTCATCTGTGGGAAATAAATGAATTCATTAACTTATTGTGTAAAGTTACTGTACGAACGCAAGTGCCAACAGCAGTATTTACTGTTAACAAGCCGTCATTTTGATTCAAATTAGGCACAACAGCAATTCACAGTGTTACATTTAAGAATGGTAAAATGGTGATAATTAAGTAACGCGAAAAAATATATAATAATTACAGCAGTCAGGTATTACCCAAGTAGGGCGTCTTTGACAAGCCGGGTCCAGATGTTTGACGTTCCTATGTCTTAATCAGTGTGACAAATCTGCTGATTTTAACTTCATCAGCAGGCTTTCTCATGTTGTTCCTGCTTATCAATCAGAGAAAATTACATTTTCTCTATTTAGCGGATGCGGAGGGATGATTAATGTGCACCAAGCAACGTTAATTCGCCGCTCTCCGGCTTTTGACTTTCAGTTTAAAATGCAGGAGGTGAAAAGCGAGAGCTGAAATCGCATCCAAATCGCATGCGGGGAAATAAGACATCAGAACACAGACTGACACAACCAGGCCTGCCGTGTGTCTTACTCATGTCCGCGGACAAGATGATCTCCAAGCCCCCATCCCCCGCCCCCAGTTTTGTGACACACCGGCAGTTGATGGTGATCTTCCTTCGTTACCGAGTCATCTTTCCGCTCGTTGGATTTCTTCTTGCACAAAAATGTTCTGAGGACAGAAGGAATTGTTTAACCAATTAATTGGTTCAGAGAGATAATCAATCAGATTGTAGAGGAGGTGAATCCAAGCAATTAGAGTAGGCGGGACCAAGACATCTGATTGAAGTTATCTCTCTGATTGGTTATCTCTCTGAACCAATCATTTTTCATTCTGCCCTCAGAACATTTTTGTATAAGTAAAACTCCCATGAGCCATCCTTTGTGTCTTTGCAGTGTTGCAGCGTGGGTGACCTCCCCAACCTGACATATTATGGCATCGTAAACTATCTAGCTCACACCATGCCTCAATACAGGCGTGAAAGTTTAAAGCTTAAAAAAGTTTAGATGAATACAAGTATTTTCTGGGTGGTCATATACACGGGACTGGTGTATGGGAAATTAAGGAAAAGATTGCTTCCTAATCATATTGAAGGTAAGAATTTTAGCCTTATCTTATTAATGTTGCAATGTTTAATGACAGACGGACAGTATGTAAAATAATTGTGTGTAAATGTAAAGGATGGGTGATATGGTAAAATATTTTATTATGATTTTTTTCATATCAAATGATATCCATAATTATCAAAATATAAGTCATTATTTCTGTACTTTTAATGCTCAACTTTAAGTTAAAATTCCCTCAGAATCGCCCTTAAACAGGTTCAAAACATGAAAAATGCGACTATAAACTGGAATCTAATTTTAACAAAAAAAAAAAACACACATAAATCATACAAATAAATAATAGACAAAGGCATGTATTCAGTGGGCTGCCAATTCTCCCACCTTACCGCCGGAATCCATTTACTGCATCTTTCTGGATCTGCTGCTAATCTATGAAATGTTAAACGAGGTTTATAACCTTTCTGACATCCCAGGCATATTTAACAAAAATCTGCTTGAAAACTAAAAACCATGCTGTTGCTTTTTCTGTGGGTTGCCGCTTTCTGCGGGACTCCCCCCACGATGAGTGAAGCATGCCGGGGAGGCCACAATAAAATCTGGCAGTGGGATCAAACCATGAATACGGGAAAAGTCCCACAGAAAAGTCGTCGTTATCTGTTTTCTCATTTTGGTTTTGGAAATGAATATTTGAAAAATTTATGGTTTTTTTTCACTTATGATTATTATGATGATTATTATTTAGAAAAACAAATGATACATGGATTGATTGCTTTCGGAAAGACTGTGAGTTTGTCTGACTGGCACTAAAAGAACAGACCAGACCAATCTTTGCATTATAGGGTGAGAAGGTCAAATTGTTTTGAACCCCTATGTCAAGGAAAATTAGGAATATTAAAAATAAAAGTTTATGGGTATTCACTAATAATATTCAGAAATATGTATTTTTGACAAATTATCATTTTAAATGTTAGAGGGGACTTCTGCCCCGCCCCCCCCAGACCCTGGGCACAACCTCCTCCTAAGGCTGCTTGGGACATAGACTGTGCAGTGCGCTGTTATACCTGCCTGCATGTCACACATCAGTGTGTAGGTGTCTACGTGCATGCATTTGCACATTCTTTCATCCAAGTCTGCAGCATTACGTGAGCTCAGCTAGAAGTCGAACTTTGACATATAAAAATAAATAAATAAACTGATAAAGACTCCCTGAGATGTCTCACGTTATTACAAAATCGTCTCAGCAAGACTGAACATGCAGCTAACATTGCTCAGCCAAGCAATGTGTCATGAAATGTCACAATGGTGCGTAAGGACGCAGTTTGGTACTAAAGTGCTGTTATTGTACGGATATCGCGTAACCTTAATCATCTATAGAGTGGTGCGAACAATGCAGCACTAGTGGTCTTATCATTCAGGGCCAGATTTAAATTGGAGCCACCTGAGTTGAAGCTGAAATTGCCATGTCAAAGATATAATCAGTAATAGAAGAATCCAATCAGCATGTAAAAAAATGGCTGCCCCCCCCAGTTCTGTAGGCTTAATTCATTTTGCGTTACTGATAGTGAAGAAACAAATTAAACACATTGAGAGTCAAATTAATTTTGACTTAGTAGTTTACGGAACCAAAGGGTATCCTTGTACTCAGACTGTGATTCCTGCACGTACTGTCTATGATTGGGATGATGTCATGCTTCACTGAATGTACTTGCAGAATGTGCAAATTGTTCAGAAAGTTTGAAATTGTCACAATTAATCTGCTTTTGTGTTACTTTGGCCTAATATAATGCAGTCCGTGGCTATACCCTTCATAAACAGTTTCATTAAAGAGTCTGCTTTATTCTGGATAACCACAAATTAATGTAAATTAGCTGATTTACATTCATTTGCATTATTTCACATGAATTCACCTGCAAATACTTTTACATAAGACCCCACAAAACACTGTGCATTTGTCAGGGTGAATTGGCTTGTAAGAAGGACTCTTGCCTCTCAGTGTGTAGTACTATGGTCTCTCACCTCCAGGGCTGAATGTTCAATTTTGCTTCTCGGTTTCATCCTTGTTCTCCCTGTTCTCACATGGGCTTTCTCCTGCAGTCGAAAAGCACGTTCCTGCTTCCTGAGACAGGCTTCGGTCTCAGAGGGACCTGCGCCGGATCAGCGGTTATGGATAGCGTGTCCGGTATTCTCGCCTTGGAATATGTATACCTACGACGCTTTTTAATGCAGCGCTTGAAAAAGCACCTTTTTACTTTTACCGCATCGGTTCTTAAATCCAGGAAAGGTGCTATTAAAGTGAAGCAGAAACCATCTAAAATGTCACGTCAGCGTGAGTAAAATATGTCAATGTTTCGTCTAGGGTGGAAAATAAGTCGAAATCTGGCATGGAAGAAAGGAAGGATTAACCAGTTGAGCTTGGAGATGAACGACGGAGGAAGACAAACATCTAGCTGAGTTCACACCACGGGGCACAGTAAACAATGAACAGCCTGTAGGATGAAGGTGGTAAGCAGTAACCCCCGTCGCTCAAAAGTCCCTGGATCTACATGATGATGTGTCAGTTATATTTCTCCAAAAAGAGGCTTAGCTGGCTCAGCCTCAGATTTTTTTTTCTTTTCTTTTTTTGTTGTCGATTTTATTTGACTCCCATGAAACAGGACATGTTGCAGAAAAAAAAGAACGTCCACAGTTCTGCAACTGCTAGTCCACAAGTAGGCAGACGCCCGTCTGGCCCAAAGGTGGGGGGGGGGGGTTGATGCGCGTATGTAAGGTGACATGACGAGCACCTTTCCTGCCGGGGTCCGTGTCTCTCTGCCGAGAGGCCGCCCGCTGTCGCCAAAGGGCAGATTATTAGATGACGAGAGCGAGCTGTCAACTGTCTCCTCGGTTTGGCTCACAGCATAGTCCACAGCACAGCTATCCTGTCCGCTTCTCTCGCCAGAGCCGTCGCCTGATTGGCCCGCTGATCGGCTGCATAGAGACCACCCACGCACTGGGCCTGAGGGCTCCTCTTTCATCTGCCCAGCTCCTGCTCGCCTGCATGGCCCTACCTTACTCTGCTAGGCGTTTTATTGTATGGCCCTAGTGTGATCCTGATATAGTTTAGCTAACGTCCTTGTGTGGACTAGCAGATCGGGAAGGTGAACAGTTAGCATGTGATGTGGGGATCTGCGGGACTGAATGGGGACTTTATTAGCTCTTCGGGAGTCAACAAACTGGAGGGAGAGAAATAAAAAGAAAGGGCGGCCATTTTTCCAGCCTTAGCACTGGGTAGGAAATGGGGAGGCAAAGCAGTTGTTGAGTTTGGGGAACTGTAATGAGGTCTGGGCTTTAGGGCTAAGAGAAAAACAGAAGGTGGAATTATATTATTAGACTTCGATTCTAGGTGAATTCAGAGACGACTCCTCAGACTGGGCTCATTCTGGTACTTCCAAGCCCCGCCCCCTATTTACGCGCCGTAATAACGTGCTGTATACGTTTCTACTTGCTTCAAGCCTGCATTTCCATCGACTGCCTTTTGGGTCATTGAATCTTAATGTCCTCGTGGAATTAAACCAATTTATCTCAAGTCCCCTCCTGATCCGTCATCACTGCACAGCACATGGAAAAAGGCTGGAACGTCAAACGTGGCCGCTCTTCACTCTGTGGAGTCAATCACAGGCTCAGGCTATCTGACTGGTCTGCAGATTATTTACTAAACAAATTGTGATCAAATTGGCATTAGGACTAATGTTTCCCCTGCCACAAACCCCATGCTTCCCTGGATTAACTCCAGGCTTTCCAGGACGTTGTACTGCAGAAGTGGTTGTGCGTGATGGATGGATAGAGAACTAAAATATCATTGCCGTGGTTTGTACTGAGCTTGGAATCCTTTGGGATAATGCAGATATTAATATTGATCACTCATTAATTAAAAAGTAATCTTGAAGAAGATAGTGATGGAAAGTACCTCCAGATTCATACAGTGGAGTTAATAAACTGCTTTCTCTGTGGGCTTGTAATACTTTTTATGTTGGTCTCATAAAGTATTTTAGTTACAGACGTTTATATATCATCTTTTCCTCATACATGTATTTAAACGTAGGGCTCTTTTCTGACTTACTGTGAAAACATTTTTATTCATGCATTGATGATTTACAATGTAACTGCATAAAGTTATTTTTACACTAATGTCTTTACAATTGTACCCATTGTCAAGGGCATAAAAATCAAAATAGGAACCAGGAATACTTCATGAATCTGCGTGTAATTTATTATTAATTCGCTTTGGGAACGTGCAAGTTCTCATCAAAGCCTCAACGCGTTTCTGAGATTGAACACTTGACGCGCAGCATTCCTGTTCATGTCCAGCAGGTCCAGCAGCTAAACGGCTCACCTCTGATCATTTGCTGAAAGAAACGTGTGCTTATCCCCAACATACCCAGATGGGGGCCTGCACCTTGCTGGAGAATTACCAGTCCAGTCAGCAGTAAGAAAATGCCACGTTATGTCACGTAGAATGATATAACTATATCATGCAGTAAGTCAGTGGAATAAATGAAAGAGACGTAAAAACTCTCTGAAACACGTACAATAGACTGTGGAACCGACCATTTTGACGTTACATACCTAGGATTCTGGAAAGCTGGGTGGCGCATATTGTACACATTGTTTAAATGGCTGCTAGGCTGTGGATTCATAGAACTTCTAAAGACAATTTATGAAGTCAGAATTCAAGATATTCCCCATCCATAACCCTGTCAAGTTAACCTAATAGAGCGATGAAAGACTATTGACAGCGGCCTCAGCAGTCTGCCGTGTCTCCACTTCTAAACGTCTGTGGGGCATTTCCAGGATTACTGTGGCTATCAAAATTTTTTTGAATGCGGTATATTGATGTCATTGTGAGCATGTCTTAGGAAAACTCAAGGCCTCATGATAGGTTCCTATTGCACCGAGGGACGTGTAGCTTGAGAATCTTTCGACAAGTTGAGGCGGACGATACTGAGCACATAATTGAGGAAAGAGCCCTCAAACCACAGGATGTCAGGCCATCGTGGCATGACTACAGAAATGCAAGTATGTGCCCTAATAAATCTGTGCCCATATGTCTCGGGCTTCTCTGGTTCACTCGGTATTATTGCACAACTCCCTGAATCTCGATGTGTCTGAATTCTCACTGTACTTAGGGGTGCAACAAGGTGATGATCCTGTACTAGTCTATGACACCAGGTACATATCTGAGAAGGTAAGATACATACAGAGAGTCAGCGAAGGATATGGTTCTAAAATCTTTTGCTACTCACAGGACACCAGCTGTCTTTTAACTCAGTCTCTTTTAACTTTTACATCTCTTTGGCTTCACACATATTTTGTGCTGGGTTTTTTTCATTCTTTTTGAAAAATACCGACAATACATATCATGTGATATAAATTGCGTCTGCACATTTTATCCATCCTTTTCCTATACCCACAAGTCCTACGTGGGCTTGTGGAGTTCCAGAGCCTATCCTGGAAGTTACTGGTGCAAGGCAGTCGAGTGGGTGCCAACCCATCACAGGACATGTGTGCACGCACACACACACACACACACACACATACAGTCGAGTAATCATATCTTTTTGGGGGCCGCTCATTCGTTTCTATGGGAAAAATGCTAACGCTAACTACGACAACATTAACATACATACAATACAGGAGTTTTTGCATTTTTAGCTTTTTCATTGCAGTCACGGATTTTTATAAAATAGAGTTTTCCCATATGGGAACCAGGAAAAACGGGTATTCATCACGTTGTGGGGACATTTGGTCCCGACAAGGTAAGGTATACCTGGACCACACACACACACACACACACACACACGCACACACACACACACAAGTTTGCAACTCTAATTCACCTTAGCACATTTTTTGGACTAGGGGGATACCAGAGAAGCTAGCGGAAACCCCACGACAACACAGGGAGAACATGCAAATTATTCATACATTGGTCCCAGAGGTACAGACCAGCAGTGCTGACCGTATGTTTGTTGCATATAGAATAAAACAATTAATAATAATTATGTTGAGAGGTTTGGTCTGTGTGTTTTGAGATGAACTGGCATGCCGGATGTCTCTGTCCCCGGTGTACTAGATAGGCAGCTATGCCAAATGGATGAACAGATGTATGAAACATTAATTAATGAAACAATATATACCTTAAAGTATATTTGTTTTGTAAACATGTTCTGAATTATGAGAGGAATGATATTACTAATGTAATTTATTCTGAAAAAATCAAGTGTGACATATCACATTATAATTAAAAAAGAAATGTCTTAAAACATGAAATGGTTTAAATTAATTTCTCAGAATGTTGAACAAAGCTAAAGTAATTAGCAAAAAGAGGATGCTTATTTGCAAGAAGACAAATGATTGAGGAACCTCTCATCACCCTTCCATCCTTCCATCCCTCTCCATATACATGGAGCCATGTTGGAGACTCAAACCCTGGTCCTAGATGTGTAAGGCAGCAGTGCTAATTAATCACTGCCTCACCATGCTGCCCCCTCCTCCTCTCTGATGACAAATAGCTCCATGATGCACAAAATCACTGTCCCAGGGATAACTGCATAGCTGTGAATCACGTGATATTTTGATCACAAGTGAGGTCTTTTGGTGAGGTCTAGGTAAACTGTGACTTATGGATGACAGTCAGACTTAAATAAAATGAGTGCATTCCCGCATAAGGGGCAGTTCTGCTAAAAGTCATTGAGGTCTGCAAACCTCATCTCAGAGGTGATAGTGAGAGGGGAATAACAGACATTCACAGCACAAGGGTTTGACAGAAGCATGGTACTTTCTCATAACATTTGTGATGCCTCTGTGCAGCTGCCATTCACCACTAGGCCCTGCTTGACAAGTAAGTGACCTTAGCAGAAGGAATTATTTTCATGCCATTTACGTGTTAAATGTTCCTGGATTGCTTTGACACAGGAACCTTTCTTCTGCGAGAGCCTCCCTCCTGCCAATCTTGACTTTATTTCTTGCCAGAGCCGCTTTCTGTAATGCAAGACTTGATCTGATAAAAATCACTTGTATTCATGGCCTAGCCAGACCATCAGCTTGAAGTGTGGAAATGCAAAGCATGGGTCAAGATAAATTCAATTTTTCAGTCTGCTCCAAGATTGTGACCTTAGCATGGTGGAGGGGCTTGCATGCTTTAATGATCCACAAAGCAACAGCTCCTGGTGGGGTCCGTCTGGGAGAACACGTCTGTGTGGAGAAACCAGACAAACTACAATCCTACAAAGACCCCCATTAAAGGTACAAAAAAACAGAAGGCCTTACAATGAACCATCACAATCTAGGCCTGGATGTGGTGTTCACCCACCTAGGCTCAGCCCAGAATGGCTTCTTGGAACATCAAGATGAAAGAAATGGGCCAGATACAGTAACACCTGGAAGGCAAACATGAGCCAGAAGACCAGGATGGGTCAGTCCTTGGAAATGGACACTGGCTTTGTGAACATGGAATGTTACCTCTCTGGCAAGAAAGGAGCTTGAGCAAGTATAGGAGATACATATAGCTAGGTATAGTTAGCTGAACCTCCATGCTTAGTGTGAGATCCACAAGTCTCATTGGGGATGGAATCTTTCCTACTCTCAGGTTCTCCATGGAGAAAGATCTCAAGCATGTGTGCGGAGCTGTGCAGCTGAAATGTTTCCTTGTCATCAAGAGGGTGCCTCTATGTGACTGCTATTGAGCTGTTGAGGGAAAAACTGATTGTTTGTCTGTATGCAATGAACTTTGTAACAGGGAACATGAGACCTCATGAGGTCTCTCATCGACTTGGTGGCTGTCTTATCTGACTTCAGGCTTTGGGGACACTTTGTTAGAGAGAAGAACCGGGTTCTTAATTTATCAACTAGTGGTGAGTTGGACTTGGCACATGTGAGGGAAGCCGAAAAAAAAATCAAGTCATTTAGAGTGGGAGTTGACCTCTGGCAAGAGTGGGTGTTGTCTATAGTCCAATGTGTCTGATTTTTAGGGCAAGAGTCGACATCCCTGCTATTTGTAGATTATGTTATGCTTCTGGCTTCATATGATCGCCACCTCCGGCATACACTTGAATGGTTTGACGTGAGTGTGAAGTGGCAGGGCTGAGAATCAACACCTTCAAATCCAAGGCTATGGTGCTCTCTCAGAAAAAAGTTAATTGCTACTTTCAGGTGAAGAGGGGCAGTCTAGTTAATGATAGGGTCTTAGTATTTATCGTTTATTATAGTAGACACTTTAGCCCAAAATGGCATACAGGTGAGGAGACCACAATCAGCCCTAATCCAGCACCTCTGCAGCTGTTGAGGTTAAAAGCCATGCTCAAGGGCCCGGCTGTGATATAACTGCTCTATCAGGCACATCATTCCAATTCATGACCTTCTGGATATGGGGCCAGATGCTTAAGCCAGTGATCTACACGCTTTCTGGAGTAGGGGATCTTTTCATGAGTGATGATAAGAGATAGGTGGACTGATTTAATGGCTGCAGTTTTGAGAGCACTGAAAACATCTGGGGTGGTGAAGTAGTCAGATGAAACTTATCGATGTCACTGTGGTCTTGAGCTGTGTGCAATGACCAAGAGATGCATGTTGTAAGCGTATGTGACCAAAATGAGGTTCCTCTGTAGGGTTGCCAGTTCAGAGATTTGGAGGGACTTTGGAATAGAATAAACCAGCTAAGGTGGTTTTGGGATTCCAGGAGCTGTTCCGGGTATGTCCCACTAGACAGAGGGCTTAGGGCAGACCTAGGACATAGTGAGGGAACTATATCCCTCAGCTGGCATGAGAACATCTTGGGATCCCCCACAACGAGCTAGAGTCTGTGGTTTGTTCTGGGAGGTGTGGCCTGACCTGATTAGCATGCTGCTACTGCAACCCGCACTAGGAAAAGTGTTGTGAAGAAGATGAAGAAGGTGTTGCATTCATGTCAAAATATATAGTCTTTAGTGTGCAAGGCCTAGACTTCAACATAATTAATCGTGGTGTGCAAAACAATGGTTATGTTAGGGAGCAAAAAAAGCAGAACGGAAGCTGAACAAATCTGATTATACACCTGTATTGTACAGAGGAGTGAGATTCTTGCCGTGCTTTGAGTCGATGCCTTGCAATAATTCTCTCATATCATACTGAACACACACTGGGTTTATTAATAGGTCATTAATGAGGAAAACCTACTGTCTCTCCAGGAGAAAGCTCCCTCACGGGGTCTCAGCAGCCTGCGGATTCATTAACTGCGATTTTCTTCTGCTTTGGGTAAACATCTCAGGAAACAAAGAGGCTTCGCTCTGCAGTGAGCCCTCCAAATCAATGCCTTGAGTACAGACGCTAGATCGGTGCTCCTCCAGGAGGTTGCTGACTGGCCCTCTGCTTTGTCTTCCCTTCTCTGGTGAACCATCCAATCAGTGATTTTGTTATGAAGTTACACTGTCCCGGTTATAGTGTGCTGGGCTGCTGACTGCTCCTCCGAGTTTTCTGCACTGTGAGAGTGAACATCCTTTAATTAAAGGCAAATACAAATACGGGGCAGGATTTGACCCAGCTTGCAAAATGTTTGACTTGTATAACTTCCTGAAATGCTTGGTTCAACAAGTTTTGACACTTAACAAAAATCTATTATAACACAATACATAACACATCAATTGTAAAGCCATCCCTGGATGCATTGATTTCAGATTTGCTGGTTTCCTCATACCACTCACAGTTCCCCCTGTTGCCCGGAGTGTCTTTCAGGTGCTATGGAGCATCATGGTCAAACTTGATATTTAATCACCAATGACTTAAGGACAGGATTCCGCATTTGTTGCTGCTTGCTGCTGTGTTAAACTATTTTTAGTGTCCCGTTGCAGATCCCCTGCCAGTGAATTTGGAGCATTTCAGAAGATATCTCAAAGATTTGCTTGAAAAGAAAGGGGAGAGGGAGATTATTCTTTGTCAGTGCTACGGGAATTCTTGCCTCTCTGTGATGCTTTTCATAAAATACCCACCTCTGGCGAGAAATGGCAGATGAGACCTGCCTGACTTCCCAGTTCACTTGTGGTCTTTGGAGAGGCTGAGACTGTAAAGACAGTAGACCCAGGCTGTGGGGTAAGTCATCTGAGGAAGGTCTGTAAGTGGTCTTTCTTCCCCTATGGAAGGGGCTGACCTTAACATCAGACTGATGGATTTCTTTGTTTTCAAATGGAGAACAAGTATAGCCTGCTTTCCACAGGGCCTGTGTGGGGGCAGAGGAAGAATGTGGGATGTACACAGAGTAAAAAGGAGGAAACATTGGCAGAAAAAAATGAAAGAATAAGAGCATATTCTGTCATGGCTCACTGTCTTATTTTTTCAGACCTACACTGGAGACTGTTATACGTGCAATTCAAATGTACGGCACAACCTTAAACAATATTCCTTCGTGTGAGTCGACTTCCTCCAGAAGGATGGAATTTTAATGGCCTCTGCGGATGACAGCTAGCAAACAGCCTGCTCCCTGGAAAAGAGCCTCCTCCTGCAATTAAACAGCCTTCATTTCCATTTTGTCGACTTCGGTATGTACAAAGGATTTAGTCTGCGTGCCTCTTTGGAGCAGTAAACTTCCGGGACGGACGGGAGAGACAAGCAAACAAACAAACTAAACAAAATACACTGACTTGTACAGTAGGCCCGGGATGACATTACAGATACACGCCATCTCATCCCTGATTTTGAAATCAGTGGCATGAGAAGGTATGGAATGGATGCCCCCCCCCCCCCACTCCTTTGCATTAATCTTTTATACCTGAAGAATTTAATCCCTGAAGAGAGCCAGTGAGGGTGGAGGCAGCAAACAGCCACACGACATGGACACTTGGCAGACAGGAACATGTTTATTATGGAGATTCCCCATTCTGGAGACATGAGAACTGGGGCCAACGCAACACATGTGCAGACACAAAATCCAAGGTTGCGGTTAACATAAGCAAGCAGACAAACAAACAGGTAGAGAGATAAATCATTTTATATCAAAAAACGTACAGAACTGATCAGAGAACTGCAGCACGTTACTGGTTCTGTGCTTGGCATAAATCTGGGGTTCTAAGGGACAAAACAAAGCAGAATGCATGCATTGTAAAGAATCTACAACACTTTATATGCATGTTTTTTTGGTACAACTAATCAGCACATGTACCACTGGCACTTGACCCCACCGCCCCCACAGATAAATTCATCAAGAATAACACACATATAGAAGGAGGTATAAAAAAAAGCTTATTACTTGTGCAACACATGGATGGTTATTTTTGCAGTGGCACTGAAGGAAGGAACAGCACAGATGTGAGTTTTAGCTAAATGCATATTCACTGAACAGTTTTGTATACAAAAAAACTATTGTGCGTATCTTACACACGGTTGGCCTCATTTGTCAAAAGTTAATAAATAGTTGAATGCTTACATTTCCGCAAGAAAATGTAACTGGGTTTACAAAAGATAATGAGAAGTACGATAAGGAGACCCTACCTTTATCTCTGCTCTCTTAAAAATTATAGCTTACATTCATAACTTACACTGTATCTTCAGCTTATGTTGCTTCACCGCCTCTGCACTCCACTTAACTTTCCGGATTAAGTTCCTAATTCTGACATATTACATTATCTTTTAATCGCGTCTCATACCAAAATGTAATAATCGCACTAAAACCCAAAATGTAATAATTCAATAAGAGGTATTCTCTAGCCATTACAGTGTGCTGTGTGTACCCTGTATGTAACCCTGTGTGTAACCCTGTGTGTACTCTGTCTACCCCTGTGTGTACCCTGTATGTAACCCTGTGTGTACTCCTGTCTGTACTCCTGTGTACCCTGTATGTAACCCTGTGTGTACCCTGAGTCTACTCCTGTGTGTACCCTGTATGTAACCCTGTGTGTACCCTGTATCTACTCCTGTGTGTACCCTGTATGTAACCCTGTGTGTAACCCTGTGTGTACTCTGTGTCTACCCCTGTGTGTACCCTGTATGTAACCCTGTGTGTACTCCTGTCTGTACTCCTGTGTACCCTGTATGTAACC